>CM050326.1:74380085-74755085 GCA_027475135.1 Bactrocera correcta
CGCGACGTGTTTCTGTGAATGGTGCAAGCCGAAATGCAGCAGGTACGCGATTAAATTCTGTGTGAAACTCTGTAAATCTGCGGCAGACACGTTTGACATAATCAAGCAGTCTTGCCCAGATGTTGCTTTAGCAAGAAGTAGTGTGTTTCGGTGGCAGCAGCTCTTTTTGGATGGCCGGAAACAGGTCGCGATGAAGACAGTGCTGGAAAGACCTGCGACTTCGACAAACACCGACAATATGACTCATGTGCGCAAAGTTTTGAAGACAGACCGTCGACTATACAAACGAAGAACGAACGAACAGAAGTGGCAGCAACAGTAGCAGTAACATCTATGCTACCATACTGGGAAACGACGCGGGAGGCGCAGGATATGTGATTAATCCAAAAGTGCAAGGAACTAACACTCAAAGGACACCAGTAATGGGAATAGATCCATTTAAGCGGTCTTCGCGACTTAGCAGATCTCCCCTAAAGATGCTTAGCGTAGAAAAACCAACGCGAACAAGATCGTCGCCACCAACGCTGTAAGACAATACGCCGCAAATGAAGGCGGTAAAACTTCGCGGCGACATAATGAGTAAGCTTGGTGAAGAAATTAAGAAGTTTATAGAAATGATGCGCCTACCGCAGCGAACAATCAACAATAATCTTATGGATCTCGTTGGCAATACAACGAAGATGTACGAAAAAGCCTTAGAGGAGTACCAAAAGATCAAGGAAGCAAGACGGAGTATCCTAAATATGCCCGCAACAACGGAAATAACGCCTAAAAGACTTCGAGAAGAAAAACAGGCGAAAAGGCAGACTCCTCCAAAAAAGAATAAAACCACCCATGGAGAGGAACAAAAGAAGGTTAAAAATAACGAGAAAATAGGAGATAAGTCAACCGCAATCAACAAAGGAGAGATACCGGGAAAACAAGGTGACTGGATTCAAATCAGAAGGAAAAAGAAGGCAGCATATAAGCACCGACCTAGGCCTGATGCGATAGTGATTGCGGGAACCGGCAACATGACATACAGCGATATTTTAAGGGTTGTTAAAGGAGAAGATGCCCTGCAGAAACTTGGGGAAAGTGTAACCCGGATTAGAAAGACGGCCAAACGTGAAATTTTAATGGAACTGAAGAGCGCGGAAATGGGAAACACCGCTAACTACACCAGCGAAATATGCAAAGTGCCAAATTAAAGCCCTAACGAGTGAGACCACTGTGAAAATTCGGGATCTGGATGAAATATCTGGAGAGGAAGACATTGCCAATGTAATTCGAACGCAAATAGGAAAAGCAGGGGATTTTGATAAAGGCTGAATAAGAGGCATTAGGGTGTCATATACGCAGGCACCCAAACAGCTGTGATAAGCCTCCCCGCCTTACAGGCTAGGCTACTTATTGTAGCCAAAAAAATTAATATAGGATGGGTAGTGTGTAGGATTAGGGAGAAGCCGAACCTTAAAAAATACCCCCGGTGCTTGGAATATAGCCATCTAGCGAGAACTTGCAAAACTCGGTCGATAGGAGTCAGTGCTGCCTCAAATGCGGTGCAGGATAACTCTGACCATCAGATAGGTAGCAAGAAATGTCCTCTCTATAAGGAAGCGTGCAAAAATGCCAAAATATGAGGGTTCTACAGCTCAACCTCAACCACTGCGAAGCAGCACAAGACCTGCTTACGCATACAGTGTTTGAGCAGAAAATCTACGTGGAATTAGTCTGCGAACAATACAAAAACGTTAGCGCAGCCGACCAAATGGCAAAGCGGCCATTTGTGCCTGTGGAGAAAACATGTTCCAAGAAAAGACTCTAACTGGACAAGCCTTTACAAGCGGGCAAAGATCCGCGAAATAAACTTCTATAGCTGTTACACTCCACCAAGCATCGCACAAGGAGAATATGAAATAATCATTGATAACCTTGTACGAGAAGTGTCGAACTCCACAATGAACGTAGTGGCAGGTGACTTCAATGCATGGGCAGTGGAGTGGGGTAGCACATACGCAAATATATTTCTGAAGGCTTTTTCGGTACTGAACACCGTCTTGCTGGCTATCAATAACAGAAATACCTTCGAAAAAAACGGCCGCGGTTCTATAATCGATATCACGTTTGCTAGTAGCTCCCTTGTGCGGTAGTGTACATGAGACAAGTGAGCGACTTGTGTACACACAGTGACCACTTGTCAATTCTGCTGGAAATTGACAAAACGCAAAAAATGCCTAAGTATCTCAAAAAACAGAGGCTGGAAAACTGAAACCCTTGATGAGGATATGTACAAATTAACGCTGGATGACAATCCGAACTACGCCATAGACATAGAAAAGAAGGCTGAATGCCTTGTTAGATATGTGAGCAAAACTTGCGATGCCGATATGTGTAGGAAAAAGCAAGGCACGCACAGGAAACCTGCATACTGGTGGAATGAGAGTATTGAAGTTCTAAGAAATGAATGCCACAAAGCGAGGCGCCAGTGTCAAAGGGGACGACAAACGGCGAATTTCACAATGCTGAACGAGCGCTTTAAACGAATGCGAAATGAATTCAAGAAAGCAATAAAGAAGCGCAAAGCTTGTTGTTTTAAAGAGCTCTGCAACAAGGTCAAAGAAAACCCGTGGGGCGATGCATATAAAATCGTCATGTCAAAGATTAAATACTATAAAGGACAAGCGGCTACATGCCCTAGTTCATTAAAGACGGTTGTCCAAACTCTTTTTCCGACGCAATTGCTACAAAGGCAGCAAATAAAAGAATCTGGGGCTACAAACGCACCGCTAGTCACTGACCAAAAAACCATAGAAGCAGCTGAGAAATTCGCAAATAGTAAAGCATCAGACCTTAAAACTGGCTATTAAATATAAACCCATCCCGTTTACGGAAGTTTATACGCGATGTTTACGAGGGGGAGTATTCCCTAAGATCCGTAAAAAACAGCGACTAGTGCTTATACAAAAGCCAAATAACCCAGGAGGGGAGCCAGGCTCCTACCGACCATTATGTATGCTGGACACAATGGGAAAATTGGAGCGTATAATATGTGTGCGGCTAGAGCAACATCCAGAAAGAGAGCCGGCGGGCTTAGCCGAAAACTAATATGGTTTTCGAAGACGCAGGTCAACAATAAACGCCATAAAAAAGATTACGACGCAAGCAAGGCTATTGAAGGCACCAGGTGGTTATAGGGCTCCAAAGAATACTGCGCGTTAGTGACGTTCGACGTAAGAAATGCCTTCAATTCGGCCTATTGGCCGCACATCATTGAAATCCTGAAACAAAAGAAGACACCACTCTACCTGCTTAGGATCATATCTAGCTACCTCTCCGACAGATTACTGCTATATGACACAGAAGAAGAACCTAAAACTTACATTGTAACAGGCGGTGTACCACAAGGCTCTGTACTAGGGCCACTAGTGTTTTGTATGACGATGTGCTACGACTCCCATTGCCCAAAGAAATACAGATAATCGGGTACGCTGAAAATATAGCAGTAACGGTAGTGGTAAAAGAAATACGCCAGATAGAGTACCTGTGCAACCACACGGCGATTAACATAAAAGAATGGCTCACGAAAGCAAAGCTCCAGTTAGCAAGCCAAAAAACCGAAGTTGTGCTGATAACGAGTAGGAAAAAACTAGAGACGACTACGCTCAACATTGATGGATACAATATCCCAACGCAACAGTCGTTGAAATATCTGGGTGTAATTATTGACGCGAGGCTAAATTATCGGACCCACATCACGGAAGCCTGTGCGAAAGCAGCAAAGGTGACGGCTGCATTAAGTAGAATCATGGTCAACATAGGTGGACCTAGTCAGAATGTCACGCTCTTCTGGCAAAAGTTAGCCAATCAGTTCTAATATACGCCGCACCCTATGGAGACCAGCATTGCTGCACAAAATGTATGCGAATTTGGCAAAAGCAGTAGTTCGGTTAAATGCAATCAGGGTAGTGTGCGCTTTCCGGACTGTGTCACACGAAGCGGCTAGAATTATTTCAGTTATCATGCCTCCAGATATTATGGCAATGGAGCTAAGAAGAATGTTTGGCAAATCGAAAAACGCGGGCAGACGACTAAATAATCAAGAAAAACGGCAAGAAAGACAAACCAGGCTTAATGAGAGCAAAAACGATGAGACAAAACAACAAAAGGTAGATGGACACACACGTTGATCAGAAACGTTTAAATGTGGGTAGAAAGACAACACGGAGAAACGGACTATTACTTGATGCAGTTCCTGACTGGGCACGGTTGCATCAGAGAGTATTTACACCAATATGGACATGACGATAGGTTTGAGTGCTCTTTTTGTGGAAACGGGAATGAGAACGCGTGGCACATTTTCTTCCTCTGTCCCCGTTATAAAGATAAAAGAGAGGAACTAGAGAAACTACTTCCAGAGCTGCTAATCCCTTAAAACATTGTACCACACATGCTACGTTCCCAGCAGGTGTGGAACTCTGTTAGAGAATGGAGCGCGGCAGCCCTAATAGAACTTAGACGGAAGGAATGGCAAAGAAAGAGCGATAGACAGGTGATCCACATGGAGTTGGTAAATTTATACATCGAAAGCCAACCGGCTAAAGCTTTTCCTTGTGAATGAATGAATGCCTAGTAGCGGTCCCGCAAGTAACAACAAATAGCTAGAAGAGACGGAGTTAGGGTTTAGTACGTAAGCGTCCTACCCCGCAGGTTCTGCACTTGGTAACAACGGCGGCTTACGCGCGTCTAAGATGAATCGTGCATGCCGTCAGTGAAACAATTTTTGATAACCAAAATTTGTTTTAATTCTCTAATCACGAAATATAAGAGGTATTTGTATATAGATATATTCTCTAATTCTGTTGAGCAAGCCACATATTTGCATAGATATATACAGGGTGGGCCAAAAGAAACCAAGGGGTGTAAAAGTTTAATAACTTTTTCGTTTAATATTTTTTTTTTTATTTTTTTTTTCAGATTATATAGACAACACTTGGAGAATTTATAATGGAGAGGTACACAACTGAACAGAGAACCAGAACAATAGAATTTTATTATTTAAACCAGAGATCAATTATTTTAACGCAAAGAGCATATCGTCGACATTTTAACGTCAGAATTTCGCCCTCTGAAGCAATGATTCGTTGCTTATTTGATCGTCATCACCAACATGGTAGCGTAACAGATTTGCTTCGAACCGGTAGACCACGTTTAAGTCGCACTGCGGAAAATATTGAACGAGTACAGCAAAGTGTTAACGAAGCATCAGAAACATCTGCCAGAAGGCGTTCTGTTCAGCTAGGAATGTCTCGTACGTCACTACGGCGCATTTAAAAAAAAAAAGATTTACAGTTATACCCATATAAGGTGCTAAAGCTCATTTTCCTTTGAATGGCTTTGTTAATAAGCAGAACTGTAGGTTCTGGGGTTCTCAAAATCCAAGAGCCATTCATCAACACAAATAACACCCCATCAGGTGTACAGTAGGTGTGGGATCACATCTGAAAATGTCATTGGGCCTTACTTCTTCGGGAATGAATATGGAAGTGCTGTAACCGTGAATGGAGAACGGTATCAGTTTATGATAGAAATTTTTTTACAACCTGCTCTTGAAAACAGACCTGGTATGTGGTTTCAGCAGGACGTAGCTACTGCCCATACTGCCCGAGACACAATGGCACTTTTAGGTCAAATTTTTGTAGGGCGAATAATTTCCAGAAATTCGGAAATTATTTGGCCAGCGCGATCGCCAGATTTGACAGCACCCGACTATTTTCTTTGGGGTTATTTGAAGGAGCGAATGTATGTGAACAAGCCAGAGACAATCCTTGAACTCAAGGCAAACATTGGTGCAGGAATTCGAACGCTACAGCCACAAGTTTTGAAAGATGGTATGGAAAATGCTCTAAAAAGAGCCCATCAGTGCGAAGCTGAAAACGGCGGTTATTTAAGAGACATAATTTTTCATACTTAGTGTAAAAAAATTTCCCTTCTGTATATTATATAATCTGAAAAAAAAAAAATAAAAAAAAAACTAATAAACGAAAAAGTGATTAAACTTTTACACCCCTTGGTTCCTTTTGGCCCACCCTGAGCATACAAATAAATTTGCAATGTGTAAGTAGTATATAAGTAAACACGTTTGATGCATGAATGATGACATGGTCAGTTATGCAAATAAATTTACATTTATGCATACGTAAGTATATGTAATACGTGTAAGTAATAACGGTACATTTTTGCTACGCAGATGTTAGCAAGAGTAGCCAAATACAAACACACTGTCAGGCAACGCTGATAATAGCAATTATCTGCTGTCAAATAATACTTGTATATATGGTATACCAAATCATACGCATATATCTGTAAATAAGCGGATACTATCCATTTACATGAAATATGTCACTTATGTATGTATGTGTTTACCAGCAAAAATGTCACAGCAACCTAATTATGTAAAGTAGAATAAATATGTGCATATGTGTAGGTAATATTAGCATGTACATACATACACATATAAATTTGAACAAACACACTTACTTGTGACACATTGACATATTTGAGCATTTGGGTTAAATGACAGTCAAATGCGGAGGATAACCAGCCGGCAGAGATAAACTATTTTAAATGAGGCTATAAAATGCATTTTAATTTCTGCTCTCTCTTTTTAGTTTGTGAGTTCACACACACAAATTCCTGGTCGTACGTGACGAAGAAAATTTATCTATGTAAACTAGACCTATTAGATTAGGTTGAACAAACTTATTACGGCAAATTCTCGATGGGAGGATCACGCTTAGGCAGCTTCAATCATGTTCATTAAGATGACTTTAAAATAAACGAGATTATCTCAAATATAAAATGAAGACGAAATTTATTATAAGAGATTTCAGCTGAATTCTCCAGAAAAAAAATTTAAAATCCTTTAAGTTAAATAAACACAAATAATGAAGGGCTTAGTTCAGATGTAATCGAGCATTTCATACTCTTGCAACTTACCAGGGCCAAGCCAGAGAAGTACCTTAAGATGCAAAACGTCAATCAGAGGATCGGAATTCAGTAAATTTTATATAAATACAACGCCTACACTGACAGCATAAGGCATAAGGAAGAAGGCAGAAGGTGTGTTAGAGTAACGATAGTAATTTTATGTAGTACTATATGGAAACTTTACGTTCTTTGGCATTAAATATATGTATATAGTGTATCCAATATTTGATGTACTCCATGAAAGAACTCCATGGAAGAACGTTGCGTATTCAGGCCCAAGAGATCCTTTAGGGGTTTTCGTCGGATATTTGAGAGGCAGCACAGCCATTTTAATGCCTTTAAAACATCCGCATATCAGCGTCGTCCCTCTGCCACCCGGGGCGAATTTCGTGCGGAGGGTTGGGCTCTCTTCCTTCTCCTTTTACGAGCACCTTCGGTACTTTGGTATGAGCAAGTGAGCCTGCTGGGGGAGTTTTGGTGGTGCTCGCTACAGTTGCAGCAGCCATAGTCGATTTCGGCTGCTGAGTGCCACTACATGAGGGAATGCCGTCGTCGCCACCTTTGGAATGCTCATCAAAGACCTCTTGGTCTTTTGTCGAAAGTGTATCTAGAAAGCTACATTTCCGTTTAGCCCCTGCACACCTCTTACTTGCACCGGTATTGTAGTAGATGTTGTTTATCTAGTTTTGTTGGGTTCTTTTGTTATCTTGATCGTACGATCTTTAGCTCAACGCAGTGAGCTGTTGGATCTATGTTGGTTGGAGGGGAACGAAATGGATTTGAGTAATATAAATGTATGCAAAGAAAAAAGTATATATACAAGCGATTTCTCTTTATTTATCATATACCTATATGCTTGTTTGATAAGTTAAGTGTGATAAGATTAAAAAAATGTCGTGTGTGTGTTGCAACATAGATGAACACCACATTTTAAGTGTTATATTTTGAGAGAGGTGTTCCGGTTTTACAAAGACGGCATCGTCCTTTTTCTCCCCAAACTATCCAATGACCATTTTCATCATATCGCTTTGAGTAGGGGTGTTCTTGGAATTTGGATTAACGATTTTGAGATGTCTCCGATACAGGACCCAGGAATTGAGAACTACCGTGCTTAGGTGAAATATTTTAATGTACCACTTATTGGAGCGATGTTTCACTTTATACAGCTCCATATAAATGTCGGCAAGATCAATTCCTCCCATGTATTTATTATATTTTGAAACGATAGCCGATTTCAGGACTTGTCCGATGATATTCCGAGTCCATATGAAGGGCAAGTTCCATTACCAACGTTTAGCGCAAAGTCATAAATAATTCCTGACGATCCTGCACGCGTGAAATTTTTCAGTCCCCATTTATGGGGCTTACCAGCGTTGTACTGCTTGAAGGATTATCTTCCTAAAATATGCAATTAACCTGATAACCAAAAGCTTTATTTATTGCATTTGCATACCTCTGAACTTACCTTGATATGCTATGACCTGCTCACCAATGCTTTGGTGTTCCTCTTGAGGTAGATTGTTGAATTTTTCTTTGAGCAACCATAATAGTGGACGAATTTTGTATAATTTGTCATAATCATTATCGCTTTCAGGTGGTTGCTTCGACTTATCAGAAAAATTGATAAATTTCTTTATTTTCTCAAATTTATTTCTCGGCATCGAATCTGTTATTGCTGTTGATTTGAGTTCTTGGGACCATGCTGTTCTAAAAACCGGCAGCTGGACTACGCCCAAGTGCAACAAAACTACAAGAAATCGACGAATGTCATCATTGGAGTAATTGAGTTCATTGTCGGACTCTTGGAGGGAATACATATCGGTCTGTTCCATAATCAATTTGAATCAAGAATCATAAAAAAAATGTTTAAATATTGGTTTGACTTATTTACTATTCTAATGTTTTCTTCCGACTCTTTCCATATAAAGTCTTCAAAGTCTATTGGTTTTCTTCTCCAGTTCAATTGGGATTCATTAAATTTTTCAATAATTAAGTCATCCATATTTTCGGATTCTTTAGACATTTCTTAGTTGGCAACACTTTATTTACTCTTACAAGTTGATGCAGAGTATTATAGTTTTGTTTACCTAACGGTTGTGTGTATCATACAAAACTAAATGAGTAGGGTTATATACATTATATATCAGGATAACGAGAAAAGTTGAAATCCGGTTGACTGTAGCTTGAGTTAAAATTGAGATATCTTGATGAAACTTGGTATGCAGGTATCTTAGTACAAAAAATGTTCGAGTTCGTAAATGGGCAAATCGCTATTAACCAAAAACCTTTAAAGTGCCACTATATAAAACTTATATTTGGCAAAGGGCATCGCAGTAGTAAATGCCCTCCTCTAATAAGCCCTCTAATAAGTTTAATGCGCAAATCTTCTAAATTGCTTAAGCCACAACAACCAAATTCTTTCTGCACAAATATTATAAGAAATCCTATCAATAATGTAAAAATATACGAAATCGGATTAAAACCCCGTTCACTCCCCATATAACGATACTGTCAAAAACTACTAAAAGAGCGATAAATCAATAACTAAATACGCTCGAGACATTAAATTTTACCACCGAGATGGTATGAGAGAGCTGTATGAGAGCCGGTGTGAAAATTGGAGGACGAACATGGCACCACCCACTTTTTGGCAAAATCCCATATCTCGAGATCCGAGATTTTTTCATATTTCTATGTCACGTTGTGAAAATAAGTGAAATTGGACAATAACCACTACTTCCCATAAAGCATAACTTTAAATTCCACTTCATTCGTGCAGTTTCCAGTACACAAATCAAGAAGCAATTAATATAACTGTATAAAACTTTGCACGAATAATGTCCTTAGTGTGTCTCACCTTATGATCAACAATTATTTCAAACCGAATATTTAGACCCCGGTACCCACAGGTAACTTTTGATCGAACCATTGTATTCGTAAAATTCTCCATTTGCCGATATTTACATCGTAGGTACATAGACCTTTAATTTCTCTTCAAAACAGATTTCGCAATAGCTTTGCTCTTTTATTTTCGCCAACTGCATATACATAATAAGAGATGTTGCGGTAGAGATACTGCATCCCTTTACCGGCGAGAATATTTTATCCTGTATTTATTGCACAATACTTTTAAATTTCACAAAAGCGCTATCTACCCATAACATCTTGATTTTTTATACGATTTCTTGTAATAAAGGTTTTTTTGCAATACTTTTTGCGCTCTTTGCTGAATGAAAAACTTGTAGTTGCCGCTGTCTTGTTTCGCATTTTAATCGCGTTATTCACCTTTAACCCCTAAGTCAATCTTAATTTACACCACATCGACTGCATATTAATCGGCGTTTATTTATTGTTGCTCTCCGGTCTGACTGACGGTTGCGAGTAAATCAATCAATGCGAAGAAAATTAACTTAAACGAAGAGCAGTCGCCGAGTTTCCGGAGGGATAGTATTCATAAAATCGGAAATGCAGAAATGATGAAATTACATCAACGACGCTGGAAGTTAGCCGTCAGAATGCTTAAGCGGCTGTTAAGAAGTAGAACTTAGTTAAAGATATTCTCTAATATAATTTGAATTTTTAAAAGATATATAACGGTTTCATTAAATAAGTTTGGTGTGAAGTTATCTTTAAATTTAACCTAAATCAATTTTGGGTTCTCTATTTCAAGTCACAAATAAAACGGAGAGTCTGTGTTGTGATAAAAATAATTTCTTTCAGAGCTATAAAATACATTAGCACATGAATTCAATATGTGTGAAAAGATGATATTATCTTAAATCATAAGATACAAAAATTCAATGTCAGCGAAGTAGTGCTAGAGATGTGGCAAAATCTATTAGCACACTTACTGCAAACTCAGCACCTTTGTTCAGTTTCTTATACCTTACACTGCATACGTGTATGTATATGTACACGTGGTATTTCCACTCACTTATACACCTCGATTTCCGTTTTGCGATGCCTGCAGCATAGCACGTACACAATGTATGGAATATGAATTCATTTGGCCCACACGTATTAGTGATGAGAATTAGGGGTGTGACTTCTTTTGTTGCTTAAAAAAACAAGTAAGGAAGGACTCAGTTCGGGTGTAACCGAGCATTTTATATTCTTGCAACTTTCAATGATTAAAGCCGGGGTAATAGCCAATATTATACGTTCAGTTAATTTTGCTAAGATACCTTACACATTGACCGATATATTCAGTACAAGCCCAACCGGTAGTTTGACCATCTTTCATTATGTATTATATATGGGAGATAGATGTACTATTGACCAATTTTATACAATTTTGATATTTTTCAAGCATAACGGAAGAAGATGCCCCTGGAGTTTCGTTACGATACCTCACATACTATCGTAAACCGGAAGTTGATAATATTTTGACTGAGTATTTCGGGGATAAGGAAAATATTGGCCCAATGTCAAAAATTGATTGATTTTTGACATCCACACATACTATTATCAAAAATAAACTCTCTCGAATCGCTTTGATATATCTCACAAATTGTCCGTTATTTTCGCTAAAATTTAGCACCAGGCCTTGAGTTCCCTTATTAGATAACTGTTGGCTAAAGCAGTTATGATTCGATTTTTGACAATTTTCGGACTTGAGATAGTAAGACCCAAAGACATCCTCTCACACTTCGATAACTTGGATCACTGCCACGCGGAGCCTACTTCTGACATCTTCTTCTCTGCATAAATACCTTCGAGAGGTATATGTATGGGGTGGAGTGAACTTTTTCACGAATCAAAACTCGAGGGTTAGGTTGGAGGCGGATTCTTCTTCTTAGAGCTGTTAATCAACTTTTGTTTCAGACTACCAGACCATTGCAGTGTTTTTCAAGCATAAGTGGCAGCTGTTAGGTAGCAGAAGATATTGAACTTCAACGAAATTGGTCGGGAATTGTGAGGCCGACGAGTCGGTGAATGGAAAGTTCTGAGCATCACAACGATCAAGCATCCGCAGCAGTCCAAGTGGGAATCTAAGTCTCAAAGGAGCAACTTGCGCAAAGTTTTGACCTTGTATATTCATGAGAGATATCTCAAAAAAGTTTATCACTTTCTAACAATTCATAATTCATTGAAAATGTCTCCGATCACATCAACTTTTAATTAAAATTCCCTTTATACTTAAAGTTAATGTCTTCATAAGATATCTTTATATAAGTACCTAGAAATGAAAAAGTTTTCTGTATTAAAGTTTGCTTTTGAAGAAATATGTTTGGCATTTCTTTTATGTTTGTATGGGCAAATCAGATCCAAAAAATCCTGTGTTTTCAATTCCTCGAATCAGAATTTTAGCATAAAAATAAAATCCAGAAAACAATAGTTTTTTTTGTCGACTGTTTAGAATTGTTTTAATTAGGCGATATAAGTCAAAGGAATTTATTCCACTGTTTTACTTCGAGCTTATAATGGCTGAATACTCGTACCTCAGTAAGGCACTCTGAGTTCATCTTCTTTAAGTAATGCATCGTATTTTCATGCGCCAAAAACAAAATAAACTACTTTAAAAGCTTTCGGAGCTTTCGGAGAATAAGGCGTATGCACAGAAAATCATATATGGTACACAATTTTTCTCCCGAAATGTATTTAATGGACAGAGAACATATTTTTTCCTAAACTATACGCCCAAAAATATTTTTTTTAATTAATTTATTATTACTACCAGAATATACAGTTAGCCTCTTAACAAATTTTTAAAATGTAACATCTTCTATTCCACTTTTATTCTGCAATGGATATTTTAAGAATATTGAAGAATTTATTGGCTTTGCATAAAATGTCTTCTTTATTATTTTATATTTTAATCTTTATTCTACAACTAAAAAGACATACCCCTAAACTACATACAATAGCAAGCAAAAAAAGTGCAACATTTTGCATGTAAGCAGTTACAGCAAGCAATTGATTAAACTTATTTCATACACACTTTGTCATAAAAAAGTTCTGTTTAATGTGTTTAATATTACATTCTTGTGAACAATGTTTATTAGCAGAACATAACGCTTTGACTGCTGTGTCATTGAAACTAGTTAAATGGCGAAGTCAAGCGCCCCCGAAGATGTATCCAAATTTCAAATAATAATCTTAAATCTTGACATTTTCATAACAGTCGGGTCTAGAGACAGTCAACTAGGCAATATTTCCCTGATAATCAAAGCTCAGAATGTGCTTTTATATTCTAGTAACATGTTGCTAGTTGGGTTCATCTAACGGTTGTACAGATCACCTAAAACTAAGCGAGATAGATATAGGGTTATAAACATATATATAAAAATCAGGATAACGAGGGGAGCCGAAATCAGAGAGAGTATCTATACATATGTACGTCGTATAAGTTCAATGCATATATCTCCCGAACCATACAATATCATCCAAATTTTCATAGAACATATGTATTCGACACTTCTTGTGACAGTATAGGTGAAATTGGATGATAACCATGCCCACTTCTCATAACAAAATTCAGAGACATTAAATTGAACATACAGGTTGGCACGAGAGGTTTTTATAGGAACAAATGTCAAAATAAGAATTGGAGAAATTCCATATCACAGGATCTAATTAACCGATTCAAATTTGGTATGTGATATTATTCTGACATTTCTACAGTGTGCAAATGGGGCGAAATCAGACAAAATTCACGCCACATTCCCATAAAACACGATGTCAATTTCATTTTCCTACAAATCAAAAACTATTCGTTTTATTTTTTACAAATAGAGGCCTGAAGGCATTTCACCAAAAATTTTTGTAATGGGACTATAACTTTTCAAGAACCCAGACGCCAAATGTGTGAACTCCAGCGCGAATGGCTGACTTTGCCGAAAATATCGATCAATCTTGGAGATGTATAATATACCCTTGTGACAAAAATGGGTTGAAACAGATCTTCGAAACACTTTTCATAAGCACTTTTTGGGATGGCCTCCAGCTCCTTCAGCGAATTTTGTTTTATCTCTTCGATCTACTGAAAAAGGGTTCCATTTTAGTTTCGGGAACAAAAAAAATCACATGAAGCCAAATCTGGTGGATACAGTGATTGATCGATAGTATTCATTGCGTTTTTGACTTTGAATTCTGTCACTATCGTGGCTCGATGCGGGGGTGCATTATCATCTTGTAAAATCCACGGATTGTTCATCCACAATTCTGGCCATTTACGACGGATGTTCTTACGCAAACTGCTAATTGACCATCTGTCCCACCGTTTTCTGCGAGTTTGATGTGGTTGTTGACCGATTTGGTTTTTTGCCTTTTATTTATACATTAAATAAAATACTAGGGGCAAAGAAATAGCTCAATTCCTCTAAAAATATTTTTCATTACTTATTTTCAAACTTTTAAAACAGAAATATTACTGTTATTTAATTAAGTTGCATTTTTATTTTACAAGACTGTGCCAATACTCCAATTCACCGTGTTTGTATTCACATGTGTTGCAAATTCGGCAGTCTCACAAGGCATTCCTTTACAGCTGCCGCTGGGGATTGTGCCGTCCTGAGGGCCTTCTTTTCACCGACATCTCTGGTGTCTGTCTCGTTAGTTATCCATTGAAGAGACGCTATATAAACGTACGTCTGCAGGTGTACCCTGCAGCTTCCATGTCTCGGCTGCGTCCTTTGCGTTAATGCGTGACATTGACACATCGCGCCTCACTCTGCCGCTGTGAAGACATAAAAAAACGCACGGCAACAAAAGTTCAGCTGTCTTCGCTTAACAATGAGCGTCACGTTCGCTTTGTGAAATTGAAAAAATACTGTCTATTGAATGAAAATAACAGAAATTACTCGAATGGAAAATGAAAGATACAGTCGCCGGTAAGATAAACATATTTCGTGGAGTATGTGTATGAAATAATAATTTTAATAAGAAAGCAATAGTGTGTAAGAGACTGTAGAAGAAACAGTTGCAGGAAGAAGTAAAAGCACAAAGAGTGAACTAATAGAATTATGAATGCTTTTAAGCTATTCTAGGCTAGATCAACTAATTACAGGTTAATGGACCTAAATAAATATTTTCCACGAGGATTGAAAGTGTTGAGAATAACTTTATTTCGAACATTTCTTTAGTTTTAGTATTTATCGGGAGGTTTTACTTAAATTTCTTGCAAAGTGCGTACATTTTTTGTTACCACAACTGAAAATGAATGCAAGTAAACAAGTAAGAAAGGGCTGAGTTCGGGTGCAACCGAATATATTATACGCTTGCAAGTTGCAGGAATCAAAGCCGGGGAAATACCTTGCCATGTAAAACGTCAACCAGAGGATCGGAATCAAAGCAATTTTATATATACATTAGGGTGATTCAAAAAAAATTTTTTTTTTTATCTTGCTCCTTAGATTTTGTAGAAAATTTATGATCCTATGATTTTTTCGTAAACCCAACAGTTTAAAAGAAATTAACACTTAAAGTTTGATTATTTTTTTAGAAATATGCTTTATTTCCTATTAATTTTATAACTCAATGCAAAAAAAAATATTTTGAATGATGAAACTCATAGTTTTGTAGGAAATTTACTGCTCTATAAAAATGTGATTTTTCGATTAAGTAAAGCGTTTACGAGACATTCATCGTTAGACTACAAACAAAATTAAGGTGGATCAAAAAAAAAATTTTTTTTTCGTTAGGTACTCTGAAAAAAAAGTTCCAAGGCAACTCTAAGAAAGCCTCTCCAAAATCCTATGAGTTTCGTCATTCATAATAATTTTTTTCATTGAGTTATAAAATTTAAAATAAATAAAAAAATGTTCCCAAAAAAAAATCAAACTTCAACCGTTAATATCTTTTAAACGGTTGGGTTTACGAAAAAATGGTGGAGGCTTGTTTTGTAGAGCATTCAATTTCCTACAAAATCTAAGGAACAAGATATTTTTTCAAGTAGTTGGTAGCGAGATATAAATTTTTCTATTTGATAATAAGAAAAAATAGAAAACTCTAAGTAGGAGGACCTTCCCGTTACAATTAAAAACTCATATTTGGAGAGGCTTTCTTAGAGGTGTCTAGGAACATATTTTTCCGAGTACCAATGAAAAAAAAAAACATTTTTTTGAATCACCCAAATATACATACACTATACAGGTATATCTTATACATTGTATATTCGGCATAAAATTGGTTAGAAAAACCAAAATCATTATATATAGTGATTATATAAAATCAGCCGGATGCGTTTTACGTTTCATTTAATTATTTAATTATTGATTTATCGCACTCTTAGTAGTTTTGAACAGTACCGCTACATGGGGAGTGAGCGGGGTTCTCATCAAATTTCATCCATTTTCACACTATCGGTAGGAGCTTTTGTAATATTGCTGGCGAATTAGGTTGTTGTAGCCTTATTGGCTTAGGAGATATGCATACTAAACATATAAAGGGGCGAGAACACGCCCACCTTTTCAAAGTTTTTTTCCTACAGATACCCCTTTCTACTAGGATACCCTGTGCAAAATTACAGTTTTACCATATCTTAGTGCTTAGTTATGGCAGTTCATGTGTTTTCGGTTAATGGTGATTTGTGGGCGCGACAGCGCTCCGATTACGCCCATCTACGAACTCGAATTTTTTGCATACTAAGGAACCTGTGTACCAAGCTTCATCAATATATTATCTTAATTTTTACTCAAGTTACAGTTTGCACGGACGAACAGACAGAGAGTCAAAAGGATTTCAACATTTCTCGTATTCCTGATCATTTATATATATATGTACATATATAACCCTATATCCATCTCGTTTAGTTTTAGGTGATACGTACAACCGTTAGCTGAACAAAATTATAATACTCTGTAGCAACTGGTTGCAAGAGTATAATACGAGCAAAGTTGGCATATAACCGATGAGGATCGACAGGGATCTGAATCGATTTCATCTCTCTACTTTGTATATTGTGATTTAAGGAAAATGTGGACTAAATTTATTTACTTTTAGATTCTACTAAGATTCTCCTAATTTGAGATATTCGCAGGCAGTAAATTATTTTCGGGAGTTGAACAAACACTGATTGAGACTGAGCGAGAGATTGGTTGACAAGTCAAGCCAAGTCACATGGAAGTTTAAACATCTTTATGGTAGTTATAAGAGAACTTGGGTATCCGATAGATTCATCTTTATATTAGGTATGTAGGTGCTCACGTAGTATTGACCACATTTCACCAAAAAGGCAAGTGATTACGAGGAGAATATGCTCTCTGAATTTCGTTAATATATTTCACAAAATGACCTATATTTTTAGTAACTAGTCAGCCATTGGCACTGGGATCCACATACATGCTATTCGGGAGCTTGAAAAGTTATATTGAATACAAGCTGGCACCGCAGCCCTTGTCCGGTGGGAAATTATGTGCTTTGAAATGAAAAGTAAGTTGATTTTATCATTTCTTTTTTTTTCAATGTAACGCAGCTTGATAAACAACATTTTTTGGTTTCTGTTCCTTTGTACAGAAAATATGGTTCTCCAACTCGTGAGCATGCCACGTACATCTGGTCGTGTGAAAAACATGGCATTTCCAAATGTATGCCACACACTATGCGACTATCCTTGTATTCTGTTGATTTTCATCTCAAATGCAATTTTCACTGGAAACGCAACGCGTTTGAACTGAAATGGCAAATCGCTAGAACTCAAAGGAATTCGTAGAATCGGGCACTCGGCACCCTTGTATTCGATAGCTCGCTAGCTGCGTCACATTCTGTCGAATTTCATTACACAGTTTCGGCGCATGAAGATTGCGAAATATAATAACTTTGAGACGCAAATGATGCGGTGGCATACCAAGCCTCTCCAAAGAAATTAGAAATTCCATTGGATAATTAACGGCGTCGTCTTCATTATCAAGACGATCGATCGATTTGTATGAGCGCAAGTATTCCAGAATTTGACTTTAAATCTTTAAGTTTAAGTCAACAACATCGGTATTTTTGGCAGCTAACATTGCGCGTTCACTTAAGGAATCATATTTACGATAATTTGTCCAATGTCCGAACGTTCGTGATGAGTTCATCTTTCGTGAATTGATAAACGGTAGATGGAATTGATATCAAACCACCGGAAGAATCAACCAGAATTGACCCATTTTCAATTCTTTGTGAATACGGTGTAAAATGTCTTCGGCAATGTCATTTTTGTTCGTATCCAATAATTGACGCGGATTTGAAGGCTGATATGTCGAAATGATCATCGCGAAAAATGCGCAATCTTCATTTGCATTCGGAGTAGCTATCACATCGTACATTGTTTGATTCCAGTGATTATCATGTTCCAGCAATTGCAGCATTTCTTCTCCAAAACCTGCACACACCGAACCATTCACAGTACGCAATGACTCAAATGAAGTTGAACCGTGTACATTAATAAATAGCAGCCGAAGGTAGAAGCAATCATCGTTTTTCGGGTGGATTGTGTAAATTCGTCCTAATGCATTAGTTGAGAACACACCTGAATGTTCATCTACTGGTTGGTCTTTTGCCTAACTATTTCTTCGACAATGCATTCTATGTATAATATCAAGGTAGTTCCGAATAGAGCAATGTTCTCTCAAACGGATCACGGACGCAAGTTGAGAAAAAACTCGTCAATGTTAATTTTGTTGCTGGCGGTGTTTCCACTGGCTGTACTGGCCATTCTCCAAATTATCTGCAAGACGCATAACAGTCGGAAATCATTCATGAATTGCAAACGTAAATATCCTACAAAGCACTTTATTGCAGTTCACGTATTGACGGTATCGTCCATGACCAATAACCGCCATGTTGCTTCCTTTGATGGCGTACTTACAAACATATTTTATCGATTTCACCGAACTGCAATACGCAACATTGATATGGGTTTTGAATGTGAATTAAACAATAGTGGGGAGAATAGTACGATCCATGTGTTGTCAACTTCGATATTCACTCTTCTAAATTGAATGCTAAATGTTCTGCCATTGTTAAAACCCAATCGATCCCGATAGAGTGGACATCCATCATTTCCAGTTTGTGTTTCCGAAAGAAAAGCACGTGTATAGTGTTTCGTGCATTTATTGTCAGACATATAATACTGGACCTTTCTCTACATCAGGAATTTCCGGAGAAATGATTTCATCAAATTGATCTGGTGTAACCACCATCCACCATCCAAAAAAGAATGTATGCGTGCGGCAAACCTCTCTTCATACATCTAGCATCTAACAGCATCACATATACGTTGCTTCAACATAAATTCCATCAAACATTGTAAGTATTGTTTGAAAGGTCGTGCTGTGACATCGTGACGATTGCTTGCTGATTGACCGCGATCCATAATTTCACACGTATGTCATCGCATCTTGGGAGTACTCCATCATGTGACTTGAGCTGCCAATGGATATTGATGCCAAAAAAAACGCGCAAGGCACATCGGTTATTAGCGCGACCTCTTCGTGACATCGTAACAAATTTCAATCTGTAATTGATCGCATTGTGTGAAACACACATAGCGTTTTCACTGATTAATTTTCAATACTCTTTTTTTAAAAGCCGGAATAAAGAAAGCAAGTGAGAAATTTAAACTATTCAAATAATTAAAAAACAAAACAGAAAAAATTAAAAAAAAAAAAAACATTTTATGAAAAAAGTTAATTTTTGTTGGTTGTTTGGTTTTTTATACCCTGAACAGGGTATATTAAGTTTGTCACGATGTTTGTAACACCCAGAAGGAAGCGTCGGAGACCCTATAAAGTATATATATAAATGATCAGTATGTTGAGCTGAGTCGATTTAGCCATGTCCGTCTGTCTGTCCGTCTGTCCGTCTGTCTGTATATATACGAACTAGTCCCTCAGTTTTTAAGATATCCTTTTGAAATTTTGCAAACGTCATTTTCTCTTCAAGAAGCTGCTCATTTGTCGGAACGGCCAATATCGGACCACTATAACATATAGCTGCCATATAAACTGAACGATCGGAATCAAGTTCTCATATGGAAAACTTTCGCATTTGACAATGTATCTTCACCAAATTTGGTATAGATTATTTTCTAGAGCAAGAATGTAATATCCGAGAAAATTGTTCACATCGGTTAACTATAGCATATAGCTACCATACAAACTGAGCGATCGGAATCAAGTTCTCGTATGGAAAACTTTCACATTTAACAAGATATATTCACGAAATTTGGTATAGCTTATTTTTTAAGGCAACAATGTAATCTCTAAAAAACTGGTTCAGAACGGGTTACTATAGCATATGGCTTCCATACAAACTGGACACATAGTTACTAACAGAAATGCACCTGTGAAGGGTATTTAGCTTCGGTGCAACCGAAGTTAACGTTTTTTCTTGTTTATTTCTAAACCTTTCCCGATCCACACAGAAGATTCTCTGAAAATTTCATCAATATTGGTTCAATCGTTCCGATAGCGTTACTAATAAATAAACATTCATTCGTTTATAAGGGGAAAAAGAAAAGGGCTATTTTTAGGGATTTTCCAACAACTATTCGAATTTTTCTCCCCGTAAAAACCAACGAACAATTAGAAAAAAGGAATTGGCCATATTGATGCAGCCGTTGTTGAGTTATGCGCTTAGCAACACATTTTGCGATTCATTTATATATATACATACATATATAATATGTATAAGATGAATGATTTTATAAGCAAAGCACGTTAATTTTGCAAAGTTATATTTCAGTAGTTTTACTGATTGTTATTAATCGTGTAATCGTTGTGGACCGATTTTGCGTAAACCCTAAAATAGGAATGTATCATTCACCAAATTTGGTTAACATTTGTGTACTAGTTTCTTAGATGTGAAATTTCACGTAAAAATGCCCTGCCGAACCATTCAATTCAGAGGCACTTTTAGTCGTCACTAAAACTCACCTGACTTCATATAATTTCACTTTGTACAACGGGAAGCTGTAAAATCTCTTTCTCACCAAGATTGGTCGAATTCGCTTTAGTGGTTTATGAGTTATGTACTTTAAGCATTTTACGACCTCGTCTCGTCCTTTAAAAATAAGTGCAGCACATCACTATTATGTTCTATGCTACGTGCTGCGACGATAGTTGTAATATAGCATGTAAATTAGATATAAAATTTCGAATTACCACCAGCAACCACCAAAAAATTCCAAAATTCCAACAAAATACCCAATATTCTTTGAATCACACATTTAAAGCATTTTAAATTTACTCCATGAAATCTTCCATACGAAAGCGTATAATCGCCATAAAAGTTTGTATTTACATCGAAGACACCCACACTCTTCAAAAGAACATACCCGTAGAAAGCTTCCGCTTTATCTCACTTAATTTTACTTTCGACAGCAGCAATTACACGCAACATTATGAACAGACTGTCGTCAGCATTTCCGGCATACGCAGCAACTAACTCCAGCTCGCCGTCATCTTCCCATCAACGCATTTTTTTTATTGCCAACTTTTTAGGTTGAATTTCACGACAACTTCTTTCATATATTCTTTTCATACACGATTACATCACTTTTTTCCACACATATACCTATAAACATATATGCGTTTGCTTAACGGTATATTCTTACTGTCTTTCAAAATGTAAATATATAGTCATATACATATGTGTGTGGGAGTACCGGAAATGATAGCGGATATACTTGTCAAGGTGGGCGTATCACAGCGAAGAGACGTGTGGAAAAAATTTGTCCCCTTGTTCTCACAATACTGTTAAGTAAATATTCTTGTTTTTGTATTATTATTTAAGTTGACACCGTCTTTGTGGATATGTTTACAAGTGGTGGCACAAATAACTTACGCTAACAAATTTGGAAAGCGTATCAAAATATTATACAGATTTTATAGTCCCGTGAGGAGGTAAACTGGTGAAACATATTTTTTTAATGTGTTGAATAATACGCTCTACATAAAACTGTTTCGATATTTTTTAAAGCCTTGCACTCTATTTGTGGCTTGAATTAGGAGACTCGTTAGAGTTTTAAGTAAAAGGCTCAAATTACTACCAGCAATTTGTTAAGCTTGCTGTTTCAATCATAATGTGGAAGTGTAGAAACCTTACACGTCAAGCTATTTTCGCTGAAAACAGAGACTTAATTTTACATAAAAGATCAAATGCATCACTTAACTTGGAAACTCTGTTAATATTCCTTCAATGTTTATTGCCGAATTAGCGGTTTTAAGAGACATTTTAGTACTCCCGCCGACATTAAAACATTTTTCCACTCCTACAGCATTTTTATATCATTTGAAGGAAGCACATACAAATTTTATATTTAAACATCTTCCACGCAAGTGATCCAAGGGAATACCACCGATTTTGAAAATTAGCAGTTCATTAGGAGGGAGGTGAAATGCATACCCCTTGATATAAAAATCGTCAAAATTCTTCTTTTTTTTTTTGTTAAAGTTATTGAAGATTGAAATTTAGACGACTATAAAATTGTAAAATTATTTTCTCATAAACTACTGGAGATAAATCGATGAAATTTTGTGAAGTCAAAGAAAAATGTTCGTGCTATATTATAAATATTTTTTCATGATCCATTTGTTTAAATAATAATAATTAACATACGTTTTTGTTTAACAATTGAAAATTTTTAAGTGTTCTTCATGCTAAAAAAAAATTGAAAAGTATGTGACACGACGCGGAAAATTTTCACCTTTAATAATCTGCAAAAAAAATTTTCTTCATTCATACCATTTCACAGATATTAAATTTTTTGTCCTCCTACCGCTCTTAAAACGTATGGCACATCGATCGTTGCGCAGGGCGTTCGTAAGCTCCCGATGTCTATGCCGCATGAAAAGCATAAGCGCATTTTGCAATTGATCGAAATGCTGCCAGGCAGACCCCTTACCAGCCTTTCTGCAGAGAATATTGCTGCTGTTGTCGAGGTTGTCATGGAAGCGCCGTCGACATCGACGACGTGCCACGCAAATGGGTATCAGTCGACGGTGTCTACAACGAATTTTGGTACGAGATTTTAAGATGCTTCCGTACAAAGTCCAGACGATGCATCAGCTGTTAGCTGCTGACCACCAATCGCGTCTAACATACTCTCAAGCCCTCCTTAATGACCACCAAGTGATGAGACCCATTTCCGTCCTAGCGGGTACGTAAATAAGCAATTTGTATACTTCTGAGGCACTGAAAATCTGCGTGCAACCCACGAAGAGCCATTACACCCACTCAAAGTCCCTGTGTGGTGTGCTGTTTTCGCTGGAGAAGTCATCGGACCCTTTTTCTTCGAAAACGTCGCGGGCCAAACGGTTTCTGTGAGTGGTGAGCGCTACAGAGCAATGATCAACGAGTTCCTTTTACCGCAACTTAATAAATTGGGAGTGGAAAACATATGATTCCAACAGGACGGTGCAACGGCACACACTGCACGTTCCACAACCGATATTCTGAAGGATGTATTTCCCGGGCGCCTAATCTCCCGTTTTGGCGATTTGCACTGACCAGCAAGATCGCCTGATTTGACCGCTCCAGACTTCTTTTTTTTTTTTTGTGGGGGTTTTGGATTTATGTCAACAAGACTCAGACTCTTGCAGCTCTTAAAGACAATATCCGTCAATTTCTGGCCAAAGTGATGGAAAATGCCATAAAAAGGGCTCAAATGACAATCAACTGCGGCGGCGGCCATTTACATGATATCATATTCTCGACTTGATGTGAAAAAATTTTAAAAGGCCAAATAAAAATAATCCACAAGCACAATCAAAGTTTTTAATTTTTTTAAAAAATTACAGCCGAAAACCATCGGAAGTTTATTTTTTATGGCATATAATTTATCAATACTTTTAATAAACCTGGTAATTGTCCCTGCATTTCCTTATCCTGAGCACATGTCCTAAACTCTACCGTTTCTGCATTTTACCTAGTTAATTGCGAATTAGGTTATAAGTTATAGTGATTGAATTTTACTTAGTTTTTGTTATTATTCGGTCTCTTTCTAAAAGCTTAACGCCGTAGCTCTAGTCATGTTCCAAGACCCCTAAGGAGTACGGTTTTAAGGGGTTATATACCTTTTTTAATTTCGAAAAATCGAAATTTTCTTATTGCTTTATCTTAAAGAACAACTTCTTAAGAACATTTTCTCAAATTTTCATAGAGATTCGAGTAGTAAAAAAAAGTTACAGCACTTCTAAGCGCGCGCCTCGCCGCGGCCTCAAACCCGAGTGGTTTCGCTTTAAACGTGAATATCTCTAAATGGTTTTTTTTTGAAAAATGACTTTGCGGTGACATGGATTGGCGGAAAATTACTGAACCGATTTTCTTAACATTTTTTTTTAAATGTTCGTAATGAAATTTTTCTGTGCTTGAACAAGCGGCTTTTTATGCACAAACCTTTTTTTCGCCGAAATGAGTTTTTTAGTGAAATTTCCAGTGACCAAAAATTTAATTTTTTGCATAAAACGTTCCCTCGTGCACAAAAAAAAATCATAAAAACAATTGTTCAAGCACAAGGAATTACACCAAACTAATGAAATTTGTTTACTTTTATGGTTTCAGTTGACTTGTTCGACCTGGGGAATTGTCACCGCAAGGCTCTGCCAAAAAAGGTCTCTAAGGGACATAACCACCCCTTACGGGCGGAGCCTGCTTTAGAATCTTCAAAAAGTCGATTATTTTTTTATAATCTAAGAATCTGTTCCCAAAGTTTTAAAGTGGAATTCGAAATATTTGCGAAGCTAGAAGGGAAATAGTGACCGAGCGTGTAGCGGATATATGAGCGATTGGGCAGAAAACGAAAACTTTGACGCGCGATTTTTCGGTTTTTCATTTTTACGATTTTTCTTAATTTGCGGGCAGAATAGAAACGTCCTATCGAAACGAATCAAAATGCGTTGTATTTGGAATTGAATTCTCTCTTAGGTGAACCTAAAATTCCTCAAGAAAGTTAACATTAATCCGATTTTTATACGGTTTAAAGTCAATTTTGTTTTTTTTTTTTGTTTAAAAATGCATTTTTTTTTTCAATCTGCGAAAAATTTTTGAATTTTTCACTTTTTGTTGAATTTTCTTGGTTCACCTAGGATTTACACTATTGAAAATTAAAAATTTTTTTGGGTTTTTTTTTTTGTTTCAGATGAAAATTGCGACCTGCCTCTTGCCCGCCACACACAAAATGCACACTCGAGGCGCCTCCGTAAATGTCGTCAAACATGAAGAGTATCTCACGTAAAATAATGAAAAAATTTGGGAAGACTCCTCAAGTATATGCAAATAAATCCTAAAAGTTTCATTTCAATCAAACATTTCTTTCCTTTACAAAAAAATCCTTGAAAATATAGATTTTTTGACGCCTCTAAAGCAGGCTCCATGAAATTCCGCACAACCATTGTTAATAAAGTATACTATCAAAAAATTAAAACATTCGTGTAATGAAATAATTGCTACATACCTAAAACAAAATTCAAACTTTCCTTTTTTTCTTCGGCAAAGAAGGTATATAACCCCTTAAACAACTTCTGGTGTGCTTAGTGGCCTGAGAGAGTTGAAATTGACAATATCACCGACGGAATTAGTTTGAATCTACGCTTTGTATTACTATTTTTCCATAAATTAAAATATAGTCCGACAAAATTGGACTTTTTAGTGAAGTAGTTAAAAACCATTTTGGACACTTAGTTATGTACAGGCATGGTTAAAGAAACTTTTTTTTAGTTTCTCACATTTAAGCTGTCATTCAACCCTGCCTGTTACTCATAGTTTAATAATGAATTTTCTGCAATCCCATCTGCTAAGTAAACACATTTGTGTGAAAAATATGTTCAATCTCTTTTAAGAAATTACCATACCAAGATCAACTTCAGAGAAATCTAAAAAATGTGTTCCCAAATCTACAAGGAAAGTAAGTCAAACAAAAAATATTAAATAAATATGTGTCAGTGAATACTCGCATCTATGAATAACATAATAGTAATATTCAAGGAAATTACAAACAATGCCTTCCAGGTAGAGCTTTGTACTTAGTGAACGCAAAATTTGTTGGCCGGCTTTTTATTATATTCCAGAAAAATATTCTTCAAAGGGCTGAAGCATCGTCATATCGATGTCTCATATTATCGTAAATTATGGAATTAAGTCTGTGACTCTGTTGACTAGTTGAAATTCGACCCGCTGAAACTTAAAAACCTTTAACAAATGGCTTTGGTTCATTCCAAATCTGTCCACTCGGCACTAAGTTTGCTTCCGCATTTCAATTACTATGCCACACACCATCCACTCCATCAGTCAGCTCTGTTGGTTTGCTCATTGTCAGCACGCCATTGTTGTTCACTGATATGTGCATAATGGCTGACGTCCGTATTGTCGCCAATTAGCAGCGAATACATGTGATGCGCCTAATAGTAGGCAATTACTTTTAATAGCGCCTTCATCGGCTGCGTCCATTCGCTCTGCTTCAGCTAGATATTGCAATTATATGAAGCTGTTGAAGCGGCAGATTTTCACAATATGGTTCGCCATAAATATGTTAAGCAACAACAAAAACAAGATAAGTTAAATAGAGCGGAAGTCTTGTAAACAATATTAGAGTATGCTTGTAATGCGATTGCTGAAAATGCGATAAGGAGAGACGTTTCTATTCAAGCAGTAAAACTGCAGATTTTTTCCAAACTTTGTTGGTAAGCGCATTTTTAAAGAGGTTTGATGATGTTCGCACTTATCCTCATGGATTTTTAGTAAGTGACTTGGTCATTATATTGAAATACCTAATTGATGGACCCGATTCCTGTAAAAACTTAAGAAAAATATATATCTGAACGTAACAACAATCCGTCCAAATATTTGATCTGAGTTACAATTTAAGCCCCTTAGAAAGAACGACGAGAATATGATATGTTATTATCTCCTTCTTCATATCCTTATTGCCTTCAAGAAATTAATGAATCCACAAAACTTCACCAAAGTAGCGCCAACGCCTAAAATTATGTTATAAGAGTCAAGACATAAAACATGCAATTAATTTTTTTGTTTCATTTTCATGTATTTATATGACTTAATAAGAATTACAACTACTATTTCCTATGTACATACAGGGTAGGCCATTTAAAGTTGACCCATCTGGCAACGCTGTAACTTTTAACAGCGCTGACAAATCGGCTAATGTCATACCGCGTTAGAAGCGTCATTCGAAGACAATTTATACCATGGAACAGTACACTCCAAAAGAACGCGCTGAAATTGTTCAGCTTCATATTCAAAATAACTTTTCAATTGTGTTAACTCAACGTGCGTTTCGCAAAAAAAATAAAGTGAAAAGTGCTCCAGTTAAGAACACAATTAAGTCTTTATACGCAAAATTTGTGAACACCGGTAATCTCAGTAATGCCAGTCATGCATCCAGACAACGCACAAGACGTTCTGATGAAAATATCGAAGCTGTACGAGCCAGTATTGAGGAGACTCCATCGACATCGAGTTATCGCCGCTCTCAGGAATTAAACATCTCTCGCACCACTCTCCGACGCATAATTCATAAAGATTTGAAGATGTTTCCATATAAAATTCAAATGGCACAAAAACTAAACCCAGCTGATTATCCGCGACGCCTTAATTTTGGCAAATGGGCCATCGAAATGGCTGAAAACGAACTTGACTTTTGGCGAAAACTCATCATGTCAGACGAGGCACATTTCTCGTTGAATGGAGGCGTAAACAAGCAAAATTGCCGATTTTATGCCACCGAAAATCCTCAATTAATTGAAGAACAGCCTCTTTACGACCAAAAAGTAACAGTTTGGTGCGGTGTTTGCGCGAATATGATCATCGGACCGTATTTTTTCGAAGACGATGATGGAGCCACGACAACAGTCAATGGTGAGCGTTATCGAGCCATGATAACGGATTTTGTGATACCCATTATTCGCGAAAATGACATGGATAACTTCTGGTTTCAACAGGACGGGGCTACATGCCATACAGCTCGACCAACAATCAATTTATTGCGACCATTTTTCCCCGGGCGATTGATATCGAAAAATGGTGATGTTGACTGGCCACCGAGATCACCAGATTTGACGCAACCAGACTTTTATTTGTGGGGTTATTTGAAATCCAAGGTATACGCTAATAAGCCAAAGACCTTAGCTCAACTGAAAGCCAACATTCGACGTGAAACAGCCGCCATATCATCCGAAACATTGGCCAAAGTCATGGAAAATGTCGAAAAAAGAGTGCATTTAGCTGTCAAAGCTAAAGGTGCCCATTTACGCGATATAATTTTTAAATATTAGCTGAAACAAATCCCCTTGGACCAAAATAAATTATTTTTGAAATGAACAAAAAACATTGTTTTCTTTTGTTCTTTTTTTTTAGAAAAAAAAGGTCAACTTTAAATGGCCTACCCTGTATATATTATATTCTTATAGACACAATAAGCGCAAAGAGAACACAACACAACAATACATTTGTAACCACATATGTACTTATGTATATATTATTAGAGTACATCGGTTATGGACTAGTTGACCATTGAAAGTATTTTGTTCATTGGATAATACTGTGCTAAAAATTTTTCCCTTTCTTAGGACAAAAACTGAAACTTCGGGGAGCGTTGCGTTCATTTGAGTTAGTTTCAACTGTCCGCCACGCCGTTATCAACTTATCACTGTCTTTTCGAAAAAATAACGGAACATCTTATGAATAGACACTGGCTATGAATTGTCTTGGTTTTTTGCCATTTCTTAGAGAATTTAGACATTTATTAACTTTTATATTATTGTATAAACATTATGGATCGTAAATGACATCCGTGTTCAGCCATTGCGGTCTGACGGGTTGAAGTCGGTATTGCCTCAATTGCCGATTAAATGCACTGCTTCAATTCAGTCAGATTTCTGGGTCATGTCAGGTGATCTTTTTTGCAAATTTTCGCTGGAGATCCGCAATAATCGGTCTGGCTATGTGTGCGATTCCACCATCTTGCTGGAACTAAATGCTATTGATAAGCTCATTGGCAGTTACTGTTACAAAGTTTTATTCAAAGATGATGATTTGAGGTGAAGTTCCGTCTAGTGGATTATTTCTGGATTTAGTTCACTCCATACACGGCAATTTGGCATTTTCATTTTTAAGTCATTATTAATTACTTGTTATAATGACCGCCTTCTAACTTCATGTTGGGCCGATAACACTGTGGAACATTTTTGGGATTATTGTCTGGGGGGTGAGAAATTCCAAGTCAGGGTGATGGTACTTGGTCAGTATAGTAAAACTCTCAAAGGGTTTGGCGTTTGTATGTGTCAGTTTTTTTATGACCTTTTTAAAATTTTTAAAATTTTAAAAAAAATAAAATGACACATACGAACGCCAAACCCTTTGAGGGTTTTTTATACTGACCTAGTACCATCACCCTGACTTGGAATCTCTCACCCCCCAGATTAGCTGTTGTACTGTGTAAGTTGCGAGTCGAAACTTTTGGATTTTCCTGAATTGACGATGCAACAGCTTTGATTATTTCTTGAACACGAACATACGGATCTCCTGGCTGAATCAGTCGTATGGTTAGTGTAATTAAAAACAAAGGTCCCACGTCAAATCATTGATTATTTTTATAGCAAAGATTCTGATTCTGATTCTGAGGCATATCTTCAACTGTTAGGGTTATAGATTATTCTCCGTATCCTTTAAAACCACAAATATGGGGTTTCGTAATATCAAACTGATTAATGACAATGGTTATTGGACGATAGCAATGTATATAACCTCTCATCATTACTACAACTTTGCGAATTATCTCTTTCTATTTTTCTATTTTAATTTTGGTTCTTATATTGACTTCATTGAGCATTTTTTTACATCACTCAATCGAACTTATTATTATTATTTCAGTACTGGAACGAATATTGAATTGAAAGTTCCGTTTTTCGCACAAAATTATGTGCATCCTGCGTTCAGACTTAAGATTTATAAGAAAACAAGAAAAAATGTTCTCGGTTGCACCAAAGATAAATACCCT
Organism: Bactrocera correcta; assembly: GCA_027475135.1. Lineage (NCBI taxonomy): Eukaryota > Metazoa > Arthropoda > Insecta > Diptera > Tephritidae > Bactrocera > Bactrocera correcta. The sequence goes on from CM050326.1 coordinate 74,409,991, forward strand.
ACACAGGTGCATTTCTGTTAGTAACTATGTGTCCATTTTTTATGGAAGCTATATGCCATAGTAACCCGTTCTGGACAAGTTTTTTAGAGATAACTTTGTTGCCTTAAAAAATAATCTATACCAAATTTGGTGAAGATACATTGTCAAAGGGGAAAGTTTTCCATACAAGAACTTGATTCCGATCGTTCAATTTATATGGCAGCTATATATTATAGTGGTCCGATATGGGCCGTTCCGACAAATGAGCAGCTTCTTGAAGAGAAAATGACGTTTGCAAAATTTCAAAAGGATATCTTAAAAACTGAGGGACTAATTCGTATATATAAAGACAGACAGGCAGACAAACAGACGGACGGACAGACATACGGACATGGCTAAATCGAATCAGCTCAACATACTGATCATTTATATATGTTTATACTTTATAGGGTCTCCGACGCTTCCTTCTGGGTATTATGATGATAAATAATTAATAATTAATCTAGAGATATTTTAAAAATAATACTCAAATCAATTCGAAGTTTTCCAAATGGTTTTCTCTTGTTTTTGAGGTAAACATGAGACCCAAACCCCGTTTTCTCCGCTCTATGTCGATGTCACTTTCTGACGATTTCAATATATCGAAGCAGTATAATATATATATGTAGAAAATGCACTGCATATAGAACTATATTTAAATTTTGTTAATTATTTGAATTTCCGACAAATTTATTAATCTTTAATTTGGTGTGAGTGTAATATGAAAAATTTATGAACGAAATCTGCCGCTCTAGGCTTCAGCCTATGCAGCTCGCAGATAACTCGGCCATTGCCAACCGTCCCGGTTCCCTAAATTCGCATATCATCGCATCTCCACACTGTTGGCGAAAGTTCTCTTTTATCTTTACTACCAAGTAAGACGCATAAAATTAAGAAATCAAGAGTCTTGCGAAATCGTTTTTCTCCAAAGAATATTAAAAACCTAAAAAAAATCCATTACTTATCGCACCGTCTATTATTCCGACAGAGGAACAAGCCCAGAAGCTTAAAAGTATGCCATAAAGGAAAATGTATGTATATATTAGAACGGTAATTAAACATACACGACCAATGGTACATAAGCTTGCGTCTATTCAACTATTATGCGGCATACAATTCTTTGCCTCCATGCACAGCATTCAATCGGTTATGTAACAGCGGAATTGATTTCTCAGCAACAAAGCTCTTATATTACTTCCTTTTGTAACCATTACAATATGTTCGTTTCTATGGCTTCGGCAGAATTTCCATTATCGTCACAAAATACAAAATGTACAAAACTCTGCTAACAATAACAACAACACAAATCGATGATGAAGCAGAAAAAATACAGGCAATTGGCAATGAAGTCATTGCAATGAATTCTATAAATGAACTCCCACACACAAATACAAACAACACGCATAGGAACATACCTGCATGGACATTAGAAAAGCAATAAAAATCTGCTAAGATCTTTTACAAACTAGCTGTTTTGGTCCCGCAGGAAGACTGTTAGATAACATGTTTTAATGATGATCCGAGGATTACTTATAGGATATATGCAGGTAATTTGACAAATGCGTGTCTTCTCATTAACGAGAATATTACAAATTTTAATTACACGTTAAGCTTGCGCTATGCGAAGAAGGAGCTTTCATGTATGTAAGGAGGAGATTTCATATTTTTATGGGGAAAAGCTTTATTAGCACATTACATTGCGTACTTTATGGCGTAGGTGCTTTTAAAATATAAATAACTAGCAGCCCGTCCCGGCATCGCCGGAAATTTGAATATAAAACACTTCTTTTCACAAATATTTTTATTTGTATTAAAAAAAATCCCCCAGTTATATTTGTATGTAGGTTCAATTTCTTTGATGGTTTAAGTGGCGGGCACTTTTGAAAAATAAAAAATAAAAATGATCAAAAAATTAAAATAACAGTAATAAATAATGAATTCAGTAGTTTTACATATAATTAAATAATAAATTATTAAATAAATATATTAAATAATAATAATAATAATAACCGCTATTGCGGTTTTGTTTACTTTTCGAATTTTTTAATTCGTAATATCTTTTGAATGGAACGTCCAATTTAAAAAATATTTTATGGTCTTGTCCATAAAATAATTTATTTGGATAAGGATTAATATAAACACATAAATAGCATGGTTTGAATTTGGTTAGCATTTTCATTAAGGTTTAAAATGAAAAAAGTTGTTGTAGTGACATAACTACAATAGTTGGACATATGCTACCGGGAAGTTTTTTATAGACATTATGATGTTCTTCAATATTGTTGTACATTATTTTGTTCTATCGCTAATAGTTTCGGCAGCGCATTCGACGAAAGACATTTTAAGACTCATTTTTCTACTTCTTCGGTTACATTGTTCAAATTTTACCAAAGATCCCTAATTTTTTTTTTAAATGAAATGTAGCCTATGTCAAATTGAAACAATGTAGCATTTTATTGGTGAAAGAATTTTTTAAATCGGCCCAGTACTTTTTGAGCCTATTCATTACAAACATACAAAAATAGGTACAAATCTTTTCTCTTTATAATATTAGCATAGATGTCATATGCAGTCAGTAAATGGCTCAAACGTGAACATTTTAAGTGCTTAATAAAGAAAAGAGCATAAATGTTACATATTAAAAATTTATCACAAAAACAATCTATATAAAGAACGCCAGAAATACAAAAACGGACTTTTTCCAGTTAGATTACAGATCATCATATCACTTTAATTAGTTGCAGCAAATAATTTTCCGATATTGTATATGGTGATTTTGGGGAGTAACATCCTTTATACAATTTAGTTAATAATGAGTCATATTGATTATTACTAGCACCATTTTTATACACTTGCACCATATTGCTACAGTGTATAATAGTTTTGTTCGCCTAACGGTTGTACGTATCACCTAAAACTAAACGATATAAGGTATTAAGGTATTTTCCTGGCTTTGATACAATATTCGGTTGTATCCGAACTTGGCCCTTCCTTACTTGTTATAGTTGAGAATCTCCGATGTGAAAAACTTACCAAAATTATTCAACTTGTAGTCACTACTGATAAAGAAGGAGCGTTCACTTTTTTATATGCATTACTATTCTATTAAAATTGGAAAAATTCCCTAAACCGATTATTATCAAATTAATCCTATGTTTTTGACATTTAAGTTCCCTGCTCTTCGGTGAATTAAAATGAAATAATTTGCTTCCAAAAGCCGCAATTTGGACCCTTACTTTTAAAACCAATCTTCAGGAATACGTCAATAAAAATATATTTGTACGCTGAAGATCATTTAATACGTAGGCTGCCTTTATATTTCTAGATATGGCCCCTAGTCTGCCTTTATCGTAAACTTTAGGCATTTTTGATGTTATACCTTCTCAGAACGTTTTGCTTACAGTAACTCAAAACTTTCAGCCAAAGAATGGAATAAGATCGCCAACATTTTCGAGCGATTATTTTGTACAATTTTCGACGATTATTAACTCAGCAGAAGTTTGTCGATGAATTTAATTAAATTTTTGGCAATAAAGCTCCAAGGACCAGTCTTTAACGATGGTTTAGTGAATTCAATCGATGTCGACGAACTCTCCAAAAACGAATTTCATAGCTTAAAACAGTTGTTGCTTCAGAAACTACCATATTGATGCTGTGCGCAAACTAATAATGCTAGATCGTCATGTGACCTACCTTGGTGTAATGATAGACGCGAGACTCAATTACCACATTAAGAAAGTATGCGAAAAACCTGTCAGAATAAGGGACAGCATAGGAGGACCGAAACAAAGCCCCAGAGATTTACAACAGAGAGGTAGGATCTGGAGATGGCAGAGGCAGCCCGAATAACATCCGATAACGAGACAAATGTGGCATACATTTTCCACAAAGCTACAGATGATGGGTTAAGTTTTTGCTACGAAGGCATACTGTTTCTCAAATCCATTATGGTAAGATAATGCTGATTAGGCGTGGTCCCGAATGCGGTGTACCTTTAGTGGGAGCAGCATGTTTTTAGATTGGATCCCACAATGAAGTAGAAATGACTAAAGCAGAAGAAATAAAATATCTAGACTCAAAGCTTTAAGGGGAATAATGTGAACTTTACATATGAGATGACGTAGACCTTAGTCCATCTTTGTAGAAAATAAAGAAAAGAGAACAACTCTGACCTTATCGTATCAAAACTCGGAAAGAAAAGAACAAAAAGCTTAATGAAACAGAAGATCATCGGAGAGAAACTAGCAATGGCACTCTTTCCTAGAGACAGTATGACTAAGAAAGTATACTGTAGACTCAGAAGTACCTTAAATGGAGCATACTTCAAGGGTATACAGAAGATTCGAAAACAAAAGATGAAATTGGTGTTAGTGGATCCACGTGCCAAACAACGATTATACTATAGAACAAAATATCAATATAACAGCACTCATCCGAGGCTTATTGTTTCTTTTCACGTTTCGCCTTCTCACTTTAGTCCGCCATCAAACGGATGTTCTTAGGCTACCCAGAGGATACTTGGTCAAAGACCGGAAGTCGTGAGCTGCTTGAGCCATATGTAAAACAATCGTTTCTGGCCACTCCCAAGTGAATGGCGATCAGAGAACTTTCCTCACTTGCGTGAACTTCTACACATGACTCCATCCTCCATCAGAGAACCTTCCTCACTTGCGTGAACTTCTACTTCAAATCTTTTATCAGTGATAGGAAATGGAGCTTAGGCAACCTAGTTCTTTGAATACAAATCAAGATTGGTAAAACTAAGGCAGCTGCTATCGATATAGACAATGTCAGTTAATCAATCTGCGGCTGGGACACGAGAGTATATACTGCGTGATTAGAAAATAGGAAAATTATTCCATATATCCTATACTTATTCATTTGAGCGTAAGTGTAAATTGAATATATTTTCTTTCAATTTTTATAATGATTTCCAATTGTATTTTTCATGTATTCGTACAAAAACAAAATGAAATTCCCTTTCTTTTATTCAGCTTCTCCAGCTTCTGTAGATATAGTCAGCATTTGACGAACAAATACGCTCGTGTGTACCTCCCCAATCACTCACATGTGCATGAGCGCCATTATTCAATCTATTTGCCACTGTCATCAGAGCAATCACGTCACGCCGCCGCTTATACAGCTTCGCGGAACACAAGTGCGCCTAACGATATGCAGCAAACTATATAAGCCTTCCGAGCGCCACTCAAATGCGCCATTTACGTCGAGTGAGTTGAGTCTTACAGAACAAATCAGAGCGAATTAGAGCATTCACACGCAAGCGGAATAATAATTCGATAAACAACACAATTATAAAAGCACTACAACAACAAGTAAAACGTTTTTGTATAAATCTAACAGAAATTAAAGAGATTAGAGCAAGCAACAACAATTTGCTTACGGCTTTATAACTGCGAGCGCATAGCGTACAACTGAACACCAACTAACGGTGAAGTGGGAAAACTCACGCCTATAAATACAACAAAACACCGAGCCCCCAAGCGCTAATGATGTCTGTGCGGCAAGGCAAGTACAACAACTACAACAGCAGCCTAAGAGCGCTTAACCTGCATTTGACCACTCAGTCACCGCTGTTGTTGTTGTTGTCGTTAATGCTCTGCTGTGAAGTGATTTTCATGGAAACGATTGACGCAGCCGAACTGCCGACCGAGCTGATGTTGGAGAGTGTTGGTTTACTAAAGTCCTTGGAACATGCACAACAACACCAACAACTACAGCAACTGCAAACACAACAACACGCCTCTAGCCAACAAAAAGGGCATATGTTACATGAACAAGCGAAACGTTTTCCCTTTGACACACTCAACTCTGCCAGCGCCGATGTCGGCATCGATAACATGCAACTATCCGAAATGTCACCGGCCGATTTCGCGCGCGTCGAACGTGAGCTCTTCCTACAGAGCGCCATTGACGAGACCTCACTGGACGCCGCCGACGATGTCGAGCTGCCGTCGGAGCCGCTTAGCATGGAACAGCATGCCGATTTAATGGAGCATGCAATCGATTACAAGCAACAACACCAGCCGACAGCCATGTGGTTGCAGCAGCACGGCAGCAGTGGCGGTGACGGCAAAAAGGCCGGCAGCGTCTTCTTAAAATTCCATCATCCACACCAGCAGCAGCATCACCAACAGCAAAAACACCAGCAGCAGCATCGTTTGAGTGGCGACGCCGCCAATTCGGTCACAGTCGCCCCGCCGCCAATGCCTGTAGCGTCGCCACTGCGCCATTGTGCCTTGGAAGTTTGCACCAAACTGAGAGGTGTTTGCCAGCCAATGCCAACCATCGGCACTGCTTGTGTGGCTGGCGACAACATAGAGGTCTTCCATCAAGATTGCATGTAAAGTGGCCGCTGAGTGGCGTACTTCATAACGATTACAGTTGTTTTGCAGTTCCTTCTTGCCTTTGCGCTGAGTTATTGAGACCCCGTTTGATCGAATACCGTCTACAAGCCGTGCAACGCTCTTATATTTATTTTTTAGTTTCATGTTTGTTATTTCAATAGTTCATTCCGACAAAACTGGCATTCTTATAATCCAATAAATTTAACCTCACACTTAAATGTACAGTTATTTATTAATATGGCCTTAGAACAATACATTCTTCAAGAGAGATTATTCGGTTATAGCATGAAAATAACCTATCAAAGCAGCTTTTTTTTATCAACAAAGCTCTCGTCGAAATTTTTTTCGAAAATGTGCCCTTAAGAAAAGCATTATCTCAAAAGTTGTTAACTTCAATCAATTTTTATGGTCAATTACGATTTATTTATAAAAGTTATCCATCGGTGGAGTTTGTTTAGCATGAAAAAAAGCCATGCAAAAAGCAGTTAAACACACCCCACAATTTACCTCAGCAGAATTGTCTAACAATTTCACAAATCGTCTACTTTTACGATTGCAGAGGTAACTTTCTTTAGTTTCAAGCACAAGCACGTTGATTTAATATACTCGGTTTGGCCATTTGTGTAGCTGGTCATCTGTGTAGGTGCCTCAGACAGGCCTCAAGAGCTCGCCTGAACACCGCTATACAATTTGCTATCTTGCTGACAGCTAACTACAGGACTAAGGCAAACCAAGTAATTAGTAGGAGACTATAAGCTTTGAAAAAGGTTTAAACAAATTATACAGAGAAAAAATCAGTATTTTTGCGGCTGGGTATATACTATATTTAATTATATTTCCTCCAAATTGTCGGTTCTACGAGGTGGAGCCGGAAACTCCCTGCACCTGCTTCTGGCTTGCATAACAATCTGCAGACGCTGCAATGAGGCTTGGACCCAATTATGTGAATAAGGAGCACATTGCTTCAAACTGTAGACCCAGCGGTAAAATATTCTACGGTTTTGAGGATCCTTTTCAGCCAATAAAAGTATAAGAAAGTATTATAGAGTGACGCAACCCGTAAATTTAACAAAAAATCGTAAAATAATTGGCTTTACTTTAATGCTAAAATAAATCGTTTAAATAATATTTCATTGTCGACATTTAATTAATTAAACAATTCCTGAGTTTAATATTAATTGCTTCATTTATTCCAATATTGGTGTATATGTAATATTTAACAAGTCGTACGATTATAAATGATGTTTACAAGCGCATTACATAACGAACAAAAAATCGCTTAATTGCACAGCTCAAGCTGTAATGTACCAGTAAACACATTTTCGGAAAACCCATTAGGCACTACAGTGCTCTACACACACACACACATAGACTGACAGTGTTTGGTTTGCTTAAATACTTCAGCAGCTGGCGGCTGAGGTCCTTTACTCCCACAGCTTGGCAACGCACTTCAATGCGCTCTCGTATCGCCATGTCGTGTGCGTCTTTAATGTGTTTGTTAAACAATTCTCTCCTCTATATGTATATGTGCATATGTACATATGTATTGGATGTGGGTGTGTGTGTGCTCTGAAGTACGTAGTAATGTCAATGGCAACCGTTTATTTTTAACGGAAGACATTTTACTTGTACGAATTGTTGTTGCGAATTAATCCGGTTATTTCGGTGTTGCCGTATTACCATTAAAATGTTATGTGTTGACTTTTTAATGAGCCGAATCAAAGGAAGTTAATGAACCAAACTGCAAGTAAGTGCTAAGTAAGTAACTGTAACGGAAATCGAATTTTTCAGCTTGAAAAGGAAAACATTCACAGCTTAATGCTGACTTTGACAATTTTAGTGATTTCAAATGAAGAGATTATTTCTATTTGTAGAATTTAAAAGGAATTTAAAAACTAATTTTCTCTCAATAGAAGATTTAAGTTATTAGAAAGCTACGCATTATTATATTATCACCTTATATATACCCATAAAACATTTTTATAACTATAACTGTACTCAGTCAAAAACAGCCATCGAAACATATGACTGCTGTTAATTTTTTTCTATTTTTTTTTTTTTTTTGAAGTGAAGTGAAGCTTAGTAATTTTCCTACTTTTGTATTATATGTATACTTAGTGCAATTTTTATAGTTCAAATAGTAGCGGAATCAATTTTAAATTTATGTTTTCTTTCAGAAGTTAAACTAACAGGTAGCAGCTGCAGATGTAATTCACTCATGAACAGTACCAGCCTTAAGTGTAAAGGTTGATGGAACTCCCGGTCGACTAAACCAAACTAATTTCCTAATAAACTGACCTGGATTATTTTATGGTCAATGTTCAGAAATTAATGGGGATTTGCTATCTTGACGTGATGAGGGGGCTCATTAGATTTAATGATCCATGGGCTATGCTGGCGTTAGCGTAGCTACCAGTAGGGCCAGCCAAGCCGGTAAGGTCGATGGTGAATATCGAAGCTAAAAGCAATCCATAACATATCAGCATCTGTTACTACGTCCCAAAGCGCACGTCTGTACTTGGATCAAGCGGTTCGCTATATAAATGTGTAAGAATGGAAAACAGTAAGCCCTTCAGAAGGCAAGCGGAAACCACTGAAGTATACTCCCAGCATATCATATGACAATGATAGTACAACCAAAACAATGGCCCTCAGTCTCCGGCAAATCGAGGGTGCTAAGAATCCCCGGATGTAAAAAAAAACGAACCTTAAACATTGGAACATGGAACACAAGGAGTTTATACGAGCCTGGAAACTAGCTAATACGATTTTAGAAATGGAAAAATTAGACATCGATTTACTTGGCAGAAGTGAAACATGGTGGCCAGATTGGGGAGAATTTATTTCTCAAAATACAAAGTTCTTTTTCTCTGGCAACCAAACTAAAAATCATCGCAATGGTGTAGGTATTATAGTTAAAGAAAACATTGCAAAATCTGTCATCGGATTTGTGCCGAAATCTGATAGATCAATGATGCTAAAGTTATTTGCAAAACCACTGAATATTAATATTATTCAAGTCTATGCTCCAAGGGCTGACAAAAGTGATGATGAAATAGAAACTTTCTATGATGAACTAGAGGAGATTATGCGATTAACAAAACGAAATAAATATAATTCAAAGCGATTTTAATGCAAAAGTTGGAAGAGAAAAAATCAATGGAGTTGCAGGCCAATGCGGCTTAGATGAAAGAAATGAGAGAGGAGATCGACTAATACAATTTTGTCAAGAACACAATTTAATAATTTCGAGCACAGCCTGCCTCCCAGAAGACTTTATACATGCAAATCTCCATCGGACGCCTCTGACAATATCATCACAAATCAAACAGATTACATTCTGATAAATAAGCGCTTCTGTTCCTGAATAAAAAAGGTCAATACATATCCGGGAGCGGATGTACCTTCGGATCACAACTTCATACTGGCAAAATTGCGTATTAGTCTAGCCGTTATTAAAAAAAGTAAGCCTAAAATTAAGCTAAATATTGATAAGTTAAGGGACGAAAGTGTGAAACGTCTATTTGAAAGCGAAATTAATGAAAAAATAAATGATATCCCATCAGGAAGTGCCGAAAGTATATGGAGCGAATTAAAAGAGATAATTTATACTACAGCACAAAACTCTCTTGGAATAGAAAAAAAAAAAAAAGTAATAAAAATAATTGGATGACAGATGACATATTAAAACTAATAAGTAAACGCCAGGAATATTGAAATAAAAACACTGACATGTATAGACAACTGAATAGAGAAATAAGGAAGATGATCCGTAATGCAAAAACAAACTGGATAAACAATGAATGCCAAGAAATTGAAAGACTACAATTTTTACATAATGCCTTCCATTTACACAAAAAATTGAAAGAAGCTGCAGGTATTCATCGTAAAAATCAATCAATGAAAACAATGAGGTGGTATCAGACATAAATGAAAAGAAAAGTATATGGAAAAAATAAATTGGAAACGTTTTTGTCGGAAGACAGTAGATTGATTCAGAACCTTGATCTCCATCACAAACCAACTGGCAATTATATAAAGAAAGGAGAAAAAGAGAGAGCTATACAATCAAGGAAAAATTACAAAGCAACAGATCCGGACGAAATTCCAGCTGAAATTTAAAGTGAATAAATGACAAAAATATGTCTCTCTTAGTAAAGCTTTTTAACGAAGTTTAAGACAATGGCCAATATCCAAAAGACTGGTTAAAATCAACATTCATACCACTACCTAGGAAAAATAATGCGAAACATTGTAGTGAGTACAGACTAATTAGTCTAATGTCACATGCTCCCAAGATATTTCTAAAAGTCATTCACGCCAGAATACATACGAAATGTGAAGAGCCAACGGGCAAGACGCAATTTGGCTTCAGAGACGGTGTTGGAACACGCAAGGCATTGTTTTGTATACAAGTTTTCTTTCAAAACTTTACAGATGTCCAAAAAGATGTATTTTTACGCTTTATTGATTATGAAAAAGCTTTCGACACCATTAAACACGATAAACTTATGGAAATTCTTCATTCTATGGGAATAAATGACAAAGAGATTCGTTGCAAAAGAAATCTATATTAGCAACAAACTGCCCATGTAAGCATCAATGGTGACATAACCAAAGAAATATCTATTTTACGAGGTGTAAGACAAGGATGCGTTCTGTCACCCTTGTTATTTAACAAATATTCGGAAGTAATATTTCAAGAATCGGTAACCAGTATTGATCAAGGCGTGAAAGTGAATGGTATTTTCATAAATAATATACGCTATGCAGATGACACTACACTTATAGCCGATAGCTTGATGGGACTACAAGAACTTGTAAACCGAGTCAACTTACGTAGTGACAAATATGGCCTACGCATTAACATAAACAAGACGAAGTACATGATTAGTAGTAGGAAAAACATATACAATGACACACACCTCATGATTAATAATAATCCAATAGAAAGAGTCAAAAATTTCAAGTACCTTGGTTGTCAGATCAATGAAAGTTGGGATTGTTCAAAAGAAATAAAATGTCGAATCGAATTTGCGCGAACAACTTTTCTCAAATACATTATGTAGCCATGACCTCAACATCACAACCAAATACGTTTTTTAAAATGCTATGTTTGGTCAGTGCTTCTTTATGCGATGGAAACGTGGACTCTAAAAATCACAGAAATGAACAAGCTAGAGTCCTTCGAGATATGGCTTATTAGAAGAATCCTAAAAATCTCATGGACAGATAAAGTTTCAAACAGTGAAGTTTTCAGAAGAGTGAACCGCAGTAGAAAGTTTTTAAAGACTATAAAACGAAGAAAAACAGCCTACCTATATATATTTCTGGCCTAATAATGAAAATAGGAATATTTATCAACGAAAATGGTTTTATTGTTTTTCAAAATATTCTACATCAAGATTTATACACTTTTGCATGCGCTCAAACCAATTGTCGAAGCACTTTTTCCACTCCGATTGAGACACCTCCAAAACATGGTTTTTGAATGCTTCAACAGCATCTTCTGGCGACGAAAATCGTTGACCACGCATTATTTTCTTGATGTGTGAGAATAAAAAGAAGTCATTGGGTGCCACGTCAGTTCTATACGGCGGATGACCCATCAATTCGACGTTTTGGCCGGTCAAAAAGACACTGGTTTGAGCCGATGTGTGAGAGCTCGCATTGTCATGGTGCACAATGATTCGTCTTCTCTTCTTCGTTTTTCAAATTTCTCCGAAGACTTTTGGCAAACAAATGGTGGTGTACGACTCAGAATTGACCGTCCTATGTTGCTCATGCGGAACAGTCGCCACATGGCCAGTTTTGCCGAAGAAACAGGCGACAATTTGCTTCGAAGTGCTTCTTCCACGAACAACTTTCGTTGGATTTGGCTCGTCTTGGAAAACCCACACGGTCGATTGCTGTTTTGTTTCGGGCTCATACGCATAGATCCATGATTCGTCACCTGTGACGATCTTATAAATGTCTTTTGAAGCACCGGGATCGTATTTTTTCAGCATTTCTTTACACCAATCCACACGAGCCTTTATTTGAGCGATTGTCAAATTGTGCGGGATCCAACGAGAACAAACCTTTTTTACGGCCAGGTGTTCATGCAATATCAAATGTATGCTGGTAGGAGAAATGCATAGGCATGGATCTATCTGAAGGTATGTTACATGACGGTCTTGCATTATCAGTTCACGTACGGCATCGATGTTTTCTGGCACAACGGCTGCTTTGGACGACCTTCACGGAATTCGTTTTTGAGCGAGCGTCGGCCACGATTGAATTCGTTGTACCAGTTTTTCACAGTGCTATAGGATGGTGCTTCATAGCTATACAAAGATTTTAGTTCATCGATTCACTCTTGTCGTGATAATCCACGTTGAAAGTTGTGAAAAATAATATTATGAGGCACTCTAAGTATGAGTTATAAAAATAATTATCCAAGGAAAAATTGAAGGAAAACGGGGTATTGGCGGTAAACAACTTTCGTGGCTTCGAAACATTCGACAATGGACAGGAATCCAGAACGTTGACAACCTTATAGATGTGGCGAGAGATAGAGAGAAATATGCTGCGATAATTAAAAATCTGTGATTTTTTTTTTTAATATACGAGTACAATAGATATATTTAACATGTAAACATTACGTTATTATATTATTATTAAGTTTATTAATGTTGTATATATTATTAAATGTTATATGATCACCAATATTCGAATACGAATTGGCAAATAAAGAAGAAGAGGATGGGAGCATAACAACCAGCTATCAGATTTTCTAGCGAAGCACTATTCATTCGTTGACAGTACTGGTCAGAAGTTTGAGGAGAGCAGCTAATAATAGATGATTCACAGCTAATTCTACCAAACAAATAGCTTTCTACCGGTCTATTCCGGATTGAGTATAGTTTACACCGACTCATCGCTCTTAGATGAAAACCGTTTTCGTAAGTGACCCACTTCTCATCACTACTAATCATTGGCGTCAGAAATGGATCCATGTTTTTGATTCGAAAGACACTCGCAAATAGAAATTTGGGCTATGAGCAAAACTTTTCTATCCACCTTTATTTAAATGGTTCTAAACTACGTTTCTTGGAGGATGGAATTATTTGTAGAAATTCGCGCAAGTGAGGAAAGTTCTCTGATCGCCGAAAAACTACCAACCAGATCGATCATGTTGTGATAGACGGAAGACGCGTCTCCAGTGTTTTAGATATGCGTGCGCTCCGAAGTCCTAACATCGACTCGGACCACTATCTTGTTGCAGCCAAAATTCGCACCGGCCTCTGTGCAGCAGAAAACGCACGCCAACAAACACAAGGAAGGTTCGACGTCGAGAAGCTGCAATCACAACAGACAGCCGAACGGCTTGCACTCCTGCTCTCTGAGAGCACTCGTCAACAACTCGGTATAAGGGAACTGTGGGACGGCATTTCAAACTCCTTACGTACAGCTGCAACCGCAACCATTGATTTTCGGAAAGTGCAGAAGAACAGCTGGTACGACGAGGATTGGCTTGTCGCAGCGGAGAAAAAACATACTGCTACCTCCCAACGTTACGGTCGACCACAACGCGTGCGAGTTGCGAGAGATACCGAGAGTTGAAGAGGGAAGCGAGACGCATTTGCAGACAGAAAAAGAAAGAGGCCGAAATGCGTGAGTACGAAGAGCATGATAAGCTGGCCGACAGGAGTAATGCTCGAAAAAATGCGGCGGCTTACAGAAGGTTTAAAGACCGGAGCATACTCTTGTAGAACCCCTAAAGGTGATCTAGTTACCGATGCCCAGAGCATACTTAAATTATGGAGGGAACACTTCTCCAGCCTGCTGAATGGCAGTGAACGCACAACACCAGGAGAAAGCGAACCCGATACCCCAATCGATGACGATGGAGCAGACGTTCCATTGCCCGACCATGAAGAAGCTCGGCGGCTGCCGAGCTATTCAAACAAGGCGGCGAAGAACTGATAAGGAGCATGCATCAGCTTCTTTATAAAATATGGTCGGAAGAAAGCATGCCCAACGATTGGAATTTGAGTGTGCTTTGCCCAATACATAAAAACAGAGACCCCACAATCTGCGCCAACTACCGTGGGATAAGCCTCCTCAACATCGCATAATCGTATAAGAATCTATCGAGCGTATTGTGTGAAAGATTAAAACCCACCGTCAACAAACTGATTGGACCTTATCAGTGTGGCTTTAGACCTGGAAAATCAGCAACCGACCAGTTATTCACCATGCCCCAAATCGTGGAAAAGACCCGTGAAAGGAGAATAGTTCTACTTTCTCCAGAATGAATAAGGCAGCGAAGCAAATGGGTCTGGTGGAGAACGAGGGCAAGACGAAATATCTTCTGTTATCAAACAAACAATCGTCGCACTCGTTACTAGGCACCCACGTCAATGATGACAGCCATAACTTCGAAGTTGTCGTCTGTCGTCTGATTGGACGAAATCACTCCAGCTCTGAAGGTATTCGACGCAATACCCATCGGGGAAAGTAGAGGAAGACCTCCACTCCATTAGAAGAACCAGGTGGAGAAGGACCTGACTTCGCTTGGAATCTCCAATTGGTGCTACCTTGCGAAAAGAGGAAAATGATTGAGACAAGCAAAGTTAATGAGTTTGCAGAGATAGGCAGCCTTATCCGAATATCACCAAATTATGATTATATTAGAATGAATCCGATGCAATTTTTGCACGGGGAATCCGTGTTAAGACCTAATCTAAGCAACCATTGCTGGCAAACAAATATGTCAAATACCAAGTCTGGATATATATCAAAATTGATTTGATCATAAATGGAATCATAAACCCTGAAATTAGCCACTGAAAGGGGAGCCTTTTCATAATTTTTCCGTGCGTTGGCAGAGTTAATTTTTGCTTTTATCAATAGTGATTTTTTCCCTTGTTGCTAATAACATCCCAACATCTTTTTTGTCTCTATCCGCTTTACTGAATTCACGAGTTTAGTTGAATGAATATTTGAAAAGCAACATGGTTTCCGAAATATGACTTGATTATTTATTGACGAAAATATTACCTTGTCGTGAATAAATTGGCAAATATAACACCAATTAAGATTAAGATGGTCACTTTGCGAAATCCTGTATTAATAAACCATTTGGTATTGCGAGAAAAAGAGCTCAAAAACGAACATTGACACCAAAAAGAAAGCTGAAAATATCCCATTTAACACGCAGCGCGCAGTAAACCCATAAAGTGAAAATCCTGAAAATAAATTTGAGCCACTGTGAGGCGGCTAATGAGGTTCTAACCCAAACAGAGTCTCAGATACTACAAAAAGGAAGCAACATGAGCATGTGGAGACAAAACGTTCCAACATAAAGCACTAGCTGGAAAGACCTATTACGCAAGAACAAAAATGTATGGGATTAACTTCTACAGCTGCAACATACCGTCATCTGCTTGATGAATATGAAAAAAATATTGGACGAACTTGTGGAATATGCAACGACAACTGTACCAAGCATAATTGCGGGGATTTCAATGCCTGAGCGATAGAATGGGGAAGCAAAGCAACTAACTAGAGAGGAAGTACACTGCTTAAAGCCTTCGCTGGGCTAGACGCTGTCCTGCTGAACACAGAGACATAGAACAAATATGAAAATAATGGATATGGATCCATTATTGACGTATCTTTTGCTATTCCAAAGCACCAGGTCTGGATGGAATCTCAAACTGGGCACTGAATCCAACGTCTAGTGCTATTATAGGAGGATAACAAACCAGCCGAGGAATCGAGCTCTTATCATCCTCTATGCATGATCGACACAATGGACAAATGATTATCTGTGTCCAACTAGAATTTTACCTAACAGAGAAGGGCCGCAGCCTATCCAACAACCAATTCGGCTTTCGCAAGTCCACTTTATGGAGTGTCCTGTATGATGTAATACTACGCCTCGCGCTGCCTAAAGAAGATATCACGGTAACTATAGTAGCCAATGAACTCTACCAAATCCAGAACATATGTAGAGCGACTGTACTAAAAATTAAACATATGCTAAAAGGCTCAAAACTTACAGAACAAAAAACAGATAATAACGCCAGACATAATGGGCCAAGACCTGAAGCAGATCTATGATTAATTATAGAGAGGAAGCAGGCAATAACAGAGCATAAAGAGGAAAGGCAAAATCGTTAGAACACAGTAGCAAAGGGAAGAGGGACGCACCGATTATTGGAAGTGTACAAGCATGGGTGGAACGAAAGAACGGTGAGATAGACTTTTACATGCCGCAGTTTCTAACAGGACACAGATGTTTCAGAGAGTTCCTACATAGGCACTTGCTCTTTTTGTGGTATCGAAAGTGAGGAGCATATATTTTTCTACTACCCAAGATTTACAACCAAGCGACAGGATCTGGAGATGGAAGTGGCAAGCCGAATAACACCTAATAATATAGTCCCTTATATGCTGCAAAGGTGACGAGTATGGTATACCATAGGATGTCGCCCTTCCTTTTCTTCTGATACTGTAAGAGCTGAAAAGAACCGAAAAGCAAAGAATAAAAAGAAGCAGCTAGAGTAGCGAATAGCGAGCTAATGAACCAATAGGCTAAGCTGGCCCTGCGATGTAATGCATAGTGGCGGTCTCGCCACTTAGGGCCTTTCACAAAGCTACAGATGACGGAATTAAGGGTTTAGTAAATAGGCGTACTGTTTGGCAAGTCCAATATACTAAGATAATACTGATTAAGCCTGGTCCCGAATGATGAGCTCCTTAGCGAGCAGTACAAATCGTACATACTGCATACTACTAAGTATCCGTATCTATGGAAGATTCCCCCTTTGGAAACAAAACAACAATTAATTTAATGAATTTTATTTATCCGATTTTAACAACACTTTTTATAACATCTACGAAAATGATCGGCTCGTGCCAAAGCTTATTACTATTTACATAAATAATTATATTAAAATTCCGTTAGCTAAAAATATATTTACTATGAATATATGTGTGTGATTTTCAGCCGATCTGCTGCACAATCACCTCACAGCCAAGTCGACTCACCGGTTTCCCATGTAAATCAAAGCCATCCGGCAGCGCGAACTCACTACTGCAGTTGGAATGTCCAACAACAATGCACTGACGCGTGAATATGTCAAGTAATTCTGGTGCGCTGAAGAAGCGCTCACGCTTGCGCCGCGGGCCGTACAAATCGATGCGATCGTAAATTACGCCGGACACATGCCAGCGTTTGAATTGCTCAACAATGCGTGCATCTTGGAGCTCATCGCCCCACACAAATGTCGCCTGACCCAAGTCCAAACCGAAGTCAAGCAGCGCGCCATGCTGCAGAAAGTCTTCCGCATGCGCCACGGTACCCAAGAGATTTGCTGATTGTGCAAAATTCACGGCGTTCAGATAGCTGCGCGTGCGCAAATCCTTGAAAGGTTCCCACAAGCGCGTTTCACCAATCGTCACGAACGCGACGGGAAAGACATTCTGTTTCAGGCGCAACATAGTGCAGATGTCTGCATCGAAACTGGAGAAGAATAAAGGACGACCGCAACCATATATACCGGTCATTTTCAAAATGGTGTCGACAAAGCGATTTTTACGCAGCGTTTGCGCTGCCTCCAAGGCGCCGCTCACTAAACGCTGCGGCCACTTGATTTCGATATCCAGGCCGAGCGTTGAAGGCAATATTTCGAATACTTCACGCAGCGTAACGAATATGCGTTCCATCTCCGAAGCATTGCGCGCGTTGTAGTTCGTGTATTCATAGATGTCGCCATCTTCAATGGCAAATACGCGACTACTTTTTAGTTGCTTATAGGTTAGGTCCTTAATTAGCACATAATCCAAGTCCTCTACACTCTCCACAAAGCGCCCCTTTGGCGCGGTCTTGAAACCGAAATCATGCCAGACTACCGGTACATAGTCACGCGTCAGCTGTACATCCAACTCCACCATTTCTGCTTTGAATTTGTGCGCGTACAAAAAACTGGCTAAAGTGTTTTCCATCAATGGTGCATCCGCGTTGTAGCTGGCGCCTATGCCGCGATGCCCTATATCCACCGACGGCCAATTCATGGGCCAATAGCGCTGAAAGCTGCCGCGCAAGTTATAATCTGCAGCGCCCACCAAAGGGCGTATAATCACATAGGGCAACGTCAACGCACCCACTTGAAAGCCATTCACAGTGCCTTGTATAGGCACGTTCAGCACGCCCTCTCCGCCTCGCAAATCTATAGATAGAATTAATGCTTCGCCCACGCGATCGCCATCCGCCGTAAAAACGTTCAGCTGATACGAATTTTTAGTGTTCAGCGCAGCTGTGAAGCGAAATATGACAACATCGCCCGCTGTGTAGGGTACGCCGCGCTCAGTTTGCGGTTGAAACTGCGAGCGATTATAAGCGTAGTGTGACACCTCCAGTTCGGTGTCGCGCCAAGCGCTGGGCGACAACTCAAAACCATTTTGTGAAACGCTCATCTTTAGCAGAAATTTTGTCGCCCGATTCAAGTGCATATAACGGTAAAACTTTATATGCTGCTCCCAAATGAACTTAAATTCGATGGCATACTCGTGGCGCAGCCAACCTTTTTCGTGCTCCACATCACCCACGGTCATGTGAGACAGCAAGCCAAACTGATCCTTCCCAGGTGGCCGATACATCTGGTATTGCTCCAACACGCGACCATACGGTACGCCCTCCCAATCGCGCACCCGTCGCCTACCGTATCTATCGACGCTGAAGATAAAGTAGCGGTAGTGTATACGCGCATTGGCGCAAATTGCAACTTTAGCTGACCAGACGCCGTTGTCGCGACCGCTTGGCGTCATCACCACAGCCCGGTCCACCTGCCATGCGCCCAGTCGCGCATGATCACCCACCACAGCAACGCGCTCGCCCGCAAGCACAACGCGACGCACATCCACAGTGAAAATACGCATAATCGGCAGACAGAGAAAGCTACGCGTATCTTCCGGCACATATTCGTCGTCCATTTGGTCTTTTGTGCGATTGCGATATGCGATTGAATCGCTGGGCATATCCTCACCGGCGCTCATTATTGCCTCGTAGTCTTCCATTTGTTGCGGCGTTAGCTTATATGGTGGCGCTTCCGAGTTGCTTTTGCCAGCCGCGCGTGCGACGAAGTTCACTAACGACTTTTTCAAGTCCAACGACCATTCACCAGCTGTGTCTGCATAGCTACTAATTTGGCTTTGTACGCTTTCCGTTCGTGGTAGTAGCACGCTATACAGCACAACAACAAATAATATGACTAGTTGTATCGTTTGCGAATTGGCACTCATTGGTTGAAAGCTGACAGAATGAAAAGTATATTTATTTAAACTTTGCTCTTGGAACTCTCGACGTCTTTAAGTGTTCGATTGTTTTATAATATTGTTTTTGTTGCAGCGTTATTGATTTACTTTTTTTATATTTCTTATTTACTGTTTATCTTTACTTAATGCGTCTGCGCAGCGTGTTGCGTCGCTTCTTTTGTGATCGTCGCGTTTATCTAACGTTGACGCTCGCCGCTTGGCATTTCGGAGCTAACTGAAGCGCGTTGACGGAAGAGTAAGAGCAGCGCTAACAGATAACGTCACGGTGATTCTCTTTATGTGCATTTTGGTGTTTTTATTATATTTACATAGATTAGCTTAGCTGGACCAGCAGACGCCAGCAATTACTTGAAGACAGTGAACTCGCGCTTAATGTAACTCCTAATTTCTATGAGTTTTAAAAACTCAATAAGAGAAAACATAGAATTTATCGGAACGAGAGACCTATCGTTAGAGGCGCTAATTCTTCCCAATGAACTTATTTGATTTATATTTCAAGATTTTATACTATTAGGTCAACATTAGGTTGACTCTCTTTTCCCGTATTATATTTTCTCAGTTACAAAAAATTAAAACCATCTATTTACTTATAAACTAGACGCAAGAGAACACTCCATCTTTTGTATACCTTTACAGCTTAGAGAAATAAGCAGTTCATCGTCCCCATCATCAATCATTCCACTTCTAGAAATTTACTTGAGGACGTTTTTATCTAGTACCCACTGTTGTCTATGACTAAAACGAATTCAAATTTATTCCAATTTAAAGCTGCCTCAGGTCATTTATGGAGCGCCATGAAAACTGCAAAGGTAACAAAACCATGAATTGGATTTGAAAAGTATGGGTAAATACTATTTAATTTATGCAGAAATTTCTTTGACTACAAGTGGATGACTGATCAGAATAATAGTAAATTTTCAAATAACAGCGCTTATCCCATTCACATTAAACACTGCTCACATAACCTTAAAAATGTAATCATAATTAAAACTCAATGAAAACTTATTATTTATTTTAATAGTATTGTAAATCAGTACGATAACGGGTGACCCAAGTGGAGTCACTTCTTTCCATAGCTTTGTTTTTGTCAGATCACACGTGAAATATGTCAAGCTGTCATGTTATTTTTGTTCAGTATTGTTTGACATTTCATCATGGAAAGACTTACGCCTGAATAACTTTTACATATCGTTCAACTTTATTACGAAACCTGACGATCTGTAAAAAATGTGTTTCTCGCGCTTCGCTTAATTTACGTTGAAATCTTAAAAGTTCCGATGATCTGGAGCCAAATTTTATTCAGCGATGAGGCCCATTTCTGGCTTAATGTGTATGAAAACAATTTCAACTGTCCCACTTGGAACGAAGACTAACATGAAGATATTCCATAGCAGCTTTTTAATCCGTAAAAAATAGTGGTTTGGTGTGGTTTGTGTGACTTCCCACTCATCGCATCGATCAATGGATTTATTGAAAGAACACTTCGGTGAGTAGATAATTTCATGTTTTGGACCAGTCAATTGGCCACCAAGATCGTGTGATATCGCAGCGTTAGACTTTTTCCTGGGGGGATATGTAAAGTCTACAATTTATGCGGACAACTCCGCTTCGTTTCACGCCATTTAGCCGTCAAAACGCTTTAACAAGCCATCGAAAATAGAACTCAACGGATGGATCATTTAAGACGTAGCCACGGCCAACATTTGAAGCAGATAATATTCAAAAAGTAAATGTCAAAGAATGTTCTTTCGAAAGATAACAAACATTCCCCATTAAATTCGAAGTTTCTGTGTTTTTTCTTTAGAAAAGTAGAGAACCTAGCAATGGATCACCCTTCACCTCACAATTACATTCTTAATATACGCCGTTACTAGTATGCAAAAAAATTTACTTAGTATATTATTATAATCTATTATTCAGGTGCTGTAGACCTTAATCACTCAGCAAACACATTCCATTACAATGCATTTTCTAACGAATTTAAATAGGAGACACAAAACTATTTTGCATATGCACATCTTCCATTTATCGCTTGCTTTTGACATTCACACCTTGTTGTTTATTGTTCAGCGTGAAATATCAGCTACTTAAACAAATCGAACTACTTAATTAATGTAAACAAGTTTTCTCACGTTAACACGACGTTAAAGCGCGCCAGCTGTTTTCTGTATATGTACTAACTTTTCGGGGACTGATTTGATTTTGTTTGGACTAATCGCTGGAATAATTGTTTTGTTTTTTTTTAATTAGTTTTTGATTGAAAGTTAGGGTTTATTCAATTTTATATCAAAATAAGGTTTTAAGGTTAGTTTACACCAAATGTTTCCAGTGGTATGGAGGTCTTCCTCTTCCTCTGCTTTCCCCGGCGGGTACTGCGTCGTATATTTTCAGAGCTGAAGTGTTTTCAATCATTCGGAAGCGGAGCTGCTGTCTTTAAATTCGCTGGATTATGTCAATGTCGTCGAATATCCCATATGTTCGCCGTTGCCAAATGCGCAAAGAAGCATAAATCTTCCGAGAATTTTCTCTGAAATCTGTAATGCCGACTCATCAGATGTTCTCTTCGTCCATGCCTCTGCACTATATAAGCCAGACAGGATAGACTTTGGTCTTTGTCGAGAGAGCACTTTACTTCTCAATTGCCTACTCAGTTAGAAGTAGCACATATTGGCAAGAGTCCTCCAGCGTTGAATATTGAGGCTGACGTTGTTGTTGGTCTAATACTGTCGAAACCCGTTCGCTTCACTTCTTTGTCCAACCTGGAGGAAGCAGAACTAACGGTTGTTATGGCCCATGATATCCATTTCATCGACGTTCGCCAGCACTTTTACACTCTTGTAGAAGATTGTACCTATTGTACTACGAACGATTTTCTACTTGACTTGCACTCCAGCTCTCTGAGAGCACTCGTTATAACTCGGTATAAGGGAACTGTGAGACGGCATTTCAAGCTCCTTACGTACAACTGCAACCGAAACCATTGGTTTTCGGAAAATGCAAAAGAAAAGCTGGTGCGAGGAAGAATGCAGTGTCGCAGAAAACAGACCGAGAGTTGAAGAGGGAAGCGAGACGCATTTGCAAACAAAAAAGAGAGAGGGCGAAATTCGTGAGTATGAAGAGCTTGGCAAGCTGTCCCACAGGGGTAATGCTCGAAAATTCTACGAAAAAAGAAGATTTCAAAATCCGAGCATACACTTGTAGAACCCCCAAAGGTGATCTAGTGACCGATGCCCAGAGCATATTTAAATTATGGAGAGAGTACTTTTCCAGCCTGCTGAATGGCAGTGAAAGTACAACGCCAGGAGAAGGCGAACCCTATATCCCAATCGATGACGATGGAGCAGACGTTCTATTGCCGTCAATTACCCGTCTGAAGAACAACAAAGCAGCAGGGGCCGATGGTCGGACGAAAGCATGCCCAACAAATGGAATTTAAGAGTGCTCTGCCCAATCCACAAACAGTAAAATCCCACAATCTGCGCCAACCACCTTGGGATCTCCAAAACATCGCGTATAAGGTTCTAACGAGCGTATAGTGTGAAAGATTAATGCCAACATTTAACAAACTGATTGCACCTTATCAGTGTGGCTTTAGGCTTAGAAAATCAACAACCCACCAGATATTCACCATGCTCAAAATCTTGAAAAAGACCTGTGAAAAGATAATCGACATTGACCTGCCAAAACCAAAAGCTCCGTCAGAATCGGAAAGGATTTTCCGAGCCGTTCGATACCAAACGAGGTTTCAGACAAGGCGACTCCCTATCGTCCAACTGCAGAGCTTAATTGGGCACGTACATTTCTATAAGAGTATGCAGCTGCTGGCGGTGATATTGATATCATCAGCCTCAACCCCCTCGTCGTTAGTTCTGCTTTCTCCAGACTGGATAAGGAAGCGAAGCAAATGGGTCTAGCAGTGTACAAGGGCAAGACGAAATATATTCTGTAATCAAACAAACAGTCGTCATACTCGTGACTTGGCTCTCACGTCACTGTTGATAGTCATAACTTTGAAGTCGTAGATAATTTCGTTTATCACGGAACCAGTATCAACACCACCAACAATGTCAGCCTGGAAATCCAACGCAGAATAACTGTTGCCAATTGAATGGGCACTTTGAAGAAAAGTCCTCCTTCGACGAACAAAACCAAACTTTTTAAATCTATCATTATTCCCGTCCTGATATATGGTGCAGAGCATGGACGATGACAACAACTGATGAGTCGAAGTTAAAGTTCTCGAGAAAAAGGTTCTGCGAAAGATCTGTCCACTTATTAACTTAAATCCGAGCCCATGTATCTCAATTTCTGCTCAATTATTTGCATAAGGCCACTTTTTCATTAGAAAACCCGTTCCTTACAGGGCAGAGTAAATTAAAATTCGGAGTTTCCGTCCAGAATTAAGAAGTAGTGCTTTAAGCCCGCGACAAAAGCTTCCTTGAACTGAAAATTAAAATCCTCTATCGAGTAAAGTCTTAGTTCGATGTCACAACTCTCTGAATTCGTTTAACCCGACACTAATGTGAATGAATTCGTGCATTTATCATAACCTTTACTGAACAGCAGTAAGAATAATTTACCGGTGATATCAATGATACCGGTGGACTACTTGCTAAATAAAACAATGCTGAATACTTTTGAATTTTTTATTGAACTCAATTTTTGAGTGATTTGTAAATATACTTTGTGAGCACTGCTCTTCCATTTTTTAAAGCCTCTCTTTTGTTAACAGGTACATGCATTAAAGCAGTTTCTACTGACACTTTTAATAAATAATATAATTTACTTCTATATTTAACAATATTTAATAATTTTAGTTATAAACATTTGTAAACCTGATAAATGAAGAACGCAGCAATTAAACTCCTTGCGTATTTTTAACAATTAAAGTTTTTTAACAAATAATACATATAAGCCGCTTTTATATTATCTTTAGCACTTAAGGGGGTTTCTAAAGTCACTTTATTACGCGCTTCAAATTCTCAGTAAAATTATTTCACCCCAATTATGTAAAATACATATGTGCAATACTTTACAACGCAAGTGTATAATTTCTATTAAAAAAAACTTATTTCTCTAATTTTTTTTTTGCTTTCCAAAGGCCGACCTCATATTGCGCCTTGCTCAATAATATTTTAGTTTCATGTTTATTATTTTTAAAATATTTTAAAACTCATTTTATAGAAAGTATTATTTAGTTCTTATTTTTTTAGTAATTTAAATTTGTTCCAGTAAGCTCTTTGTCATGAATTGGAAATAATATGATTTATATTGCCGTAGGCTCGTTGTGTTCGAAAGTCTGCAATATTTCCTGTATTATATATATTTATATCACATATTTGCGAAGTAATCACAGAAATAATATTAATATTGTTTTCCCCATAGATTATTTTAAGCTTTGCTTCTTATTGTCAATTTTCTTCATACATTGGAATATGCTTACATTTTTATAATTTTATTGGAAATAGATGAATTTTTTTAAATATTTATCACACAGGTTTTATACAAAGCATTACAAAAACATACAAAAATAAAATTATTAAATTTGAAAATTTACGAAAATAACATAGAAAAATGTTTTGATAAGTTTTATACTTCGTAATCGTTTCAAATTATATATTCTCAGTTGGTTTCAAACCTTTCTTTTCTACTTATTGCTGATTTGAGGTCTTATATAGTCTATTAAAATTTTTTTTTATTTTTTTTTTTTTGTAAAAATTTTTGACATACCGCATGATTTTTAACAATTTAAAACATTGTGTGATTTTGTGCTGAGGACACAATGAAGAACTGAATCTTGAACCATGATTTTTTCTTTTTTTTTTTTTTTGAGAACTCAAATTGCTTTAAACAATTCAAACACACTCCTTTAGAAAATTAAAATTTTACAGTTTATATACTTATGTACATATTGACATGTAAATTACAAAATATATCACTAAAACTGTTAACGCCTTCACAAAAAGTCCGCTAATCTCACAAAACGAAATCATGTCTTTAGTAAGGTCTTAAAATAAAAAATTGAAATACATAAATTATTTTGACTAAATTCACATATTTTTATGTATATTATCTATTACTACTATCTTCTTCTTCTTCTTTACTGGCGTAGACACCGCTTAAGCGATTATAGCCGAGTTAACAATGGCGCGCCAGTTGCTTCTTCTTTTCGCTACGTGGCGCCAATTGAATATTCCAAGCGAAGCCAGGTCCTTCTCCACTTGATACTTCCAACGAAGTGGGATTATTACTATCCATTATCACTATTACTTTTACTTCAATATCATTATTCAAAATTTTCTTCCAGTTTTCTCTTTTTGTACCATTTTCCTTTTGTTTGTCCCCACATCTCTTCAGTTTTTTACAAAGCTAATGAATTTTCCATATTTTTATAGTTATAAAGTTTTAAAAGTTTGTGCATTAAAAACTAGATCAGAACTCCAGGACCTTAATTTAGACTTCCTGAAAACATTTCCCAAAACTCATATGACTTAACATTCAATTGTCTTTCCTCAAGAAAATCTTCGCAACTATTTCGTTAAAATTTTCCATTAATTAGATGTCTTTAATTTTCCGTTATTCTAACTGGTGATCTTTAAAATGCACAGATTGTTGTACCGGTATCTATCATGAAGTGTCTCCGCCGCAATTCCTCAAACCTTCTGCAACAACAACAAGATTATGAACTTACTTCCGAAACCAATGTTATGTGTCTCATAATCCTTGTTATCTATCATAACTGAAAGGCTGACCATATCCTAGTTTATAGTTGAATGCAAAAGACCGACCGGATTGGCATTTACTGTTGCTATAACGGTAATAAAAACATCCCCTAATAATTTACAAAATCTCTAATGACTCGACAGTCTGTCTTTCTAAACCCAACTTGCGTTGGATCGGAACCCCTACAATATCAGTGTAATCGGTCAACTTTGTTATATAGCCAACATTGTTGAAGCACGGATAGAAATTCCCAATCAGCCTTTAGTAATGATTTTGGATCATGTAGTTTCAGAGGACATGGTATATTGCGAAAAGTCGTTAAAGTAATTAATTGATTCCAGAAATGTTTAGTCACACTCTTTCCGATTTGGCATATGTCAATATTTTCTTTGTTGAGAAAGTACCACTATATCAGTTTACTAACTGCAGTTAATTCGCTGATCAGCAAATATTGTTAGTATTTTTTCATATCAATGGAAGAATGATCCTCGGTGACCTTTGATGTGCGAAGTGATTAATTAGTCGACCTTAACGCGATAAGGTTTCTCAACCATATCTATGCATATACAGATATTTGAGGTATTTTTCCGTCGCAGCTATTCGAATAGTAGGTATGCTTCCATCTGTTTCAGATTATTTCCTTGCTTAGATCTTTATATTGCAACCTTATCAATTTTGAGTCTTAAAAATGGCTTTCGTGGAATCGGTTGTTGTCATTCTCTTTTTAAAGTCACGTAGCATCGATCTATCAATCGAATACATTTAAGAACGTATTCAGAGAAAATCCTTTAAAGCTTAAGAGGGGCTATTTCGGTGGTAAGAGTAATACATGTAAACCAGGGCAAAAATAAGTCCGATGACAATATAATAATCGTTGCATAGTTGATTGAGGCTTTTTAGGCCAGTTAATCACATTTCAAGATTTCCAATTTCTTGTAAAATTCCATGAATTTCATTAGTGTTTACTCAGTAGCGTAAGTTAGAACAGTATAGAAAAGATTGTCTCAGAAAACATCTTTTGAAATCTTATTCCAAGTGAAGTGGGCTGAATACTATACTCTTCTTAATAAGGGGCTTACTCAAAGCCTCTTTAGTTGTCACCGTGTTTGATCTCTCCTCAGTATGATTCATAATTTTCTCACATTCTCCAATGGCTTTGTATGGTTTCAGAGCTATCAAAGGATCATAAGTCGTTTAAGTAAACTATTAAAGCCAAATTTTACATGAAAGGACGGAGCATACTAATTTTTCTCCTCCAAAGCTTTAAGGGGCCTTTTTAGAAAAAGCTTAAGACTGCGGTGTGAACTCGTGGAATCTAATGTTTTGGCTCTTAAATCTCATCAATAACTTTTTCAAGAACTAGTTCCTTAGCTCTATAAATTGGACTTTGGTATATTACTCTAGACTCTCATAAGCGTAATAAGTCACATGTCGTTCAGTTAAAAAAATTACTGATATTTTATATTAAAATTGTCTAATATATATAAATTAAAATAATATAATAAAATTTTACTACTACAACTAAAACAGTTTCCAATTATATGTGCTTTCTTATGAGTTACAATAAATCTCAAAGCATTTGTACGATATGTGAAATAAAAATTTAGGTAAATTAAGAAGAAATAATTACTTAAAACTTAACAATATAATTTCACCTGAGCATTATTGTAAAAAAACAACAATAATAAAAAAATCTTCACAATAAATTTAATATTCATATTTGAAAACTATAAACAAAAAAATTTAATGTTCGTCAATACATTTTTAAGCTACCGTTATTGTTAAATTTCAAGAGAGCAAATATTTGAGAGAAAAACTGCCAAAGTCATAAGGTAAAATAGTGATTTGTATATGGGTCCACAACTAGCACGCTGCACTCTCAAGCACCACTCGGGCTATGAGTTCGAGGGACGCTCACCCTGTATTTTCCGCAAACAGACTCTCACTTCATACTTGTTTTTTTCTTCTTTTATTTACAAGAGTTGTTGCTGTTACTGTACGTTTGTACCAGGGGCAGAGTTACTTACTGCTTGGGAGGGTCACCGCCGGCACACCACAGTTCCTTGCTGGCGCTCGAGCTGTAGGCGCAGCCGTTTAGCCGCCAACATATACAACGCTACTGTACCTTATACTTTCGCTTTGGATTTCTCATGCGCACACTTTGCGTCCAGCGCTCGCCAGCGAACCGCATTGAACGCAAGTGGCGACTTAAATAAAAAACAGTTCCAAGTTTTTCTTGTATTTTTGTTTCTTTAGCGGAACTATTTTTCATATCTTTTGTAATTCATATTTCTTAAGCGTATTTTTTGTTTTTCTTTCTACGATTTTGCACATTAAATTATGTGTGTGTTGTTATTATTATTGCTTATTTATATGCGTAATTGTGTGTACTAATTAAAATTTAATTGCGACTACTTAAAGGTTTTTTTGTATTTTTATATAATGTTTTTGTGAATATCTTTTATAAAAAAATATAGCTAAGTCTATTAAAAATGAATAATGCCGTTACTCAAATCGCCCCCGTATAAAACTCGGCATATACTTCCCGCCCTTTGCTCCGATCGGCAAGCCGATCACGATCACTTATAAATTACCCTCCCTTCAGAGTTTTATTTCAACCCTGTTATCACTTCGCTGCTCCCGCTATCGACTACAGAGCCGCTTAGCGCAGGCACTGCTCCTCGAACTCTGCTAAGAGACTGGACGAATTGAAGAATGCGCGCTCCTTGCCTTCCGGTATGTATAGATCTGTGCGATCGTAGCACGTGGCAGTCGCACCAATTTCCACAAAGTACCGCACGCGTTCCTTGGAG
Organism: Bactrocera correcta; assembly: GCA_027475135.1. Lineage (NCBI taxonomy): Eukaryota > Metazoa > Arthropoda > Insecta > Diptera > Tephritidae > Bactrocera > Bactrocera correcta. Next base: position 74,439,236 of record CM050326.1, read on the forward strand.
TTGCAATCGTCCCCCCAGACTAATGAGATCTGTCCCAAGTCACGTGCTTTCTGCAAAAGCTGCGCGCCCTCTTCGCTTAGCAGGTCCTCTGCATGTGGCGCCGTGCCAGCCAACTCGAAAGCTTGTGCATTATTGATAGCCTGTTCGACAGTGCGTGTGCGCAAGTCCATAAAAGGCGACCACTTCTTGGTTTGACCTTGGGTCAAGAACATCACAGGGAAAAGATTTTGCTTGAAGCGTAACATTGTACATATGTCCGCATCGAAGCTGGAGAAGAGCAGCGGACGGCCACAGCCATGGTTGATGACGGTCGCTAGCACACGATCAGTAAAGAAATTCTTATCGATTGTCTGATGCGCTTCGGGCGCGCCGCTGGCACGACGCTGTGGCCACTTGATCTCCACATCGATACCCAACGACTTGGGCAAACCCTCGAGTACGTCGACTAGCGTGGGGAAAATGCGGTGCTCTACACGTGACTCTGCATTGTGCGATGGAAATTCGACTGGCTTTCCATTGATAATGGCGAACACGCGCAACTGCTTCAATTTCTCGTAATTTATATCTTTGATGAGCACATACTGCAGCTGCTCAGCCTTCGTGATGTTTTTACCCTGCGGTGCTGTGCGCATGCCAAAGTCATGGTAGATGACTGGCACACCATCGGCCGTTAAGTGCACATCCAGTTCAATCATGTCAGCGAATTTCTCATAAGCGCGCATAAACGAAGCGATCGTGTTCTCGCGTTCGGCTGGCGGATCGGCAATGTAGCTGCGTCCATTGCCGCGATGACCCACATTCAAGTTCGGCCAGCTCCTGGGCCAGTAGTGCGCGTATGTGGTGCGGAAGTCAAGCGTCTTGTCGGCGAACGGCTTCACAATCAGGTACGGTAGTGTTAGACGCGCAATAACGGTGGTGGCTTCAGGCACCGGCTCTGTGATAGACAATTCCAGCACACCCTCGCTACCCTCCAGCTGTGCGGCTGTAATAACAGCCTTGCCGACTGGACGCTGATCGGGTGTGTGGAAAATAATTGCGAACGCTGTCTGTAAAGGACATGGCGCCGTAATATGGAATACAACAATGTCGCCTTGCTCATATGCAATACCGAAAGCTTGCTGCGGCTGCAAATGACTCTGCGCATATTTCAATTTCGCCACCTCAACATGTACGCCCGCCTCGGTCGGTTCGCCCTCCTCATTCAATGGCAAAATCTTCACCAGCACTTCATCGGCCGGGTCGAATTTCTCAATATCAAGCACCTGGAACATTTGTTCGCGTTCGAACTTCAACTGCACTATACAATCATTGGTTAACCAGCCACGATTCACTTGTGTCTCACCACTGCCATCGGCATCACCGAAGCGATCAATGCGCGTCTCGCTATTAGCCGACTCAGCGCCAGCGGGCTTGAGCACACGTGGCTGTAGACGTGTCTCCCAGCGACGTATCTGCTTGCGACCTTGCTTGTCCTCCACATAAATGAAATAGCGGTAACTTATATTACGACAAGTTTGCAACAGCACATTGGCCTGCCATCTGCGTTCGCCCTGTTGTGGTTCCAATGCAATGGCGCGCTCCAAACGCCATTCGCCCAAAGCCTTGACGTCACCAGTAAGACCGACGCGCTCGCTAGGACCCAAATCGGTGTACAGTTCTACGGCGAATTGCTGCAGCGTCGGCGTGCATGGCGTCGTTTCCGCGGCAGTCTCCAAAACCAGCAGCTCGTTCACGATCGTAGCTGCGTCCACGTACGAAGCGCACTGCACGAAAAAGAGCAAAAGAAAAGGACGAAAATCATTTAGTATTTTACGAAAAGACATCTTGCGTTAAGTTAAGCTAATGCAGTAAGATTAGTGCGATTTAAACAAGTGCGAACTTATGCTATTGCTTGTCAGCGTTTAACTGCGGACATGCTTGATTGGAAGCTTAGTTTAAAACTAGACTGTGGCACGCTAAATGGCGCAATTGTTTCTGTAGACACAGGTATTGCGATTTCAACGAAACAACAACATGATATGGTTGTGATTTCTGAACTTCTATAACTGCTGATAATAGACTTATACTAAGACATATACTAAGATGCGATTAATGGACTAATCTTACATATGTACATATGTACACGGTTAGCTGGGTGGAATGTCAAGCCCGCGAATCTGACTTCATCACGTGCGTCAGCCGAGCCTTCCCGAATGCAAATCAAGTCAAAAAGCGGATCTTAATACGTAAGCTCGCTAACAAGCTGCTTCCTAAAGCTGATCTCACTCAATCTCAATCTCACATAGATACGCACATGTATATTATTTTTATGAAACACACACGTGCAGAGTGCGGAAAAAAAGAATGTTTTGATTGAAGTAATCATTAACGTTATTGCCCTATGATCCGTCGTTACAACAACAAAGGTATTACTAGAAACATCTGATAAGCTGATAATTGTAAAGCTTGTTTGTTTCCACACAATTTTTATTGATTTCATGAAAATCGAAAAACAGTACCATAATTATATAAATGGAGTACAGTCGAGCGCAAAGCGAAAGAATCTTCAATTTCAGTCAAGCTTCGATGAGCGCGAATACTAATTGCTTTTAGCAATCAGAGCAATTTTTAAAAAACAAGACAAATTTCTTCAAGCCGAAATTTTAGAAAGAAAATCAATTGAATTAGAATTCTTACAATATCAATATATAAACAAAAATTGAAAGAAGCGAGCGAAGCACGCACACATACTTAAGACTTAAGCACTTAAGATTATAGAAAATTAAGCACAACGAACACAACAACAACAATTTGAAACAAATAACTTGGAAAATCCAATAATACCTGTTGGCATGATTTGTTGGATAAGGTTGAGAGGGAATTAGATGATGGATTTTGATAACTGGTTTTGGAGTTCTGTAAAAATAAAAGTTTATTAAAATAATTGCATACCAACTAATAGTTTTAAGAGCATAAAGAGTGGGTGCAAGCGCCAGGTAATAGGTAAAAACTTAACACAACTTAACTTAACGTAATGTAACCTTAACCAAAAAAAATATAGTATATGCTCATAAAACAAAATAAAAAAGATTAAGCAAAGAAAAAAAATTAACTTAACTTGACATAACGTAACGTAACATGACATACAAAAATTAAACAAAATAAAACAGTATGAAATGCGACGTAACGTAACTTAACTTAACTTAACATAACATAAAAAAGTTAAACAAAATAAAAAAGTACGAAAAGTTGCGCACTTAAAACATAAAATTTTAAGTTAACTTAGCTTTACTTAACGTAACTTATCGTAACGTAACATAAAAAAGTTAACATAATAAAAAAGTACGAAAAGTTGCACACTTAAAACATAAAAAAAAAACATTTAAGTTAACTTAGCTTTACTTAAGTTAACTTAGCTTTACTTAACTTAACTTAACTTAACATTAACTAACATAAAAAAGTTAAACAAAATAAAAAAGTACGAAAAGTTGCGCACTTAAAACATAAAATTTTAAGTTAACTTAGCTTTACTTAACGTAACTTAACTTAACATAACATAAAAAAACAAAACAAAATAAAAAAGTACGAAATGTTGCGCACTTAAAACATAAAATTTTAAGTTAACTTAGCTTTACTTAACGTAACTTAACTTAACGTAACATAAAAAAGCTAAACATAATAAAAAAGTACGAAAAGTTGCACACTTATGATATGAAATTTTAATTATATCCTCATCATGAATCCCACATAAAAACAATTTTCATAATATCACTAACTTTTTTTCCTAAATTCCTAAATATATAACATTGCTAAGTTTGATTTATCGATCCATCAAAGTAATTAAAAACCAATTTTATTCAGAAAATCATTATAACCAAACCGTACTTCCCCCCAAACCTAATACCTGCCCATCCAATTGGCTGATAATTTGCCAATTTTCTATTAAAACTCTGATCTGTTATTGCTGTAGTGGAGAATTGTAGCTCAAGACGTGAGCAATTGCGAAAACCAAAAGATACTTGTTGACAAAACGATAAACAAATCAGCAAGTGGACATTATATGCATATAATAAGTAAATATATTTGTACTTATACATGTAGTACATAGGTAAAAGTATGTAGTATTATTTTGGCTAGCTGTCCCTCGAAATCAATCATTGCTTTGAAGACGCGTGTCCCTGACATATTTCTAATGCCCGCAAATTAAAAAATAATAAGTATGCTTAAGGTTCAAATTTTTGGCTGTTGTATTTGTTTATGTCATTATTTTAGTGGAGTTCATGCCTATATTTATTTTGGCACTAAATATATGAATATTTCAACACTATGTCATATATACATGAAGGGGTTTCATAATGGTAATTTTAATTTTTGGAAACTAAAAAACATAAGTCTGAGAAAACCAAAAGCAACAACTGAATTTTCTCAAAATTCCAAATATGTAAATATATGGGTATAATAACATATACATGTACGCCACTCGATTTCAAATTTTTTAATTTAAAAAAAAAGCTAAAATATACTAGCTGTCGCACATTTGTGTCATTTCATATGCCATATATTTTAATATTATTTCTTTTTCCAACTCTGTTCGTTTTTATAATTAATTCACACACTCGAGCCAACAAACAACTCGACAGCACGTGATCACGTGTCTTTTCTTGCCAAAGATCGCCACAATACATAAAATTATCGCTATTGTTTATTAATAGCAGTTGTCATGCCTTCTAATAGCACTTTGTTTCAGAGAACTTGTGTTCACGTGATCGGCAGTTAATGCCGAAGCGTTGAAGTCGTGCGTGGAATATAAATAAAATGTTGAAAGACAAAGAATGAAGGCAGAGAAGTGTTTTAAGAAATAAAAAATAAATATAGAGACAAATTTTGCTTTATTTTTGGATTTTAGCTGCCAAATAATAAGTCTAGTCCAACGAGTTAGCTGTGTCGTGACCAGTAGCAATCGAAGGTACATCATCAAAATGCTTATCAATATGCACAAATGCCTAACAAGTTTCATATCACTACACAAAGCACACAGAAAATATTTGAAAGCATTAAAGTTTGACGCCATTTGAATTTTAACGACAAAAAGCTCATTTCTAAGGTAAAAGTAAAAGCTCTTAAGCTTCTGACAGCTTTTATTTCCAACAACATAACAGAGCAGAGCGCGCTTAGCAACAAACTGGTTATTTATTCGCGTCAGGGCTTTTAATGCACACACCGTCACACATGGCGTATGAGTAATCTATATAGCCATTTACCTCACTTACGCTCCTCCCACACACACACCCAACACACTTGAAACAGCCAAGCGGCCAGCCTTGGGTAGCTAAAACACAAGTGACATGTGTTTAGCTTGCATCAGCTGTTGACGCAGACAAAGCGACACAGATATTTATCTGCTCAAAAGGGATGTACACTGCGTATACGTAACTGTGGGCGTGTAACAAAATTCGGAAAGCTTTTACATAATGCAAAAGCAAGAATAAGTGTCACAGATTTACGCAAATTGGTATATTTATAATTTCTGCGTTTTTTTTTTACCTCCGCGCCGCGTGTTTGCTCGTTAGCACTTGTTATTTTTGTTGTATTTGTAATGAGAAAATCTGCCATATCTGCACTGGCCGTCATGTCGTCAACAGCGGCTTTTACTGTTATTGTCGTAACTGGTGTTCTTGTTGTTGTTTGCGGCGTTGTTGCTGTTGATGTTGCTTTTGTTGCGCTTGTGCCATGCGACCTTGAACTGTTGAGGGCGACGCTGCTCACAGCTGCCACGTGAAAGCAATCAAAACATTGCCCGAAATTGCGCGGCAAGGCACAACGCTTTGGCGAACTAACGGTGTATGATCGCGTTTGTATTTCTTGTTGTTGTTTTTGCACTACTTGTGGTTGCCGTTGTGGTTGGGTTGTCACAGTTTGTGCTACAAAAGTTGGCATTGGTGTGGCACATTTTCTCAGCGTTGCCAGATAACGTTGCTGTAAGTTTTTATGCATTTAAGTTTCTTCAGGCTTCAGCACTGTGCCAAAAATTAAATTCAGTTTACACTGCGCGAAATATTTTGTGCAAAACAAAAAACAACTTCACTATACAGTCTCGGCACTTGTGTGTTTGCTACGAAATTCGCGGCGTTCGACTAATGCGCTGGCGGCGCACCGTCAATTGGGTGGGTGATAAAAAATTTCGCACAAAATAAATCAAGAAAAAATCGAAATGTAAACAAGGAAACTCACCTACCCACATGATTACTTATAGCATTATAATTGTTAAGTCCGTATGTACATATGTATGTAAGTAGTTGTGAGTGACGGCAAGGCTTGTCGTTGCGTCATTTTTTGCACGAAAAGGCCTGCGAAATCCACCTTTAAATCGTGAAGTGAGGTGATTTTCATGCTCTTATGAGACGTTTTTCTTTTGGCAGCGAGTAAGTTTTTTTGGGAAGGAAACGCTAGCAGATTTTGCGTTATTTGTTTTCTTTGGAAAATTTGCTCTATATAAATAGATTGTTTTTGGTAAATCTTTTGCATGACAGGCTTCGAGGCATAAGTAAAAAAACTTGATAGTTTTAATGTTGGCATTTCAATAGGTATAATTAGTAGCGAGCTTTAATGCTTTTAGGTGATTGATTGGTTTGTTGACTTCAGCATATCGAGAGAGATAAAAGAATATTGAATATCTACACATATGCAAATGAGAAGCTACGTAGTTTTAGAGAAGTTGAAAATTGGCGAATTTCGATTTCTAATTATTTGAAACTTTTTTTGCAGGAGCAAGAAAGAAGATTTTTTATATTCAAATATATTTTATATATTAAACAAAAAATATTGTTTTTCGAAAAAAAATGATTATAAATAAAAAATCAAATATTTTCTTAATCTTCTGGTTTTAAAAGCTTTGAATATTAATAATGTATTTTTATATTAAAAAATATTAGTTTGAAAATATTTCTTATTAAAGAAAAAAAAATTTTATATACATATAATAAAAAAAATTAAAAGTAAAATTATTTTAATTTTTAAAATCCCATTTTCCATCCTTTATAATCAAATCTTAAAACATAATGTGTAATTACGATTACTTTATGCTCTTCACATAAAAAATAATTTTTTTAAATAAATTTTGAGGAAATCATTAAAGCTACTTTAATTAGCTTTTTTTTAATCCAATTTACTTGGTACTTGGTTTCTTTTTCCATTTATATACGCAAAAGATAGTTGGCACACGTTGCCCGTCACATGCTGCCCAAAAATTGTCAACAATTATTTCTAATACGAAATTTCGTCTAAAGAGGAAAAAACAATATAAATGAACTAACCACAATTGGCAGCTAAATTCCGTTGTTTTTGCGACATGCCAAGTATTGAAGCTAAAATTAGCAGACGACCGAAGAGCAGCACGTGCGAGAGCTTTTGCAAGTATACCACAGACCAACAACGCTCTTACTGAACAAATTTTAGCTTAATTCAGTAGTATGTATGTATGTATGTCTGCTTTAGTTTTAAGATTAAATGAATACATAACACTGGCTATTACACTTAGAAAATGGAATTAAAAAAGTTTAAAATTTTTCATTTGCCAAATATTTTGCAGGAAAGCACACTACTGTGACCGCTCCGAAATATCACAAAACAATTATTCATATGTCAAAAATCAATATCCTTTGTGGCTTCCTCATTTACCCATTCAATAAAGTTAAATTGACCGCAAATCATATTTGCCTGCGTTCAGCGCGAAATTTCGTAGCAAACCTAACAATAGCCACTCACTAAGCCAATATTTAGACACCAGCTTTTATAATAATTTGCATTTCTCACGCATAATTCTGTTACATTCTTGCTGTTATTGTCGTTTTTGTTCAATATTTTCACAAAAATTAATTGAATTTACTCCGAACGCTTTGAAAGCGGTTAACAGCTAGCGCGAACAGCCGCAGCACATAGCAACGCAAACGAGCACGCGATGACTTTTGTTTTCTTGCAAAAACTTTGCGTGAATTTTTGTAATTTCTTAATCGACATGTTGATGTCCTTTGTACTGCAGAGTAGCGTTAAAGCGCATGCGCAGAACCCTGAAACAGCTGGATTTGTTGCTATCACGCTTTTAACGGTATTAATGTGTGTAGAGGAGAAAAGTATGCATATGTGAGGTTGTCAATAGTGTGAAAGAACTTTTTATTTGTACGGTGGCCTCAACATATTAAATCGTGGCACTCTTTGGCCTTATGGCATAAGCATGATGACTCATTCGTTGCTAACACAACAACAGATAATAAATAACGAAGCGTTGTTGTTATAGTTGTAGTTGGACTCTTATGAAGTGCCGCCACAACTTACTACAAGGTAAGCGTACGTGCATACATTCCTTACGCCATTGGGGACCCTTCTGACGCATTAAATAAGCTCTAATGCAGCAACTGGTGTGTGTTAAAGTATTGAGTTGAAATCATCATTGCAGGTTTTTTGAAGAAACTTCCAACTTTTTTATGTTTTAATCGTAAATTATCATTCAAAAATGCTTGTTATTAGCAGAGCCATATGACTCTATGCAGCAAATGAGTCATTGCTGAGAAAAATGCTCAGCGTAAATTAAATGCTCACAAGAATGAGCAGCTCTGTTACAATTTTATGGTGATAGTGGGAAATGTTAAAAATATTTTTTCATTAGTTCTCATACAATCAATCAATATAAGTTTCAAAAGCTTTGAAAGTGTGAGAATATAGTAAAGTAGTCCTTTTCTATATTAACTACTACTTCTGAATAATAAAACTTAAAGCATCTCAGACTCTTTACGCAACGTTACAAAAAATTTAAATTTAATTTATCAGAGTGAGAAAAATGTATATTTAAAATAATGTTTTAAAATTTAATATATTTTTTCAGCTTTTTAAAACTTTTTAAACTGTGCTTAAATTTACAGAATTGACGTCAACTGTAAAAATAAAATATGAAAATAAATTCAAAGTCGCCTTTTATTTGCTCAGATGGCGCAAAAACAAACTGATATCACATACAAAACGTGTTCAATTTAATTTAATTGTTATATATATAACTACGTGTATATATGCAGCCCCTTTAGAGACACGTTTTAGACAATTAACACGTTTTGTGATATGAATACAAAGTTATTGCAGAAGAATTGAGTTGAGCAAGCTTGAAATCGGTTTATTGACAGTATAAAATTTGACCTTTATAATTCAATAATATTTTATACAAATAGAAAATCGAAAGAAAATATATTTTTGTTTAAAGAAAGGGAAAAGGGAAAAAATATTTTTAAGAGAGAAAAAATAATATTTGAATATTTAACTTTTTTGGAATATTTTAAAAAGAGAAATTTTTCAAATTTTATGAAATGAAAAAATATTTTTTCTTTAAATTTCAGTATTTTTATTATTAAATAATTTTTTTTTATTTATTTTATTTTTTTATTTTTTATTTAATTTCAAGCATCGTAAAAAAAAAATTTTAAAATTTTTTTAATAAATTTAGAAAATATTTTTGATCAAAGAAAGGAAAAAGGGAAAAAATATGTTTATGACAAAAAAAAATATTTGAATATTTAACTATTTTAAAATTTTTGATAAAGAAATTTTTTTAATTTTACTCTTTTTTATTTTTTTTTTATTATGCTATTATTTTTATGATTAAACAGTTTTTATTAAAGAAAGGGAAAAGGGAAAAAATATTTTTAAGAGAGAAAAAATAATATTTGAATATTTAACTTTTTGGAATATTTTAAAAGAGAAATTTTTAAATTTTATGAAATGAAAAAATATTTTTTCTTTAATTATTCCAGTATTTTTATTATTAAATAAATTCTTTTATTTATTTTATTTTTTATTTAATTTCAAGCAATGTTAAATTTTTTTTTAATAAATATAGAAAATATTTTTGATTAAAGAAAGGACAAAAAAAATATTTGAATATTTAACTATTTTAAAATTTTTATAAAAGATTTTTTTCAATTTTACTCTTTTTTTATTTTTATTTTTTTTTTATATTATGCTATATTTTTATGATTAAACAGTTTTTATTTAATTTCAAGCAGTGTTAAAAGTTTTTAGCTAATAAATTCATCTTCCATTAAAAATAGTTTTTAAAAGTCCGAAATAAAAACAAAGCTTTAAGCTCTCAACCGCGGCACGTGAAACTTGTCACAACAATTTTGCTCAGAAACGTAACGCAGCAAAATACGTCAACATTCTCAATTACATTAACATTTGGCATTACATAGTAACCAGTAAGCGTGACTGAAGCGAATTGCCAATAAGCCAATGCATTTGTGTAAGCTTGTATGTACTTATGTAAATCAAAGCAGACAACCTTTATCTGGGTTGCTTGATTGCACAATCGTCGGAACTTTTTTGAATTATTGACAAGGCAAACACAAGTTATTCACACACATACATATGTATGTACATACATAATATTAAGTATATGCTGACGTGGAGAATACTCATTTAAATCAATATTATTTTCCCTGCTTAGCACTCAAGCGTCGCAAATTCAAACAAAACAACAATTTTCAATCATATTTCGTTGTAATTACCAATGGAAATTAGGTAATTAAGTTAATTGGCGCCGCGTTGTCTGCATCTCAATTGAGAACAAAGAAAATGTCAGCATATTTATGAATTTTAATGTGTGTGTAATTGTTGTCGGTGATGGTTTAAAAATTTTTCTCTCATTATTTGTTCATTATAAAATATGCTGATTAGCTGCTTAAGCGAACAAAGTGCAATTCTTTGTTTCCGTTTAGCGAATCATGCGCACAATTTCAAATTAATGCGACTTTTTATATAGCAAATGTAAAGGAAGTAGAACAATGCATTGACGCTCATATTTTAAAGGAATTATATAACACTGCAAACAGTGGATTAGTAACAGTACTATATAAAAAGAACTATTGTTGTGTATATATGTAATTTTGTTTATGCCCCTATTTAATTACACACTTATTTACGTATAAAAAAATTTTGAATTTTTCATTATTTCACTAAAGATCCGCTTGAGCTTTCACTGATTCTTAGCTTTCACTGATTTTAGGTTTGCTACATTTTCCTCCTGAAGGTAGTATTTGTATGTATGTATGTATACATTCTCTATTTGCATTCAATTTGAACCAATTTATACTATGTACATACATATGTGCATATGTATATGTCCGCCAATGCATTAATATGGATTTATAGTACATATGTATGTATGTATGTTTGTTAGTAATTTTTTAGAATGGACTGATAATAAGAAACAACCACACAAAAAATATGCTTTGCAAAAATAGCAATGATCTCATCATAGAAACCATATAACAAAGCAGACTGGGCGAAAATCGAAAAAATGCCTAACAAAATTCACGCAAAGAGTAGCTTTATACCAAACAACAAGTAATGCAATAAATACTTTTTATAGTAAATAGAGCGATTAAAAATACCTACGAGTATACAGAGCAGAATTTCTTCAAAAATGTTTGATTGAAAATAAATATTTCTAAAGCGCAAAAATCAAAATCAGTCAAAATTCCATTAAAATGCTATAAAAATTATGTCTTCATTCCTTATCATAAATTAATCACTTACAACACTTTATATCTAGTCACAGTTAATGAATCTAGGCCACAAAAATGTGATTACTAATAATTACATACACGTCTTTCTTTGAATTACTACATTTTCCTCTGACTCTAGCATTTCAACAAATAATCAAGCTACTGAATGCGCTCAGAAACCCACAGCTGATGCGAAAAAGATTGGAGAGCATTAAGTCAAACAGCCCATGCAGTCGCCGGGCCGTCCAACCAGCCAACACAACACATCGAACTCAAGTGGAAATATTTATTATTCATTTGTTTATCGCTTGAACTGTATTTTGTACCATTCCATTACACACAGAAATATCTCACAGTGTACAGTTGCCACAAAAATACACGAAAAATAGGCGAAAAAAGCAACAACTGGGCGGCATACTGACAACATTGCCAGCGCGACGACATTGTTGCTATAAAAACACATAAAAGAGATCGAAAACATTTATGGCGTGGAGAGCGCAAACCAGAGAGCCGAGTGCGCTGTCAAAGCCAAGCAACACACAACTGTGGCAAACACAATAAACAATGGAAATCATGACGCTGACGACGTCACCTGAGAAACGCGCTCGTAGATACACTCGTTTTTGCGCCAAATGCGTGGCCCAAGCTAGGGGTTTGCCCAGTTGCTGGGCGCGCACAGCTGACGAGGCAAAGGAGCAGCATTGCACGGGCAGACTGATAAAGAACAGTCAATGCATACACTTGTGTGCTTGTGAGCATGTGTTGGCGGAGAGCTTTACTACGCGACGGCAGACAATCGATTGATTTTGTTGAAAACGCAAAAAAAAAGTGAGAAATCAAAAATCGAAGCGAGGGAAAGGACAGCTGTTGCAGCAGGAAGTGTTCGGCGCACTTTTGGTTTGTGAAATCGATTATTTTTGTACACAAGGTCTGCATTTTAAGCACCAGGTGTGCGCTAACTCAGCGTGCGACAGCCAAACATTTAAAAATATTTCGACCTTCAAGCGCCATAATGGAGGTTGTAGGTACTACCATATACAAATAATATAAATTAACCTAAACACTTTGCTATGAAAAAGTAAAAAAAAAAAACATACAAATAATTATGAAATTTCCCAATACATACACTTGTTATGTGCTCGTCCAGCAGCAGCGCCTCGGTCAGCTCCATGCCTACTAGGGAGGTGCTAGTGTTTGTACGGGTCAACAGCATTGGCACAGACATTTTGCGTTTTGTTTGACTTTTTGGTCTTTTGCTTGGAAAATATTAATTAATACTTGAAATTTAGGCTAATTTTACACCTTGCTTAAGGATGCGCGAAGTTTGGTCTGTAACAAGCAATTAGTTCAGCAAACCGTAAAGCGGAAGCGGAAATGCGCAACTGTTGCCTTGATGCACGGGAAATTTATAGAATATTGCAAAAGAAGATTTTCTTTTATTTTTAGCACATTTTATGTTTAGACATCTTTTGTAATATTTTTTTTTGTTTTTTATTATTTGCTGGCACTTTCTCTGGCAAGATGCTAAGATTTTTTTCTTAAATAAATTCGGTTTATATTTGTAAAAATGTTTTTTATATTACGCGTTCACTTTGTGTTTGCAAGCGCACATTGCTTTTAGTTTACTTTCGCCGTTATGTGTTGTCTGCTTCATTAGCACTAGAAAACTGTCGAGTTTACTAACTCTCTCTTTCAATTTATAAGTTTCACTTTTTAATAAATTTTTATATTTTTACTAAATATTTTTCCTTGTTTGCGCTGAGGTCCTTGCTCCACTCGAGTATTGTGTGTCTTTTTCGCCACAAATTGAAAAACGTTTTGCTACACGTACAGCAGGCACAGTCGCAATTTAAACGGTTTCGCTCGCTGCTTTTGCATTTGGCAGCGCACGACAAAGGCAATTACGTTGCGATGGACGTCGGCGTCGACGTCGCCGGCATACAGCGCTGAGCAAACGGCGAACGAGTTAACGCGCGCTCTCTCTCTTCTGCCTGAATGCGCGTGTGTATGTGTGGAAATGCACTTGTGTGTGTGGCATAATTCACCTGTGTGCGTGTAAATCGCTTATGTAGTGGTGTAAGGTCTTCTACTGCCTTTGTAGTGGTGTTATGTTGCGCTCACCTTGTTGTTGTTTACATGCGTCACTAATAAACAGGCAGCACGCCTATAAACATACACACCCAAACAGCAAGACGCAGCACTTCCACACAAAAGCAAATTACTAACCGTGCTCATGCCTCAAATAAATACACTGGCGTGTTCAACAATGCTGATAACACAAGCAATATTGGCATAACTATTACAATAACAGCAACAAACAAACGAGTTTGCGAATATTACGAAAACACTTTCAGACAGACGTCAAGATCAGCGTGATTGTGTGCGCTCCCGTCATTGCAGCGTACGATTTATCAACAACACACGTTTCAGACACTTTTTCCTTTACACACAAGCACCTATACATACATACATACATGTACATACATATATATGTATGTGGTACTAATCACAAAAAATATTTTGCGTTTGTATAATTATTGACTCACGTGCCTGTGCACTTTCGACTGCGAAATAAACTGTGCTCTCTGCGCTCTTTAAAGTCAGCGCGCTGATATTTTAGAAATATACTAACACACATACATATAATAGCATCAATTTTAATGTGCAGCGATTTTAGATAATATATTTTTCTTTTTTTTAATTAATTTCAGATTATGTAAATGTTTTATTCTAAGAATGCAGGAAACGCTGCTTTGTAAGTATGTTTGTACATTTGAGTGTGCGTGTGTTGGAGTCATTAAATGCGCTGCGGTAATCACGCCACAGCGCATAGACCTAACCGTACACCGCCGAGTCTCAACACATACTGAAAGAAAACAATAACAAATCGGCTGTGGAAAAGGTGAGATAAACAATTAAATTGAGCTTCACAGTGGGGCCTTTTAAGATTGTACGCTATAAAATTCCCATATATACCTAAAAAGCCAATGTCCTCCATTTTTGCTTTTTAAGTGCCGTAAAACTTTTTATCACAGCTCAAATTTGACCAGATATCGGATAGATTTAAGATTCACACGAATGTACTGAAGCATTAACCTATGGGCTTGGGTGATCTCAGAGTTTAGATATATGGTATATTTCATGCTGCTACCCTTTACTTATTTTCTTACCATAGAAATACCAAGATCTTTATGAATATTTTCATTTAAGATAACAATTTAAATACAGTTACATTAACCAAACCAAAAGAGATATACCACGAAAACTGAAGTAAAGTACTTAGGTACAGTTTCGCTCGTGAAAAGTGAATGGATTCAATCTACACAGTTTAGTATTTGGTCCAAAGATGTTTGTGTTCTATTACACATCTCGACATACTTTCAACCACGATCGTTACTATTTCCTTTACTACGCTTCTCCATTCGATTTGTACTCTGCTGTCCAAGCTGTCGAAAGCTGCACAATCCGCTCCACAGGTTCTTAATTGTCTAAAGTCGGGACTTTGTGCTGGTGACGTAAAGCACCCCCTACTACGAGACCTCGTCCACAATGTTTTCTAGTCTGTCGCACATGATGTCGTAGTAGTACTGTTTGTGATACGGTTTTAAACCATTGATTTTTGTATCATTCAACCAGACAACTTTTTTCTAATCTTCTAAGGACTAGTTCTTCTGTTTCCCACTAAACTTTAGACTGCGATTTAAAATTAATTTAAAAAAAAAGTATGGAAGTTAAATTCCGAAAATGATTACACTTAAATATTACTTTCTAGAAATTTCTTAGGAAATAAAAAATGTTGAATACCTTATCAACACAAAATTAATGACAAGAAACCCAACAGATTTACTGTCAGTTTCATTGATTACTTGTAAAAGAAAGCTTCGCTTGAAAAATAAACCATAAACCATGTAGTTCAATTTGTAAATAAACCGTGGATATCACTTTTATCAAACTCGCATCCCGATGCATTCTTTTCTTATTTAGGATCTGAAAAATGATGGCTGAGGCCATTCACCAAAATGCTGTTTTCTCCTTTGCAGCAAAAGTTTGGAGGTCGATGAACTCAAGGCCCTAAACCGATTGTTGCCTAGGGTATTCAGTACATTATTAGAAGATCTCGAAGACTTAACAATTGTTGCTAATTTTAATTTTTACAAATCTGGCTTTCATAGAAATTTTCATCTGAATTAAGTACACGTCTGTACGAACTTTACAATTATTTATTTCGGAATTGTAATAAATCGACGTTCGATGATGAACAAATTTTTATATTCGTTTCATTCGATATGCTAGAACTATTTCGGACATGAAATAAATTTGTTCTAAGAAGTTCGACATAAAGGTATCGAAACAAATAATTCAACCAAAATAGTCAAGTCTTTTAAGATATACTTTTAACATAGTTAAGAGCATAAAGACATTAAAAACGACCAAACTTTGTCAAAAAATATTATTTTTTAAGTGGCCGCTTCTAACGTTCATTCCCACACATGTCTAAAATTTAATATTAACGCCAGAAAACATCCCAGAAATTCATGAAATTATTTTGGCTGACCGTAAAATGGAATTGAGTTATTATTGTTGTCTGCAAAAGAAAAGTGATTTGCACTCATAATATATATACATATTTTTTTTTTTAATTTTTATGTCAGGGACTTTTCAGCCGATGTAGTGTACCTGCAATTTTCGTTGCAATAATAATTTCACTTGAAAATTATTTTACATTTTGAAACACTGTGCAGCATGGTAAACAGAGCGCACGAATGTAGTGCGTACACAGCTGTGGCTTCACCGAGTACAAAAGCGAACGAGAACAAGGCGAAATGAATGTATAAAAGTATTTGCAGTAGCCGATGTTATTTACATACACATGCGTGGACATTTGAGTACATACATACATATGTATAAATAATTATTGTCACCGCAAATAAATGAGGAGCAGATATGAAGTAACAATAACAAACAAAAAGGTAGCTTTTGAGCAATGACAACGCTGTTGGCTTTAATAACGAAGATCGCACAAAGACAGGTAATACATACGGATGAGTGTGCATGTATGTGTAGGCAGGGTAATTGAAATCGAAGAACTGGTAGCGATTTCATTGCTATTAACGGTCAATTACCATTAAAGGTCTTCGTTGGAATTCCAATTACTGCTCACAAATACAACCAATAATATGTATGTATGTTTATAAGCACATGTACAGTCTCTACTTATGTTCATATATAATTATGTTGCTGGGACAGAAATATTTAGCTGCACAAATAGAGTATTTCATCAGCAACAACAGAAAAGTTCGGTGTAGTGTCGCGCCCAAAAGCAGCACAAACACGTGCTTCCCCACGCAGCGTGCCAAGTTTGGCAGTTGTTGCCCACACTTAATAAATATTTATTGACCTTTGTATATGTGTATGTATGTTACAAGCGCACATCTAGTTGTCGTCAACAACAAAACTGTACACTCCCACTTTTTAAGATCTTTTACATTGTTCAACAAGCGTCGATCTCTCTCGCTCCCTGTCTCTCTTTTGCGGCCATCAGTCGCCGTCAGCTGGTGGAGATCGTACGAAATTGGCTTGAACTGGTTTCACTTCGTCGATGAATACACTCGCATGATCACTCGTGTATTGTATTTAAATGTTCAAATGTATATTTTGTTGATTCGATAAAAATTTATATATAATATATATAAGCATACATACATATATACAATGCAACAGAATGAAAATTGAATAGAAGTGCTGTCAGCATAAAATTTCCTGGTCTTATCACATTGACTTTAGTAAACAAGTTTATGAAGATCTACATACTTACATGTGTATGTACTATAAATTATATATTACATATTAGATATATAAGAAGGTAAAACCCATTGTTTTTGCACGTTGGTTGTTTACAAGTTTTTATGACAATATTATTGTTTTTAATTTGTTTACCGTAAAAATATTATACTGCGCTTAATTGAAATTATCTATACGGCACACTTAATTACCTCATTTACCGAGAAAAACAAAATTCTTACATATGTACATACATAAATAACTCTATTGTGTTGTGGCGAATGTGAAAGTGAGCAAAATTTTGTTTTGATAGTTTCGAAAGCAGAATCAACACTCTCTTCATTGCTCTGCTTAAATATAAATACATATACATATATGTATGTAGCTATGCATGTAAGTATATATGAATTTCAAAAACTATATACCTACATACATATGTATATTTATACTTTCAAAAATATTCAAAAATATTTATAAGAATGTTTTATTGATAATCCTATAATTCGAAAATGAGAAGCTTCTGCCGAGCGAAGTCGAAAAAAAAATAACTCAACATCAGCATGTGGCTATCTGTATTTACATGTATACGTACAAATGTATGTATGTGTATACTCAGTTTTTTCGCACAGGTGTTTTTTTTTTCTTCAATTTACCTGTTCACTTAAGGTCACATTTTGCCAATATTACGGTCAAAGACCCCTTTCATTGGAAACTTAGCTCGACTTTATTCTGATTGTATGTACATACTTATATACACCGCTCGGTACTGTGAAGTTCAGCTAAATGATACTGAATATTACTTCAATAAAAGTAATGCAACATATAGAGAAACGCTATCAATTATCCTACATGTATTATAAATAGACTTATTGAAGAGAACAGAGAAATTAATTCATATTAGAAATAAAAAAAATGTGTTCGTAAAATAACATGATTGTGTTCTGTTTGTAAGGAGACTTTTCTATGAAAATTTCCATGCAGAAAGCATGAAATACTGAATATAATCTGTAGATTTTCTAGAATTCTTCTCTTTGCAGTGACTAATATGTGTATCTTTCTCTTCTCTTCTGCCTTCAATTGTCGATAAGACGGCCTCACGAGCCGTTAAACCACAACCATAGATTATCACATTGTTTAATATAGAACTATTTTTTTTTTATAATAAAAATTTTGATAAAATTTTCCCCAGTAGAATAGAGTAAAGAATGTGTTGCTAACTTCACCACCGAGTCAATAACTAAGAGTGTGGTTGATATGAGCTCAAAATATTTATACTTCTTTCTAAATAATTTGGATCAAAATATTAAGTTGTCAAATATCTCCCTTCCGCTTTTTGCTCTTTGTTCAATCTTTTATAAAAAGTGTTACAGTGATCGGTTTTAGTTGAAATATTCACCATTTAGTTCGAGAATCTTTTTCCATCTTGATGGCGGAAACTCTCTCCTTATTTGCGAAGAACTCGACAACCATTTTTCACAAGCCTCTTTTGAGTTTAACTTTACACTATCAAGGTCGTTCGCCATAGACAGGAACAGCTGGTAATCACTTAGCGCTATGTCCGGGCTATATGGTGGATGAATATCCACCATACGAGCTCCCGTAGTTTCTAATGAGTCATCAACGAAGAGTGTGGTCTGGCGTTGTCCTGGTGGAACACTACTCCCTTCCTGTTGATTAAGCCTCTGGCCATATGGGAGCAGCTCATAGTGCATGATTCCCTTCCAATCCCACCAAACACACAGCAAAACCTTCCTGGCCATCAATCCCGGCTTGGCCATTGTTTGGGACGATCCACGGCCTTCGACCACGACCATTTTCGCTTGATATTGTCGTATGTGATCCATTTTTCGTCGCCAGTCACCATCCGCTTCAAAAATGGGTCGAGTTCGTTCCGTTTCAGCAGCATATCGCAAGCATTGATTTGGTCCAGAAGTTTTTTTTTGCGTCAAATCACACGGCAGCCAAACATCAAGCTTTTTTGTGTATCCAGCCCTCTGCAGATGGCTTAAAATGGTTTGGTGACTAACTTCCATCTTCTCGGCGATGTCTCGTGATGCCACATGCCGGTCTAACACGATGTTTTCCATGATTTGATCGGTATTCGTGGTCACAGGTCTTCCGCCGGGTGTCGTTTTCTCCTACTCTGAATCGTCGAAACCATTCGTCCGCAGTTCGAAGTGATAGAGTACAATCCCCCAAAACAACATTATTCTCACGGAACGTTTCTCTAGCGGATTTGCCTTTAACGAAGGAAAACTTTAAAATAGCGCGAATTACGGCATTAGCGAATTCACGTCTATTACTGTTGAACGCAATATCCAAACTAATCATGCATGATGTCGTTTTGTAGGTTATGTCAAGACCTTTCAAAGATGTATGGTCTTGCCAGATATTCAAATTCAAAAAACAAAAAGGCAGAAGGGAGATATTTGACAACCTAATATGTACATACTCGTAAGTAGATACATCTTTTACAGACCAAAAAAGCAATAAAATAAGTTTTTAGGATAGTTTGAGAAGAAGATATATGTTAAAATTTATAGAGTGGGCATTTTCAATGCGTTTTCTGCTTAATTTCGTCTCAATAAACGAATACCTTAGAGGAATCACCACTGACCCTTCTTCCAAGAGACGGCGTTACGAAGAGATTAAACTTCATAAAGAATTCTAATTTAATATGAAAAGGCTGAACCGCTTATCAGTTTGCAAACCGTGTACACTTGATCTGGGTGCCGGGGCATAAGGCGTTAGCCGGCAATGAGCTGACAAACGAACTCACCCCCTCTTCTTCCTCTTCTAGAATCGTGTGGCTAGGAAAAGGCCTTGCGCTTGGGTCCCAAGCCATAAAATGACTGGTCCGTACAGAGGAAAGTGTTGGTAGTGAAAGGCATCTGCATCAGGCAGCAGGAATGCGCCATACCAAGGTGATGTCGGAAGAATACAACCCAACAAAAATATTATACAAACATTGCTGAAAGTTACACTAGTTTTTTGCAGTGCAGCACCTCACGCCACTTGCACGTGTGGAAATCTTCATTGTAAGACTACATATGCAGGGTGCTAATTTACACAAATACCTACATACATACATACATATGTACTGAATATATAAACACGTTGATGATTTAACAAACGTAAATAAGTATGAATTATCACATATTGTACAACAATAACATTACACGCAAATCGAACAAAACAATCTACGCTCAAAGCAAGTTCAGCGGAAACACCCGTCTTACAACTCACGCTTGTATGTAGTTTCGCTAGAATCAATAGTTGCTCAGCAAGTACACACCTCCTTTTTATGTAAGCTGTTATATGTGGATGTATGTTTATATGTATGTATGTACATATATCGGAAGCATTACTATGTAAATGTCACATAAATGTGTGGTTAGAAGAGAAGAGGGGATGTTAAAGTTTGACCAAATACCTACATATGTATATGTACACATATGTATGTACATGCATATGCATGTTCGTATTTATACTTATGTAAATCGCATGCAAGTCGCGTTTATTTCGACGATTTACGTTATCAAGGTTTAATTAGTTTATAAGCATTTCATTGCAGACAAGTAAATATGTACATATGTAAATGCATGCAATTTAAAACAAAGCAAATTAGTCTCTAATAAATTTGCTACAGAAATAGGAAAGCTTGCAGTAAAGTTGAAATAATGGCATATTTAGATAACAACCACTCTTGATAAGTGAGAATTGTATAAACAAATATACATACTTATGTACTTATGTAAATATTTTTATTTTTATGTGTGTGCTTAATTGCAGTTCAAAACAGCGTGTTCGACTACTGCTTTATTGTTTTTACTGTTATCTTTACCTTAAATTTCTTCTTTATGACGACTTGACAACATTGCATAATACAATTTTATTAGTTCACGTTTGCTCTCCTTCTATGCAATACTCGTGAAAATCACTCAAAATCCAACGTCAATTACTACAGATTAGGTGTGCTGCTTCCTTTCATCGGATTAATAAATCTCAAAGTTAATAATATACACACATACATATGTACATGTATACATACATACATTAGGGTGAGAAATACAAAATTTTCCCAAAAATAATCAAACATTAACTATTAATATCTTTTAAACGGTTGGGTTTACGAAAAAGTCATAGCAGACCTTTTTTCCGTGAACGTGTCGAAGACGAAGAGCGACCATCAACCTCAACCGACGAAGCTCACGTTCAACAAATCAAAGATTTGGTGTTGAAAAACCGTCGATTAACAATTAGAGACCTTGCTGATGAAGTTGGCATATCGAAGGGCTCAGCAAATACCATTTTGAAGGATGTTTGGGACCTCAAGCGCGTCAAATATCGACTGGTACCGAAAACATTAAATTTTTTTGGAAAAAAGGCGTCGCGTTAAAGTGTGTGAAACGATGCTTTCCGACTACCAGGGTGTCATGAAATGCATTATAACTGCCGATGAGACTTATATCTATGCTTACGACCCCGAAACAACCGATCGAGCGAATATCGTGTCAAAAGAGAGCCGAGACCAAAAAAATCGCGCCAAAGTCACTCAAATATCAAGGTCATGTTGACTGTTTTCTTCGATTATCGTGGTTTTGTGTATTATGAATTCCTTCCAACCGGTCAAACAGTCAACAAGGAATATAACTTGAACATTATGCGTCATTTGCGTAACGCTGTCCGCCTAAAAAGGCCGGAAAGACTACTTGGTTTTTACACCACGATAATGCACCAACCCATACTGCCCTCGTAATTCGTGATCATTTCGCCAAAACCTCAACCCACATCGTTCCGCAACCACCATATTCATCTGATCTGCCGCCGTGCGACTTCTGGCTGTTCACCAAGCTCAAAAGACCGCTCCGGGGATATCGTTTTCATACGACAGAGGAGATTCAAGCCGCAACGAAGACGGAACTGAAGGCCATCCCGGAAAGTGACTACAACCAGTGTTTCCAAGATTGAAAAACCCGTTGGCATAAGTGCATTGCATCGGGAGGGGATTACTTTGAAGGGGATAAAATTGATTTGGAAGAATAAATAAAGAATTTTCAAAATTAATACACTGTCACCTTATTTTTTGGGCATCAAAAGAGTGGTCCATGAATTGGTGTATCGCCCTCGCTGACTGACTGACCTGACGTCTATGTTAAATGATAATATCGAGTTTTACCAAAATAATTCGGTTTTCGGTTTGTTATTTAAAATGTGTTTTAAGGACAGCCTCATTTTTCTCTGAATTCTTGAACTAGTACCAATTGGGGAGTATTAGTTCTATATAAACCTGTAATCTTAAGATAACTGCACTAGCAATCATGTGCATTTTCGCACGCGGAAATCCAGAATAATAATCACGACCCAGCCAGTGACAGTCAATAATCAATCAGCAAATACGTTTCGCTGAGAGTTTAAAATATTTTATATAATTTGGTCATTGTTGTATTTATGTTGTATTATGTGTATGTATATAATGTGATTTTGAATTCAGTTGTCATTTGGATAATTTCCAATAAATGTCATAAATTTTTCATTTTACTTAACTCAATACTTGTTAGCGAATTTTTTTATTGTACGTTCGTTTTTGAATAGAGTTTGAGTAGTAAGCTATTTGATCTACTGAAAAATATTTCCAACATAAGAAAATAAAACTATGCATACATTTTAGTCCCTGTTTCAGTTGCCTGACTTGTTCGTAATTATAAATTTAGAAAAATTATAGAAACAAAATGTTCATAAAAGAAGTTTTAACGCAATGTAATATAGTAAAAATTCTTTTATTATACCTTTAACAAACAAGTTGTGAAGATTGAAGGAAATACACTGCAAGTCTACGGTATATACGGTAGTTTCAGTCGAATAATTTTCGCACTTTGCATTTGTTACTCAAGTTTGTCACTAATTAAAGATTTTAAAATTCAATTCTTATTTTATTACTATTTTTAATCAGCATTTGTAGAAATGCAAGCTCCAGACACTATTTCTATAGCCATAGTCACCGTTTTATATTCCCAACGCTTTCATCAGTACTTCTTATGCAAATCATTGGTGTGACCTTTGACCTTTTGACTTGGCGACTCTTAGATGTTATCAATGCTCTTGCACCATATAACGGGTTATAATTAAAAATCTGCACTAATTTTATTTCAGCGTAACTTAAAATATACTATTAACAAAAAGGTAAGCTATTCTATGTAGTATAACTATATTATTTTAAAAACGAAAAAATTATTGAACTTCAAAATACGGTCCATTGTCAGCAACCCGTCTTAGTTTAGTCAGGATACATGAGCAAGCACGTTGTACACCGTTGGAATCAACTTCCTGAAGGCACTTCCGGATGCGACGTGTCAGCTGCTTCAAATTTTGAGTCTTCCAACCATTTTTATACACTAAAGCTTTGATTTCTCCTAAACAATCCTCAATCGGTCGCATTGTGGTAAGTTTGTCGGATTCTTTTCTTTAGGCACAAAGTAGATGTTTTTGTTGACCAAGAACTCCAATGTCGCATTTGCGTAATGCGAAGAGGCATTGTCCGGCCAGAATACGATTTCATCGTTTTTATGATGTTTTTGTAAGGAACCAAAATTTTGTCCAAACATTGATTGATGTATAGTACGTCTCATGATTTATTGCCAGTCCATTTGGCTTAAAGAATGGCTCAGAAATACCCTTAGGAGAAACTGCGTGTTTATTCGACCAAGGACTGTCAACTCGGCACATCTCGCACATATGTATCTCATCAGTAAATAAGTAGTTGAATAGTAACATATATTCTTCTTTATTGATGATGATGATTACTGATCATGGTGCAGATCAGCAGAACAGGAGTGTGGGGGTGACTTATAGAGTTTGGTTTTTGTTCGTCGAGAGAGGACTTTACTTTTCAATTGCCTACTCAGTCTAAAGTAGCATCTGTTGGCAAGAGTTATTCTGCGTTGATTTCGAGGCTGACATTGTTGTTGTTGTTAATGCAGGTTCCAAGAGAAAAGAAACTAGCTTCGACTTCGAAGTTATGACTGTCAACAGTGACGTGGGAGCTTTGTCGCGAGTGTTTGTTTGTTGACAGGAGAAACATTCATGTTTCGTCTTGTTCTCGTTCACTACCAGAGCAATATACTATATAGTATATAATAAAAAAATTAAGTGTGCGGTCATTACCAACTCTCAGCCATACTATCCAATCAATTACAACACCTTGATGAGAGAATTGTAAATATTTGATTTCTAAAAGTGATACGAAGTGTTTTCAATTTATGTTCTCATAAATATTAGTAAAGATTGATTATTTAAAAAACATCGAAAAGTTCGTTTAGTCATTCTCATTTAATTGTACTTCGAATTGCAACAACATTTGGTTGTTGCTTTCATATTTCAACTTGTTTTGTGCGATATTTACATTTAGTATCTCAATAATTTATTGCGGTTGGCAGTTGTGTATGCCAACATTCGCTTGGTAACAATGTACAACAACAACAAAAATGCTACAGCCTGTTGTTATTCGTGCGGTACAAAGTGCAATTTCTATTTTTGTTTTTTGTCGCTTTGTAATTTTTCAGTTTTTTTTTTTCATTTTATTGCGGCTTGTTTTCAATCATGCGATTATATTATTGTTTGGCTTTTATTTCTTGATAAATACTATGTAGTAGGTCTCTTAAAATTATTGGAATAACCTGAAAACCGATTATTCGAATATCCGATTTGTAACCCATCGTATGAATATTAACCGATTAATACGAGTAGTATTGAAATAGGCGTACAATTGCAACCATTCGAATAGTTGTTCGGTTTCAAATATTTAAAAAGTCACAACTATTTGAAATCCAAGCAGCCTTTGATTTTTGGTGCAAGGTTTTTATAAATTTATATACATACATACATACATAGAAAAAAATTGAACGAAGTTCGAATAGTCGGCGATTTACGACTATCCGGATACTGCAAACCGAATGTTATTACTCGAATAATGCCCTATTCGGTTAATCTGAATACCAAGAACGGTACTAAGTAGACAAATATACTAAATACGAATATATATATATATGTACATACATACATACAAATATGTTTGGAAGTGTATGTTGGGTTGTAAAAAGTGGGCGTAAACTAGTACCCACTTCAAATTTTATAACATAGGCACGCGCATATATGTATGTATGTAATAGACGTCAGTTTGTTTGTATGTATGCGTGTGTAGAATTATTTTCCTCATACTAAGTAATTTTATGTATTCTAAAACCCTCACGTGCTGTCCATAGTACAAGTTGTGTGCGTATTTTTACAATTTTTCTAGTTTGCGACGATTTTTCATATTATACGAGTAGTGGGGCGTTCAGAGTGCGATAATTTATGCGCATTTAATATTTAATTTGTGCTCAAGCTCTTGATTGCTTTAGTCATTTTTAAGTATAACAAACTATTTTATATATAAGTATGTACATTCGTATGTACATACATATATACATAAATTTTTGTGTACTGAAAATATTAATAATATTTTATATGCATATAAAAAGACAGATTAAATAATTAGTATAGTCACATTTATATATACATATACATATATACAGGGTTTTCCAATAAAAGTGAAATGATTTCTTAAAAAAAATGATTTTAAGGAAATTCAAATATTTTTTTTTTTTGATGTGAAGTCCAATCGATACAATCATTCAAACGGTCCCATGACTGCTTTTGCAGAAACGAATCTGATGGACCCAATTTCCGAGTTTTTTTCCACTAAATTAAGTCGTATATAATGAACAGCAAGTACAATATTGACTTCTAAAGCTTGAAGAGAGTCTGGTATATTGCTAAAGTCCAATGACTTCAAAAAAGAATACAAGCAGTAGTCTAATGGTGTTAAATCACAACACTTCGAGACCATTCAATGTCACAATTTCTTGAAATAATCGAATCTCAAAACCTTTTCGATTGTTCTACATGCTTTGTGACACGTAGCCGCGTCTTGTTGGAACCAGATGTTGTCAAGATCAAATTCTTCCAATTGCGGCCATAAAAAGTTGGTTATCATCGATCTTTACGTCTCTTCATTGACATTAATGGCGGGAGCAGCTTTGTTTCGAAAGAAGTACGGACCGATGATTCCACCAGACCAAAAACCATACCAAACTGTCAATTTGGGTGAATGTAATGTTTGTTCATGAATAATTTGTGGATTTTCTGCGCACCAGAATCGATAGTTTTGTTGCAAAATTTAGATGAAAGTGAGCCTAAATAAATCGTTATCGTTTTCAAGTTTTTTCAAGGCAAAATCAGCAAATTAACAACGTTTACGGTGGTTCAATGGCTTCAGTCCTTTAGTGAGAACAATTTTATACGAATGCAAACCCGATCCTTTCTTAAAATCTGTTAGGTTGTTGTCTAAAACAATCCTAATTCTTGAGAAGGTCTAGGAATCGAAAAATTATGGTTTTCAGCAGCACATAACATAACACACATAAATATCTATGTATGTATTTTATATAAATAAATGCTCAAGGCAAATAAGTCGATGAATACAAATTTACATTCTTCCATACATACATATGTACATTAGAGTGATTCAAAAAAAAAATATTTTTCGATTGGCACTCTGAAAAATAGATTCCTAGACACCTCTAAGAAAGCCTCTCCAAAAACATATGAGTTGTATCATTCAAAATGATTTTTTTCATTGAGTTATAAAATTCATAAGAAAAAACAAATTTCCAAAAGTAATCAAACTTTAACCGTTAATATCTTTTAAACGGTTGGGTTTACGAAAATATCGTGGAGACCTTGTTTGTAGAGCATTCAATTTCCAACAAAATCTAAGGAACAAGATATTTTTTCAAGTAGTTGGAAGCGAGATATACTTAAAATTTTCTAACTGATAATAAGGAAAAATCGAAAACTAAATGTAGGAGGAACTTCCCGTTACAATCAAAAACTCATATTTGGAGAGGCTTTCTTAGAGGTGTCAGGAACCCATTTTTCCGAGTACCAATCAAAAAAAAATATATTTTTTTTTTAATCACCCTAATGTACATACATACATACTTATGTAGAAGTATAGATGTGCATACATACAAACAAATGTATGTATAGGAAAAGAGAACATGTTTTTAGTCACGTTTTCTTCCAAATATTTTTATTTGTTCTCAAACTAGTTTCACTAGTATATTACTAAAATATGCATAAGCACTTGAAAGTGTTGTTTTTATTTTATTCTAGGCTTACGAAAATTGTTATTTTCCATTCGAAAATGTCAAAGTTTTATCAATGTTTGTATTATTAATTTGTTTGTGCAGCTTTTGCATTTGTTTACATGAATGTAGAATTGTTTACGAAATCGGAGCGGAATTTCAAGCACTTGCAAGTTGATATATACATACATACATATATACATAAGCAAATGCGAATACAAATCAGCATTTGTATAGAAAATTTATATTACGAAATAAAAATAGTGAATCGAACAGACAACTAGTATAAATTGAAAATATCTAATTTTTTAACAAAGGGGAAGAACTTAGTGTGCAGAAAAGCGTTGAATCGAACATACTACATGCATAAATATGTATATACATCCAGTATAAATATATCAATTGGTATAATGAAATATAAGTTTACATACATATGTACATATTTGTATGTAAGTTGTAGTTGCGAAACGTTTGAGACTGAAATGTCGTATAAATACGATATACCGGAATAATCAGCGAGAATGAAAAAATCTAGCGAATTTACGACTTCAATGACCTCAATTAAATAGCTTTGTTATTATGAGCGGATAGAACCGAATCGAACTGAAAATTGTTAGAAATGTCGAATACTGCCATAATCAGAAAATACTTAGTTTGAGGCAGGAAACATTGGAGTTTCGGAAACAAAACAAACAATTGGTATGAAAACTGGCATGAGCAAATAAAATAAAAAAAAAAAATCAAGAAGTTGTAACGCCTTAATGACTTCATCTAGATAACTTTATAATTGTTTTCAAATATCTACAATAGTACATAATAACATCACTATCAATAATAACAGACATAATATAAAAGAGTGTTTTGATTTTAAAGAGCAAAGTACAAACCTTTCGAGTAGAGAAATGTCGAGTCGAAGATGGGTAAAACTTACTTTCTAACAAAGTGTAGAGGGTGTAGGTGATTGTTTTCTTCCTACAATAAGCAAAATTATGACATACTTAGATTATAATTATACCTTGAACAGGGTATATTGAGTTTGTCACGGAGTTTGTAACACCCAGAAGGAAACGTCGGAGACCCTGTAAAGTATATATATAAATGATCAGTATGTTGAGCTGAGTCGATTTAGCCATGTCCGTCTGTCCGTCCGTCCGTCTGCATATACATATACGAACTAGTCTCTCATTTTTTCGTTTTGAAATTTTGTAAACGTCATTTTCTCTTCACGAAGCTACTCATTTATCGGACCACTATAACATATAGCTGCCACATAAACAGAACGATCGGAATCAAGGGCCTTTATGGAAAATTTTCGCATTTGACGTGGTATCTTCACGAAATTTGACATGAATTACTGCTTTAGGTAATAACATAATCTCCGAAAAAAATGTTCAGATCGGATTACTACAGCTTCCATACAAACTGGGCACTTAGTACTAAAAAATACACCTGTGAAGGGTATATTAACTCCGTTGCAGCCAAGTCAACGTTTTTTATTTTATTTTATTTTATTTTTTTTTTGGCAATTATTTCTCTATGAGGGAGTATGAAAAGATCTGCATGTCTCGTTTATTAAATTGGAAAAACAAATGAGCAGGAAAGACTCCTCTAATAGGGAAAGAGAATTAAACGAGTTATGAAATGCATTGCTGCTGGTGCAAAGCTATGTTCGAAAGAGTTTTTTTTTTATTTACCTGTCATTGTAACTAGTTGACATAAATTAAACTAACGAACAATTTGTTTTGCTTTCTGTAAGCGATTAATCAAGCAATGAACTTACGGTACTATTCAACAAATTTTGAAGCGAAATTCACTTCTCGAAAACCTGTTTCGAAACCTGTACTTTTGTCAAGGCATAAAATAGCAAGACTTCGATTTGCTGAGAAATATAGTTGAAAACAGGAAAAAGTTATTTTTTCAAAAGCGAAACTTTGGAGGTGAGTCTTGTATTAAATTAAATTTTTTTATTAAAAATAATAATATAATTTGTAATACAAAATTTTTTAGTTAGAAATTCGCAACCCTGATTCTGAATTCATTTTTCTACTTCGTCCTTGTGACATTTACTAAAGAGGCCGTATAACGGATCGCAAATTCGGTGTACTGCAATACCAATCCGATAGATCACGTTATGATGCACGGAAGTCACGTCTTCAGTATTTTAGACATGTTTACGCTACAAGGTCCTAACACCGACTCGAACCACTACCTTGTTGCATTTAAAATAGGCACCCGGCTCTATTCAGCAAGAAACACATGTCAACAAACATAAGGAAGGTTCGACGTCGAGAAGCTGCAATCACAACAGATAGCCAAACGATTTTCTACTCGACTTGCACTTCTGCTCTCTGAGAGCACTCGTCAACAACTCGGTATAAGGGAACTCTGGGACGGGAAAAATGCGACGACTAACAGAAGGTTTGAAGACCGGAACATAAAATTATGGAGGGAAAACTTCTCCAGCCTGCTGAATGACAGTGAGAGCATAACACCAAGAGATAGCGAACCCGATTCCCCAATCGATGACGATAGAGCAGACGTTCCATTGCCTGACCATGAAGAAGTCCGAATAGCAATTACCCGTCTGAAGAACAACAAAGCGGCGGGGGCCGATGGATTGTCGGCCGAGCTTTTGAAACACGGCGGCGAAAAACTGATAGGGAGCATGCATCAGCTTCTTTGTAAAATATGGTCCAACGATAAGATTTTAAGTGTGCTAAGGTAGACCCCACAATCTGCGCCAACTACAGTGGAATAAGTCTCCTAAACATCGCATATAAGGTTCCATCGAGCGTATTGTGGGAAAGATTAAAGCCAACGATCAACAAACTGATTGTACCTTATCAGTTAAGGTTTGGATCTGAAAAATCGACAACCGATTAGATATTCACCATGCGCCAAATCTTGACCTGTGAAAAAATAATCAACACACATCCCCTCTTCGTCAATTTCAAAGCTGCTTTTGACAGCACGAACAGCCTCAAAGTTTTAGGAACGCACCCTCAGCCCACGGATCTTAATCCGATTGTCGAGAGAAAAATATAAAGTGAAATTTTCATATCCATACATCCTTAGTATATGGGTTATACTGATTGTGCTCCTGAACCAGACAAACCTGTCAGATTTTTTAAATATCACAACAAAAAATGGCATAAAATTTTCCTCGTCAAGGCCTTGCGGTTACTTTGCTAGATTATGGGCGAAGGAGACAAAAGCATTCATAACAAACCAAACGCGATATTTCGCATAAAAATATAGCAGAATAATTGGAGTGTTGAAAAAAAGGTTTATTATAATTTGAGATAAGTATACAGATATCTTTTCGAAGAACAAACAGTATTTTTCCCCCAAAAACCTTTGCTTTATTAACACACGAAATGATTTTTGACTCATTTTTTTGTAAGTTGCTTCACCCAAATGCTATATGTCCTTATCTAATAGCTCTAATCTAACTAATAGAAATCGTGTAGATGGTAGTATCAGCCACAGTAAAACGTGGACGGGTCCTCTAGTACCATATATTTGAATATTTTATGAAAATTTACAAATTAATTTTGGAATTGCCATGGATCTAAACCTCACGATATTTTCCTGTCATCAGATCTCAAGAGATTGAAAGAAAACGATGAGATAGAGGTATATTTTAAAGCGAAAGACTAACCGTAATAAAAACAAAAAACGTTAACTTCGGTTGACAGGAGCTCTAATAGCGTTCACAAATACAAAGGTTCCTTGCAAGGACATGATTTGGATCGTTCATCAGCAACTTCTTGAGGAGAAAAGAACATGTGCTAATTTTTAGATATCTCAAAAACTGGACATTTTCTGTCCACTCTCCCTAATAAACAGTTTAGAACAAAATTTTCTAGTTTTATCCACTTTCTCTTTAACTTCCGTTTGTAGCGCACAATTTCTGTCGCGATTCTCACACATCCTCGACTCGGCACTTTCTTACAGCACACAAAAATGCGCAAATTACACCGAGCAAACGAATCATCGACCATTTATTGTACTCCAATATTCCAAAGCGTAACTCACCTCTTTTTCCATTTCTTTGTTGTAATATTTGAGTGTTTTGCTGTTGAGGTTTAAATGACTTAAGTGACTTTAAGCGAGCACAAGATCTTCGTTATTTTAAATCTTCAAATTCTCCGATTTTTGGGTATGCTTCGTGCCGTGTGCGCAATCACTGAATGTAAAGATTTGCTAAAAATTTAGAAACTGATTCCCCAATCTAGTAATCTAAATAACTAACGAATGAACTTTTTATTGATACTTAGTTTCAACAATAACAATAATGAATAATTTCATTTTATGACTACGGCTGTCGACAACAATCGCCGTTCATACTTAGGAAAAAGTACCTGATGCCGCGGTAGAAGGGAAAAGCATATCAAACAATGTAAACCCAGTGCACGTTTTGAGGAAATTGCCGAAAGTGATTTACATATATGTGTACATATAGTATATAATAATAATAATTAAGAGGCGGTTATAAATAAGGCAATGGGGTTTCTCTTTATTTACTTCGAGAAATTCTTTACATAATTTGCAATAAAATATTTCCGTAAGTTCAAAATAGTTAATACTAATATTTTGGAATCTTCGACTAACTTATATACGAAAAACTTTAGGTCTACTTCATTCCTTTCTCATCTGTACCTCTGACCGAGTAAGTAGTTCTCCTTCTACTGGTGCCGAAACTAAAAATCCGAATCCGATCCAAATGCCATATAACAGACGGCAGATGTAAAACATATTCAGAGAGATCTATCTTGATCCACGGCTTATAATTCTACGGCGTACCTCTGCGCTGCCTATATTTAGCTTTTGGATTAAACCACTTAGTAATGTCGAAAGTATTTATTTTATAAAAAGAAATAAAGCAATTTCAGAAAAGATACAGAAAATAGATATTTCTATTGTTTCTTTATAATATGATAACGATGGAAAGTATTTGATGTTGTCCTTCTTCCTAAACCTAACCTTTAATTTGATACTGGAAAAATCTGTTAAACTAATAAATATATGCAACGTAACGTTTCGTGGGAGCAATTCTTCTGAACCTTAAGGTGGCGACAAAATGGGTACTTGTACGTTAAAGACGCATGCAAAAGTTGAGTGTTGGTCTACCGTTTGCTTCTCGGGTAGAGGACACATCGTCAATATGTCGCGCTCCATAAAAAAGTATACATTCAACTCAGTTGTCAGTTGCACACATTTCCGCTACGTAACGTACGCTAAGACCTAGTCTGACACAACCTTTACTTTTTATAGTCATTTTCTATCCGTAAGCTCTCCTCAATAATGTAATGCCTATATAATGTAAATACATATAGTGACTTCCGAAAATATTCGTTTAAACTTAATACTTCCCGAAATCTTCGTTCTCTATAAATTCGTAGACTGAGATTTATGAGTGAATCGTGGCAATTGACTAGAAACCAAGGAATAATAACATCACTGAGCTTTACTTAAGATAGACAATGTATTTATGACTGCTTCTAACTAGTATAAAGATCGTGCAAAAATCCCAGAGTCCATACAAAACATATTCGGGAAATGGTAGATCTAATAGAGGAAAGAGAAAGAAAGTAGTTTAATGCCTACTGCAGAAGAATATTATGAATATTAAGAATAAAGAAAATATTAAGTCTGATTTCTAACTTCAAATCTGCCTCTCTCCTTTACACACTTTGAACTTCAGCGCAATATTTTAGGTCATTATTTTATAGAACAAAAATGCGTCTGAAAATAAATACCAAATTTACGAGCATATGTATTTGAGCCACTGTGTGAGAACCTCTACTGAGAGTTCAATAAGTGAATTAAGTCGTAACAATCCAATTTTCTTATTAAGTTCGCATGCTTTCTCATGGCAATTTGGGTAACTTACTGATTAACGAGACTATTTTGAGTTCAGTGTAACGGATTTGGATGATCATTTGCCTCAAAATAGTTATTTTAGGAAAATGCTTTGTGTGTTGTATTTATCGGAGCGGCAGCCGAGTTGACAGCCCTTGGTCGGATTAAATTTCGTGTCTGCTCCTGTTAAGTAGACCGTAGATAAACAGAAAATAATTGATAGACAGAAATAATTGAGGTTCTGCACTGGGACTGGGACATGGTCACAAAGATCCAGTACTCTGAATAGTTTCAGTGGCTTGGTGGGCGTGACTGAGGTGATGTGATCCCTGACAACGTAGATGAATCCTAAGGCCTTTAGCCTGCTTCTACAAATTGCTGGGCAATCTAGAATCTGGTGTCCTGGAGTGTCCTGTTCTATGTCACAAAATCAACAGTATGCTAAAAAAAAAACTGTGCCCATGTTGGACAATGTTTCTTGAGCCTGCAGTGCTCTGTAACCACTAGGAACACACTCTTAGTAATTATAACTATTTTGAAAGTTAACGTTATTGTTGTTGTTGATAAAATATACGGGTCCGTTCCAATAACATAGACCCGATTGTTATGAGGACGGTTTGAAAGTTTATCTTCATCAGCTCTGAATAACTGTTAGCGCCACATTTTTGGAAAATGCTAAGTTCTGGGTTCTAAAACAAAAATCAAACTTTAAAGGGCATTTAAGAACAACTGATGGTCTATTCAAATATTTTTTTTTTGTTTTTTTTTTTTATTTAAATCAAAATTAAATAAAATTTTTTTCTATTTGGGTAAGTTAAAAAAAGGTTGCATATCTAAAGTATAGTAAAATTAATTTATTAAAAAAAAAATACCCAAAAAGCAAGAAAATTCACGTAGTTTATGAATAATTTCCGTTAATATTACTTTCAAATATTTTATGGAGGCATCTAGCGGGCAATGGTAAATAAAATTTAGCTCCAGAAAATAGTTCAATTTAGCAAATATCTGGCAGCGCCAACGAACAGCTGTTTGCCGAAAGTTGCCCAGAAATCTTATTTGACGCCTTTCTATTTAACAACTATTCGGCCCAGATTCCAATAGCGACTGTCAAATATTTTTCACCAGTTTTTTGCACTAGTTGAAAACTTATAAAATTTGCTATAAATTCTAGTAAATTATTTGTTAGAATCTAAGTGAGCGTTTAGAAAAGATTCAGAAGCAACAATAAAATTTGGTATGTAGTGACTAGACAAAATAGAAAGAGCGTTTGGCCATTAGTGAAGTTTTCTCGACTGTCTAGAGAGTAGGCCAATACTAAAAACAGGGAGGATGACTAATTTGTGTTATTACTTTTCTTACCATTTTTTTCTACACCTGTACAACGTTGGCATAATAGTGAACTGTTTGAGTCGCTGATTTGTCGTTTCGGCGTACGTCATCCTATTTGTGCTGTCATATTGTTAATATGTGTTTTGCTGTATATATTCTGCTTATGTATGTTTACTTGTATAGCTGAAAATTTATGAAAACACTATTTGCAGGCTTCTCGGTTTTTAAACGCAGCTACTTACCCACACCAATATACAAAAATTGTTATTTGTATATATATTTGCTTGCGGTACCGGCTAACTTAAAACCGACCTAATGTCGGAGCGGAGTTTGAAGGTGGGCGCGCGGGTCGATATTACCGGCAAGGATCTTCAAGGAACTGTTGCCTATGTTGGTATGACCAGCTTCGCCGTTGGCAAGTGGGTGGGCGTGGTGCTTGATGAACCAAAAGGTAAAAACAATGGCACAATTAAAGGTCAGACATACTTTGAATGCGGTGAAAATTGTGGCATGTTTGTGCGTCCGACTCAGCTTCGTGTCATTGGTGGCAGTCCCGATTCAAAGAAATCTTCAGAAGACATAGCTGACTCGGCAAGTAGTGGCAGCAGCGCAAGAACCCCCATGACCCAACCCACTAAAGCACGGTTGAGCGGGTCGCGTAACTCGCTCTCTTCCAGCCGCCAATCATTGCTGGGTTCACGTTCGCAGCTCTCCACCTCGTTGATAGAACGTAGTGGCAGTACAGCAAGTAGTTCCAGTGGCGGCCGGAAGAGTTTACAACCACCCAGTGTAACAGCCAGAGATCACACCGCTAGTTCTGCTGCGGCATCCAGTTCGTCCATACCCATGGCTGAGGGTGGCAATGGCAATGCTTCACATTCAACTTCGAAACGTGCTTCTTTCGTCGAAACTGGTTTCCTTGAGATCCTCAAGCCGCAATTTACGCCATTGCAGCCAATGCGCTCGCCCTCTTTTACCGCTGTACCGCAAGGACCCACTGCTGAAGAAAAGGCCGCTGCCGCTGAACAACAGAAACTCATCGAGGATTTGCAAATGCAAGTAACCGATTTAACTGAGAAATTGGAAACTTTAAAACAACGCCGTAATGAAGACAAAGATCGCCTACGTGAATTTGATAAGATGAAAATTCAATTTGAACAGTTGCAAGAATTTCGTAGCAAAATTATGACTGCACAATCATCGCTACAAAAGGAACTACAACGTGCGAAGCAGGAAACAAAGGATGCCATCGAAGCACGTGAAAGACATGCCCAAGAAATGTCTGAACTGGCCGACAATGTCGAGCTCATCACCTTGGACAAAGAAATGGCTGAAGAAAAAGCCGATACTCTACAGCTTGAGTTGGACTCTGCAAGGGAACGTATTGAGGAATTACAAGTGGACTTGGAACTAATGCGTTCAGAAATGCAAAACAAAGCTGAAACCTCTATTGGTGAAATCTCCACTGAAGGTGGTGGTGGCCTCTCCACCTATGAATTCAAACAACTAGAACAGCAAAATTCACGTTTAAAAGAGACACTGGTGCGCCTGCGCGACTTGTCAGCCCATGACAAACATGACATACAGAAGCTTACAAAGGAATTGGAAATGAAGAAGTCCGAAGTTGCAGAATTGGAGCGTACAAAGGAAAAGTTATCGAGCAAAATTGATGAATTGGAAGCGACAGTCGCCGACTTGCAAGTGAGTAAAGGCCCTTTACTGGGCAGTCCAGGGTGCGCAGATGGAACACATTGTATTTAAAGCAATACAAAATGTTTCCATTACAAAACAAATAAAATGTGTAATTATCACAGTGTAACTACCAATTATATAGCAATTTAAACTGGTGACATTAGACATTTTATTTTACACTGGCGCAGATATAAGAATGATGTTTAGTTGTAGCATCCATTCAGACGCTCATGTTTATTCTTGCCAAAAGTTTTTCTATATAGTCCTTTTGTTTCTGGTTTATAAAATTTCAAGAAAGTACATACATTAAACCTTTTTGTAAGCACTTTAGCCACACAAGGTGCCACCACTACATTTTTTAAGCTTTTGTTCTTTTTATTGAATTTATTTCAATACGCTGTTATCACATTTTTTATCAGTGATGCACACAACAATGCCAAGTGGCTTAATTGCAAACTTTCCCGAGCTTATTTTAGCTTTGTTTATAAGCACAAGCAAAGAAGTCTGTTGTGCTGCGCCTGCCGTGTGGCACGTACCTTTGGCACCTATGAGTATGTTTAATAATATTATTCCGTTTAATTTACCGAAAATCTTTCTTCTATTTCTCCCCCGTAACTGCTTGCCAAACTGGTGTTCAGGAGGTAAACGAAAAAATTGTAAATTATTTCAAAAGCTTTGTTTATCGATTCGAATACACCAGCGTTAATTTTTATGTTGCCATTTCATTTCGCTTTAAGCCACTTAAGCTTGTTGTTCCGCAAATAATTTTCTTTTAATTAATACTTACCTTTCTTTCTGCAGGAACAAGTCGATGCTGCACTTGGCGCCGAAGAAATGGTCGAGCAATTGGCTGAGAAGAAAATGGAGCTCGAAGATAAGGTGAAAATGCTTGAGGAGGAGGTGGCACAGCTGGAAGCGCTTGAGGAAGTGCATGAGCAGCTGGTAGAGAGCAATCATGAGCTAGAAATGGATTTGCGTGAAGAATTGGATTTACTGAGCGCCGCACGTAAGGAAGCACTGCGCGAACGTGACGCTGCTATAGAGACAATTTATGATCGCGATCAGACAATCACTAAATTCCGCGAACTTGTGCAGAAATTGAATGAACAGTTATTGGATTTGCGTGATCGCACTACCAACAATGATCCCAAATCTCTACAAGACCCCAGCGGTGTCAAGATCGCCAGCGAAACAATCGATTATAAACAGATGTTCGCTGAGTCGAAGGCATACACACGCGCCATTGACGTGCAGCTGCGTCAAATCGAACTAACGCAAGCAACGGAACATGTGCAAATGTTGACTGCATTCATGCCGGAATCGTTTATGAGCCGTGGCGGTGATCACGATTCCATATTAGTGATATTGCTAATCTCACGCATCGTTTTCAAATGCGGCATTGTGGTGAGCCAGACGCGCGAACGCTTCCCCGCTGTGGATAATATAACACGTGAAGCCGTTTTTCAGGGTCACTCAGTGCAGCAGTATGCCTTCAAGTGCCGCCTCATGCACTACATACACAATTTACAATGCGCTCTCCATCAAATACTCTACGGACTGAATAGCTGTCAGCCAGATACGCTGCTGCGCGCCGGAAATTCACTGCCCGAAATGGTTGCACAAGAGAAAACTATCGACGGCATTATTGAGTTGCTTAAGTCGAATCAATTAGATGAGAATTCTACCACAGAGAACATTGAGAAATGCGTCGCTTTCTTCAATGCAATGAACTCTGTATTGCTAGCCGGCGAGGATCTACTCAATGAAACACAGATGATACGCGATTGCGTCGCTGCGCTGAGCTCGTCATGCGAATCCATCTTGAATGATGTTACCATTGCGCGCACCATTGTACGCGAAGGCGGTGACACCAGCGACTCGATGTTGCTCATGCAATACCTCAACGAGCAAACGGAGGCGATCAAACAGCAAGTGAAACTAATCAAACGCCGCTTGCCACAGGATGTGCATGTCATCAAATGCGGCATATCGCCGCTCAAACTGGAAGCCATGCGTCAGCTGACACATTCGCTATCGCGCGTCATGTCCGTTATGCATTTGGCTACCAAGCAAGGTGTGCAGTTAATAGCAGCCTCAATTGAAACGGACAACACCGCTGAGCATACTATGGAGCATGTAAAATTCTGGGAATTGCTCACGCAGGCTTGCGAACGTGTCTACGAGCAGGATGATCGTGGTCCATCACAAAACTTCAAAGGAATGCTGGCTCAGGCCAACAGCGATTTGCAACAAATGGCACAGTATTTGTTGGACAAAGAGTATGAGATTATGTCCTTGGCCAACCAGAAGCAAGAGAAACCCGTTTCACCCATCATTTCACGCGCACAACTCATCAAGAAGCAGCTAGAGCAAAAGAACGTGCTTGCTGCAACACTCGAGAATCGTGAAGCCGATATAAAACAACTAAAACTGGCTGCCAAGCTGAAGCAGAACGAACTCTCCGAGATGCAGATACGCAAGGACTTGGCCGAGAAGAAACTGTCCGTGCTGCAGGGCGAATTCGAGCACACGGTTGAGAAATGGAAGCGTCAATATGAGGAGACACATGCGCAGCTAGAGCAGCTGCAGAAGAAGGAGAAAGAGTACGAAGACACGCTGGATCATCTGCAGAGTGACATTGAAGCGTTGGAGAGCGAGAAGAGCACATTGCGTGAGAAACTCAAATCGACCGGCGGCACCAAACGCTTTGCCGACTCATCACTTTCAACGACCAGCGGCAGTGGCGCCGCCTTCGCCAATCATGGCGTCTCCGGCAGCACACCACTCATCGCCGAGGAGCTGCAGCTGCTGAAAACGGTGGTACATAACGAACGCAACGCACGCTTACGCATGCAGGCACAAAATATACGCGACAAGCTGAAGAAGTTCGAGCCGATTTATGTGCCGCAACCGAAGGACAAACGCATCACCGAACTGGAAGTCGAACTCACGCGCATGAAACACGCGTGGGCGCTATCGCTACTACAGGCCGCGCCCAAGTCGGATCCAATGGCTGCACAATCGATTGTGGCGCAACAACGACGCAATCAGCACGTGCCCGCCAAGGCGGAGATCTCCTCGCGCGCTAGTCACTTGGCAGCTGAAATACTCGGCGAATATCTGCAACGCAATCCTCATCGTGCCGCCAACTGCGATTTTGCGGCCTTCCCCACTGTGGAGGTGAAGCGTGTGTTAAAGCTGTAGGCTTAAGTTTACACGAAGGTATTGAATAGAAAGGCTAAGGAACTTTAAGTGCAACTGAGTGGCTTGTGATGCGGTTTTGAATGCTGCATATAAGTAGTTAGTGGCTATAAACGTGCATACATACATATACACACATACTCTCCCAATTTTTATGAACGTTTAAGGACAGCCATTTATTCAGTATATATGTACACTAATGTATTACTCATAGCCGTAAATTAAAGGCAACTAATTAATGCTTGTTTCTACCAACGCTTCCTTACATTTCCCCTTATAACTGTTAAATTTTATATTTTAATATTGCATTCGAAAGCGTGGTATTCATAATTTCGCGCGTTTAAAAACTAAAATTGTATTTTTATTGAGTCAAAAGAGTACTAAGCAATTTTGAATGTAAAATTATGTAAGATTAGGAAAAGTGTAGCACAAAGCGAACCAAATGATAAATATAGCAAGATATTATTTTCGCTTGAACATAAATTCCATATAAAATGCACTTTCTTATATAATTGTTAAAATATAACGTCACTATGAAATTATTGATATGTTTTATTACGATATTTATTTAGAAAGTTAATAATGCTATCGATATACGATATTTTTTTAAAGAATTTTAATAAAAAACAAACAAATGAATTCTTTTAAATTTGTGAGCTCTGTTTGTATACTGTAAAAATCTTATATTTTAATATTTTCGTTTATGTTACATTTTGAATGTTTCTTTAAATATATTTTTAATGCTTTTTCTACTAAATAGTGAATGTTTTTCTACTAAATGTCCAATGGTTTTTTTTTATTAAAGATAAATTTTTTTAATAAATAAATTTTGATTTTTTTAATAATTTTAATAAACTCAAATTAACTTTTGAATTTTTTTACAACATCTTGATTTTTTAATAAATTTCAATTTAAAAAAATTTAAAGCGCAGCACAAATATAGATTGGATTATTATTAATGTATGAAGTGAAATTTACCAAACAAATTATAATTTGAAAACTAATTGCAATAAAATACAAAATATATGAAAAGTAAAACAAACACTAAATGTTGTATAATATTTTCCGAGAAATCACTCTAATATGGGTGAGCAAATTGAAGGTGAAGATCCATCAGATTTAAATAAGACCAATATCGATCTCTACGAACGCACAATCGGTCAGTTGTAACTCGAAAACCATTTATAACATCGCTTAGTTTTTTCTGCATCCTTTGTATACTCTCCAATTTTGTAATTGTGATGAAATGCTATTTTGATTGGACAAAAATCATCTTACATTTGATCAAATGTTGAAATAAAAGGTGTACACCCTAAGCCCCATCTGAAGTGAAATAAACAGTTATCCACAGAAAATTATTTTTGTTTAATGCTGGTCTTTACTTGACTGAAACCTTCCGAAATAATTTTTACCGTCAAGATTATTCCCGCCAAAACCAATCAAAGAAGGTGTGGCAATTTCGTACCCAGTATTTGCGAAATATTTTATTTTTTCGAAGATTCGACTTTAATCCCTTATAGCATCAGCCATACATAATGGGTTGTCAAAAAATTCTTGCGGTATTTTTATTAAATGATTTATTGAATTTATTGAAACGGTTTATAACGGTTTGATGACTACTATGCCGGTCTCTTTCGACCAATTCAGCGATTTTACCGCAATTTTCGACGACAAGCCTTCCGGAGCGTGGCGCATCTTCGACCTCTACACCAGAACGAAAACGTTGAAACCATCGTTGTGCGGTGGAAATGGAAACTGTATCGGGTCCATAAACTGCACAAATTTTATTGGCGGCTTGAGATGCATTTTTGCCTTTATTGTGGTAGTACTGTAAAATATGCCACATTTTCTCTTTATTTTGCTCCATGTTTGCGACGCTATAACTCCCGAACGACTTAAAAGAAACCACAATCAATCAAACACGTGTTAGCGCGTGAAATAGCATGACCCGATGCGACGAATAAAAGTATAACTACGCGCTTTCAGCGCCAACTAGCGAAAATACCGCATATAAATACAAGCATGATCGAAAAATATTAAACACAATTAAAGTTTTTCTCTTAATTTGAGATGACTGATATTCAAAACATGTTTTTGTATCAGTAGAGACTTACATTCAATATACAGTAAAACCTGTCTAAGTTGGAGGCCTGCGGTTCATCACTTTTTGTCCAACTTACGCGAGTGTTCATGTTATGAAGAAATGATTCTTTTCTTATATTATTGACTTTATTTTAAAAACTAATTAAAAAAACGTACATTGAATTCAATATATAAGTGTGTAATAAAGAACAAAAATTAACACATTTTAGAATACGGATATATGTACAACTTATGTTTTAGAAAAATATGCATCTATTTCAGTTTGTTTTAATTTTAATAAGCTTATATTTTGTTCCAACTTCGTTTTTGGCTTTAAAAACTCCGGCAGCAAAGTTGATTGATGTGCTGATACATAAAGAATGACTTCGTTCACGTTTGATAAAGCTTCTTTTGCAGTGATTATAGTTATCATGAAGATGAGTGCACTTCACTTTCACTTGAAGCAGTTCCTTGGGAGATGTGTTTTAAATCCTCTACCACGTTTTCAAAATAGTTTCATGGCAATCACCCACCCACCTGTTCATGTATATTTATCGATTTTTCCATATTTTCCACAACTATGGGCGATATAAAATTCATTTCGAATTTGTTCAGGATAGTTGTGATTTATCAAACTTCCATAATTCAGATTTTCTTGCGGTGGACATTCCAGTAAATCGTGGCAAGGAAATCCAGCATGTTGAAAGCATTTTCTTATCACAAGAGGGTCTAATTCGTCCCAGGAAGAAACCAACCATCGAATAGCATCCAAAACAGAAATTCTTTTCGACAATTCACTTGCTTTGTTACATTCGTCAAGGTGTGTTATCAGAGAAAGCATCATTTTTGATCGATATTTTGTTTTTACATTTTGAATAATTCCTTGGTTGAGAGGTTGTATTTCTGCCGTTAGGTTTGGTGGCAAAAATTTTACAAACACATTTGAATATTCATTTATTAAACTGTGGCTTGTAGCGTTGTCAATGAACAAAATAATTTTTCTACTTTGCTTCTCATTGATAGAACTAAGCCAATGCTGGAAAATTACACTTGTCATCCAAGCCTTTTATTGTGAACCCATTGCACAATAAAATTTTGAGTGTCGTTTTATTTCGGTACGCTCAATCTTTCTTTTGCCAGTTTACCTCCTTTACAAACTACGCCTTTTGCAACGAGATTGGAACAAATTTTGCCCAACTTCCAAGATAGACAGTGTCCAAATTAAGCAGTGCATATATGGATATTTTGTACTATATTATTTTGGTTCATCACTTTTTGTCCAATTTGAGCGAGTGTCCAAGTTATAAGGGTGGCCAACTTCACAGGTTTTACTGTATCAAGAAAAACGTTAATTTCTGATCTGAAAAATATGTTCGAAGATTGTATGCGATGTCTTGGATAATAACCTGTGCCGAAAAAAAATAGTCAGACTTTTAGACAAGTGAAATTATTCAACATAGAAAAATCTTACTGGCATCTTTGGAATATCATTATGAAAGATCTTTGTTTTTTTTTTTTAAAACAGCATCGCGTTAACGTCTGTGAATCAATGCTTACGAACCGGAAACAGACGATCAATCAGCTGTATGTCGTGGCAAAGCTGAGCCGAAGCCGAAAAAATCACGTCAAAGCAGGTCAAAAATAAAGATTATCTGACAGTTTTCTTCGATTACCGATGTGTGGTGCACTGAGAACTCCTTCCGACCGGCGAAACCATTTTTGAGTGTTATGTGTCATTTGCGTGAAGCTATTCGTAAAAAGAGATCGGAATTATGGGTCGACAACTCTTTGTTTTAGCACCACGATAATGCACCTTCGCGTACTACATTGATTCTTCGTGAGTTTTTAGCCAAATTTTCAACCAATATCGAGCCGAGCCCGAGAAGTTATGACAGTTCCTAAGCCAGGAACCCCATTTAGTCTCGTCATATAGACCAATTTCACTACTTCCACAAATCTCAAAACTTTTTGAAAAATTAATTTATCAAATATTCAAATGTATAATCGACGAAAAGCAGTTAATGCTATCGCATCAGTTCGGCTTTAAAAACAAGCATTCAACAATAGAATAATATCCGAAATTGAAAAATCCCTAGAGGAGGGAAACGTATACTCAATTGTATTCCTTGACGGAGCGCAAGCGTTTGACAAGGTCTGGTACGAAGGCCTTATATGTACAAAAACTAAAATCCTGTCTTCCGATTGAGTATTGTGCTCTTCTAGAATCGTGTATCACCGTGAAAAACAAGGAAATGAATTCTCCAAGTCATAGGAATTTGAAGCAGGAGTACCTTGGGGAAGTATCTTAGGTCCACTTTTATATATTATGTATACAAGAGAGGAGGATGGAGTCATGTGTAGAAGTTCACGCAAGTGAGGAAAGTTCTCTGATCTGAGTGGCCAGACACGATTCTTTTACATATGACTCAAGCAGCTCACTATTTTCGGTCTTTGACCAAGTATCCTCTGGGTAGCCTAAGAACGTCCGTTTGATGGCG
The DNA here is from genome assembly GCA_027475135.1 of Bactrocera correcta. Classification (NCBI taxonomy): domain Eukaryota; kingdom Metazoa; phylum Arthropoda; class Insecta; order Diptera; family Tephritidae; genus Bactrocera; species Bactrocera correcta. Next base: position 74,483,396 of record CM050326.1, read on the forward strand.
AGCTAAAGTGAGAAGGCGAAACAACTCCCCTGAAAAGGGTTGTGCACTGGGTTTGGGACCCGCTACGTAAAAAAAACACTCCAATGAAAAGCAACAACAGCCTCGGGTGAGAGACCCCCCTTTTGATGACGACCGGTCCCTTAATTGGGAAGGTGCCGCTGCCCAGCTGGTTGATGTCCTCGTAAAAATAAAGGTTGATATCACCGCCGTCCAAGAAATTCGATGGACGGGACAAGGACAGAGGCGAGTGGTCCATAAAACAGTGGTCGTATAAAGGAGCGTAAGTTTGGTGTGGGATTCGTGTTGGGAGAGAAACTCCGTCGCCGAGTACTATCATTCACTGCGGTGATTGAACGTCTAGCCACAATCCGCATCAAAGCGACGTTCTTCAACATATCGCTGATTTGCACCCACGGCCCGACAGAAGAGAAGGACGATGTGACCAAAGATGCCTTTTATGAGTGCTTGAAGCGCGCTTATGAGAGCTGCCTCCGCCCCGATGTCAAAATCGTGCTTAGCGACTTTACGCCAGGGTGGGCAAAGAAGGTATATTTGGCACTACGGTCGGTAAATTCAGCCTCCACGACGAAACATCCCCAAATAGGTTGAGGCTGATCGACTTCGCCGGGGCCCGAAATATGATTATCTGTAGTACTAGATTCCAGCATAAGAAGATTCATCAAGCTACCTGGCTGTCTCCGGATCGAAAAACTACCAACCAGATCGATCTTGTCGTAATAGACAGTAGACACGTCTCCAGTGTTTTAGATGTGCGTATGCTCCGTGGTCCTAACATCGACTCGGACCACTATCTTGTTGCAGCCAAGATTCGCACCGTCCTCTGTGCAGCAAAAAACGCACGTCAACAAACACAGGAAAGGTTCGACGTCGAGAAGTTGCAATCACAACAGACAGAACTATTTTCTACTCGGCTTGCATTCCTGCTCTCTGAGAGCACTCGTCAACAACTCGGTATAAGGGAACTGTGGGACGGCATTTCAAACTCCTTACGTACAGCTGCAGCCGAAACCACGTGCAGGATGGGATAGATACCGAGAGTTGAAGAGGGAAGCGAGTCGCATTTGCAGAAATAAAAAGAAAGAGGCCGAAATGCGTGAGTATGAAGAGCTTGATAAGCTGGCCGACAGGGGTAGCTCGAAAATTCTAAGAAAAATCCCACAAAGGTGATCTAGTCACCGATGCCCAGAGCATACTTAAATTATGGAGCGAACACTTCTCCAGCCGCTGAATGGCAATGAACGCACAACGCCAGGAGAAGGCGAACCCGATTCCCCAATCGATGACGATGGAGCAGACGTTCCATTGCCCGACCATGAAGAAGTTCGAATAGCAATTGCCCGCCTGAAAAACAGCAAAGCGGCAGGGGCCGCAAAGAACTGATAAGGAGCATGAATCAACTTCTTTGCAAAATATGGTCGGACGAAAGCATACCCAACGATTGGAATTTGAGTGTGCTTTGCCCAATTCATAAAAACGGAGACTCCACAATCTGCGACAACTACCGTGGGATAAGCCTCCTCAACATCGCATATAAGGTTCTGTCGAGCGTATTGTGTGAAAGATTAAAACCCACCGTCAACAAACAGATTGGACCTTATCAGTGTGGCTTTAGACCTAAAAAATCAACAACCGACCAGATATTTACCATGCCTCAAATCTTGGAAAAGACCCGTGAAAGGAGAGTGGACACTCACCACCTCTTCGTCGATTTGAAAGCTGCCTTTGACAGCACGAAAAGGAACTGCCTTTATGCCGCGATGTCTGAATTTGGTATCCCCGCAAAACCAATACGGCTGTGTAAGCTGACGTTGAGCAACACTAAAAGCTCCGTGCGAATCGGGAAGGACCTCCCCGAGCCGTTCGATACCAAACGAGGTTTCAGACAAGGCGATTCCCTATCGTGCGACTTCTTCAACCGGCTTCTGGATAAAATAGTTCGAGCTGCAGAACTAAATAGAGAAGGTACCATCTTCTATAAGAGTGTACAACTGCTGGCGTATGCCGATGATATTGGTAAGCGGTGTCTACGCCAATTAAGAAGAAGATACAAGATACTTGCTCTTAGTGATATGCAACTATTGCTGATGACACTGCAATACTATGCGTCAAATAACAGCTGAAAAAGTTGCGTTAAACTTGCAAAACGTGCAATCAACTCTGAAGACAGGGTTTGTCCCAAAAGTAATAGGACTGAGTCGCTTTAAAAAAATGTATTAAGTCAATCGTTAAAATTTTTGAAAAACTTTCAAAATTAGCTCCAGCGCGATTTCGAAGAATTGAAGGCGTTACGGAAGGCATTCTCCGGAATAGCCTTGAGAGCAGAGGTGCATACTGCTTGGATTCCCTCTGTCATCTCAAAATGCTTGCCTTTCATCGGGCTTTTCTGGCAAGGACCTGTAATTACTTTATTCAAAAATGGGGGTCACTTCCACTCACCACAATTTCTGGTCGTCAGTGAGCACTTTGGGACCGTATTCGCGCACACCTTGCGCATGTTCACAATGTCATGAACCACAGATTTTGATAAATTTATCATCTGGACAATTAAACGAATACTTGGTCACATTGTCAGTGTTTATCGAAATCGCAAATCTCCCAGCACGGTGTTCATCAGCGACCTCTTCTCTGCCCTCCTGCTAAATCAACATCTGGGCCTGCTTGATCATATCAAACGTCTTTGTCGTAGATTTACCGAGTTTCACACAGAATTTAATCGCGTACCTCTGCTCTAACGAACGCAACATTTTCGGCTTGCACCACTCACAGAAACACGTCACGCGAAAATGTTTGTCTTGACTCTCCAGGTGGTCGGAGACAACTGTTCGTTCGTTAGCTATTACTTTCCGGACAAACCCTGTACCCTGTTCAGTTTCGTAGTCCATTTTGCCGTTTAGTGTTATTTTTGATTTTAAAAGAAAAATTCAGAATATCAGAATATTTTTTCTTCCTTAAGTTTTTAAAAAAATTACATTCACTTGTCACTTGATTAAAAAATGTAAAATGAACGTTATATCCAATATGTTTGTTATACCAGAGAATATTGAAGAATATTCACTATATTTATTATATTATATTCATTAACATTCTCTGGTTTTACGGGGCAGCTGTTAACGGTTGCTAATTCGATTTCTTTGAAATGACTTGTGGAACGAAAGCTCGTCCAGTTTTCTCTCATTTCACTCAGAGGCTACTTGACTTTCGCATCGATTCTATGTTTGGACGAAGTGAGTAGCTCCACATTCGCAGCCCAAGTACGGTAACGTCGACATTGATTTTCATTGAAAACGAATCGTCAACAGCAACAATTAAATGCATCATCTGCCTGCTAGCAACAACACTCATGTGCAGCAAAAACGAAATAACTAGAGTTAAGTCAAACTGGAAGCAATAGCTCGTCAAACTGCCGCAACATGAACAATAACTTAGCGTCAATTGAAGCAGCCGCGGAGCAATTAAGCGGAAGCCCCGATATTATTGTACGCCGGCAATAAGTACTTTGTTGCAACATTGTTGTTGCAATTGAAGTTGTTATCAATTTACGTTTTATTTACTAGTTTTTGCCTCGGCGCGGTTGCGGTTGAGTGTCTTCTGAAGGTTCTCTAACCCTTGCGCCATGCGCTGCACCGGCTGGACTTGCAGTGTGTGGCACTTGCGCTGTGATTACTTGGCTTGGTTGGCTTAGCTGCCACCTCAATTCGGTCAGGCGTGACCAGCAAGAACTGGCTCTTATTAATTAGCCTCGTTCTAGGCGGTAGTGGCAAATTGCCGTCGACATTAGTCGTACAATCGAATGGATGGCTACTCTATGTGTACATATGTGTGTACATCTAGGCCTTAATGTATTACTTCGGGATGTCATAACTCTCTGTTGAAACATGAGCAGCCAATGCACTCGATTCTTACAATTTGAATGAGAAACTCGGAAGCATCAAATCACATTTCCGCTTGTTTTCATTGCGATAAAAGGTAAAATGATTTCACATCATTGTAAACAACTTTTGTCGTCTCAGAACTTAAGTTTTGTATAATTTTGTGCCGGGATTTTAAATTTAATGTTTTTCCTGCAACCATTCATATATAATATATCTGATTTCTTTCAATTATGAAGTTTCTCACAAATAATATTTAAGAAAGCAAAATTCATACCAGCACACCATGACAGTGTTCTATAGCTTTGATTTTTCTTCAAAGTCTTTATGAACGTAAACTCTAACTGTGCATTGTTGACAGCCGCTAGGTCTAGGTAATTCTAAGACCTGGATTCTTGGTCATATTTAATAAAAAAAATGGTTTGCGGGCATCCTGTCTAAGAATGAAACTTCAACTTTCATTCATTGATTTTAAACACTTCAATGCAAAGTCCTCGACTAATTTCATACCCCGGACTTTCAATTGTTTTACTGGAACACGGAAGCTGGATACAGATACCACCACCATAAATCCTCAATTTTGACACTTCGAAACATCTACAGCATATTATAGATAGAACCATATGCTCATAGAAATTTCGATATTTGGCCGTCTATTATTATTCTTCGTTTCAAATTATTTCAGACATTCCATACATTCATCTGTTTGTCTGTTGATCTGGAGCCTTAATTGATCGGGATAGAGACATTTGATTAATATCTTGCACATTAATGACATTCTTGGTTAAAAAAATTGGAAAAAATATGTATGTAATTATTTTGTTGACTTTTTTTAACAAAAATAAAATGACCATTTTTTTATTGACCTGGATATCTTAGTAAACGTCGATGCTTTCAAGTCTCCAGATTACGACCTTATTTGTGAAAGTATTGAATTTGCTCTTATTTTTAAGGTAATGTCTTATCTAATATTTTGATAATCATCGCGTTGTTAGTAATAAAGATTTAGTTTACCAGTCATAGTCATTTTTCGCGCATACAAACATCACGTGATCTCCCGGAAACTCTTGGACTCCCTAACGAAAATGTGCGAAAAATTATGCGGGAAGTTTTAAGGTTTTATTAAAAATCATATCTAGAGTTCTATCTCCGTACTCATCTAGATAGATTTTGCATAATTTTGATAATTATAGTGAGGAACAGAGAGAGCTGTTCAACCAGGATCTAATTGATGATTTAAGAATTATCTCATAAATTGCAAAAGAAATGCTCATAAAAGGAGTTTAATTGAGATATCTCTTTGAGCGACAAAGATTGCATAAATAATCTACCCCCTTTAGCGACAAGATAATAATTATTTTTTTCGTTGCAATCAAATTCATTTTATTTAATACAAGTGCTGTATAACGTAAAGACATTATAAACGCTAATTTAGAAAACTCGTGTGGTTCAAATTATAAACCAGCGCCGCTGCTGCCAATTCTATGACACTCTTGGAAGCATGTTTTTCGATAGTGCGTTTTCTTGATTTTTGGATGGGCTATATAAAGCACATCGTCTGCTGGTGCTGTGTATTGGCTGATGAGCAGCTAAAGTTGCTCTTATATTATGCCAAACAAAAGGATTTGTTTTCTGATTGAAGAAACTGATATTGTTGGAGAAGAGCTGTGTCGTTTTATGTTTCTAGTCAGGACCGTTTCTGACAGGAATCCTTCATTATTTTAAGCCGTAATTCTTTATGCTTTAGGGAGGGTTGTTTGGTTGAATGATACAAAATATAAGATTGATTCTAAGTCGGAGGAGATTCCAACACAATCCAATCTCAATTGTTCAAATTCGTCAAAGAATTTCCTGATTTTTTCATTATTCGACATTTTTCGTCGTTTGTCCATATTATCCTTTCGCAAAATAAATAAAATATTTTCCAGTACAAAACTTTAAAAAGAATAAATACTTACACTAGTATCATTCTCCAAAGTAAAATATAAATTTTTCACTAATTTATCATTAGAAAAATATTTTCTGCACTTTTTCGCACCGTATTTCACTTAGGTGCACCACTTTCAGAAAAATTGCATGAAATTAACGACAAAATCGGTAGAAACAGAGAAACTGCACCTGAACATCTGACATGATTGCGCAAAATCCGTTATAATATTTGGTACACATTTTAAACCTGTGGCCCACTTGGAATAAATGAAAATGCTTAAGATAAAAAAATGTTCCACCTGCGCGTTAGTTTTAAAAACTAAGTGGTACAAATTTTAGACCGCCGTTGCTGAAAGAGTTATATATGTAGTCTAAAATATGTTTTTGACTTACGACTTTCTGTTTATTTTAAAGTATCCGTCTTTTTCAAAACAAAACTGACATTATAAAGATATCAATTATTTTGTTTCATGTTTTCTGATTTTGGTAATGTTAAATAAAAATTAAGATTTAACAAGTAAGAAAGGGTTAAGTTCATGTGTAACCGAAGACTTCACACTCTTGCAACTTGCAAGGAAAATAATGATATGTGATATTTGCTGCATTAAACTGCAGTATACTCTGTATCATTTCAGTTAATTTTCATAAGATGTCTTAAATATTGACCGATTTGGACAGTATAAAGCCAATCGGGTGTTTGAAAGACCTATACTAGGTACATGAGAGATTGGGGTAGTATTGACCCATTGGGCATTATTGGATATTATTAACATAACGTAAACATTAGGGTGATTAAAAATTTTATTTTTTTTCGATTCGAAAATAGGTTCCTAGACACCTCTAAGAAAGCCTCTCCAAATATGAGTTTTTAATTGTAACGGGAAGGGTCTCCTACATACAGTTTTCTATTTTTTCTTATTATCAGATAGAAAAATTTATATCTCGCTACCAACTATTTGAAAAAATATCTTGTTCCTTAGATTTTGTAGAAAATTGAACGCTCTACAAAAAAGGTCTCAACGATTTTTTTCGTAAAACCAACCGTTTAAAAGATAGCATGAGGGAATTATTGATCCGATTCAATTAAATTTTTGCATTCAGGCATACTATTGTCAGAAACGAGTTTTCTCCAAATTTTTATAACATATCTAACATATTGACTCATATTTTCGATAAAAAGGTAGTAGTTTTGTAATAAAATCGTTTAATGGGATGTGGGCGGAGTTATAATCTGAATTCACCCATTTTCACAGATTTAGTACGAACAAAGACCAAACTCTATAAGTCACTCATTATTTCCGTCTTGTCATATGGTGCGGAGGCATGAACGACGCCAACAACTGATGATTCAACGTCACGAGTTTTCGAGAGAAAGGTTCTGTGGAAGATTTATGATCTTTTGCGCATTGGCAACGACGAATATCGCAATCGATGAAACGATAAGTGGTATGAGATATACGACGACATTGACATAGTTCAGCGAATTAAGAGACCAAGGTTACGCTGCCCAGGTCATGTCATCCGCCAGGGAAAGCAGAGGAAGTGGAAAACCCCCATTCCGTTGGAGAGATCAGGTGCAGAAGGATCTGGCTGCACTTGGTATCTTGAATTGACGTCAAATTGCTAAAAAAGTGCTAAGTTATGTCCATTTTTTATAGATCTTTAAACCACAGTTGTCCCTATGTTTTAATTTGGAGACTAGTTATAGCACATTATAAGTTCTCGATTAATGTCATTTTGTGGACATGGCAATGGTCTGATTCCGCCTATCTGCAATACCAACTTGAGCGCCAAGAAACAGGTTTAATCATTCAATCTTAATTTTTACTCAAGTTATTGCAGTCACGAACAGACAGATAGGCATACTGATTTCAACAGCGTCTCGTCTTCCTGATCATTCATATACATAACCTTATATATATCTCGATACATTTTAGGTGATTTTACTCTCTAGCAACATGTTGTAAGAGTATAAAAATAAACGAGAGTAAATCTTACAAAACCTATGATTATACGGGAACTGTATGCTGAAATATATCCAAAATCTATGTTATATCTATGGCAACAAAACCACTAGGGACCTGTGTTACTACCTCAAAAACCAGGTCCGGACTATGAAGTGAATACATCAGAATCTCCCAACTAAGGCCGCGTAGCCTTTGACGAGTCACTTTCGAAGTCTTATGGACCTGAACATCAGGGGTAGAATACCAGGAGTTGAGGTCGAATCGAACCTCAAGCATCTCATATGTACTCGTATGTTGTCATCTCTGCTGTAGAAATGTCATGTCGGAGTGGACCAATGCGCGTGCACTACGAAAGGAACTGAACTGGTTTTATTACAAAGAGGTATAACATATCGATGAGGGCTATAGTTAAAACCTAGGTTTAACACCAATGATCACACTTAATGTCATTCTGCATTTAGCAGCCGTGAACATAGCTGGCAGAAGAAATGCTGGGAAGGTTGCTATCAAACTCGGGGAAATCAGACACATTAAGGGTCCCATAGAGGCATTCCTGATAACTTGGATCACTGAACCACGTTTGGAGTAGGCGATGAACAACTTCTTCACGCTTTTTCACGGATGAACCGAAGCTCAAGAGAAATGTTGAATGGAGTCAGGCTGTCAGACCATTGTAGTCTCTTTCAAACAGAAGTGCTAGCCGAAGTTGTACTTTTCGACGGCTTCTTTTAGGGAGGTATGCACGCACTTCAATAGCAAAGCTGCTATACAGGCCTTGAGCTCCATGACAGTGCACTCAAATGCCAGTGATCTTCGCAAGAAATTTAGTTACTCAATTGCCTCGTTAAGCAGGTGTTCCTCTGTCTTCTTGCATTCGGACGCTGGACCTAGCGTGAGCTCAGTAAGCGTTGGTCATCTACCAGAATTTGTGGAGTTGTGAAAGACTTACTACCTAACTCGCCTTTAACCCCATAATGGTTATCAATTCTTTTGCGAAATCATAACTTGAATCAAAAGGTTATGTATCTTCTCTGCAGCATGGAGAAAGAAAGAGAAGATGAACATCGCTAAAAACTACATATATGTATAACTACAAATCACAGTTCTATTATTAATTAGCTGCGCGGTAATGACAAGCTGGCTGCACTTTCTGCCTTATAACTGTGTTGCAAACTTTCATTATGGCTTTCGTTCAATATGTTTCACGCACAAGTATCCAGTAACGGTAAAATGTATGCCTTCCCTACACACTACCATCCGAAACTCATTTCAGTTCATACACTGCTAACTCTGTAGATTTCTATGCACTTAAGTGTGTATATGTACCTCATGAATATCATTCTGTTTGCTTTGCTCCGTTTTCTTATTTTGTTTTTGCTCACTCATTCTACGCATCTTCCAAAACCTTTGTATTATGTGTTGTGTTACTAGTCTGGCTCAGCTTTTCTATACGTCCGTATAATGAGTACCTAAACCATGGGCGGTCAGCTGGACGCAGTGACCATGATTTGGTACAGAGCAACGGAGTGAAACGTTCTTGAGTTACTTTGTTATTGGTTTAGATGTTTACAAGTGTAGAAAAAAATCGAATTACGTTCGAAGTAGTTTCCGAAAATATAATACCAAACCATGTATAATTAAACAAAGTTTTAAATCTCTTTACTTTTAAAATATTAAAGAGAAAATATTTAAATAAATATTCGTTAGAACAGTTTCTATTTGAGGTGGCATCATTGTATATATCGTATACTAATAATTTCCAGTTGTATTTTTTTTTCTTAAATTTTAAGATCAAACGAGTATTGTCATTCTCTTTTCGGAGTTCTAAATTCATATTGCAGTTAATACCTGTATGGACACTAAACAATGTGATGGAGCTAAGTATGTACTCAGTCCTTACTATTATTTTACTTTTTGAGGAAATGGAAAAAGCAAAAATGATCTATAGAGATACCGGGCCTTAAGGGGCTCAAGTTATATTAAGTATATGGTTTTATCAGTCGGAGCGAAATGGTCACTGATCGATGTTTTCGTCAAATGCGATGATTATAACGCAGGAAGTTTCGCTGAAGTAAAATAAAAAAGCAATTTTTTTCTGAGAAAACTATTCAATTTATTTTTCCAAAAATTTTTACACATATTATGGTATCTATTAACCCAACTTCTTAAATATATATTTGGAAAGACTGATCTCCGGGAGCTCTTCTCAAAAAAGACAACTTACGACGACTCTTTATATCTTTGAACTGGTACCTCTGAAATTAAAAAAACAAACAGATTTCGTTAAAGTAATGTTAAATCTAGTAAAGCAAATCGAAGGAATAGAAAAATAAAATTTTTTGACGAAATGGCGGTTTCTAAAAAAAACGATTTTTGAATAATTTCGGCCTTAATTTGCTTACAGAAAAATATTTATCGATGAGAAAAATCTTCCATTATTTACTAACAAATATATTTAAGAAGTTCGAGTTAAAATTTGAGACTAATCGATTTAGCCGTTTTCGAGTAACGTTGGTCACTGATTTTAAAAACACTATATTGGGACAAAACGGGTTTAAAGTTTGGAATGCACTTTACATACACTCTGAAACGCCTTTACATATTTACATGTAACTTTGAATATATTCACCCGAAGGATATGAAGTTTTTTGTAGTATTCTTAAATATATGTATATTAAGAAAAAAATTAATCCCTTAAGGGGTCCAGATACTAGAAAAATAACTGATCCACAAGATATATTGATGTCGTAAACAGTTATTCATACACTACTTAAAATTGTGGTGTTAGGTTTATGCTAATAAACATACATATTTCTGTGGACAAAAAATAGTAAGACTTTTTAATTTAAGTTTCGCGGGAAAGTGTTCGTCGAAGTTTTTTTTCTAGGTTGGTATGACAGCCATGACATCTGTGCCAAATGTCACATCGTAATAATCAGTCGTGTTTAGTATACTCTAGTATTTCTGAAGGACATAAAGTACTTTTAGTGATTTTTACGATGAGTGAAATTATTCAACAAAGAAATTCTATCAAATTCACATCCAGGACGGCCATCAAAATCAGCTGATGATCAACACGTTAATGAAATAAAGGAATTTGTGCTTGAGAATCGACGATTAACAGTCCCTTACTAGCCTCGTTGGAAATTAGTGAAAACCATTTGGGCCTAAGAAAAGTGAAAGTATGATTGGTTCCAAAATCACTAAATTTTTTCGGAAAACAGCGTCGCGTTAACGTCTGTGAAACAATGTTCTCCGACTATCAGGATGTCATGAAACGTATTATTACTGGCAACAAATCTTGGATCTATACTTACAACCCGGAAACAGGTGGTCAATTGGCCAAATATTGCGGCAAAGGTGAGCCGAAGCTGAAAAAATCACGTGCTTCGACGTTAAAAATCAAGGTTATGTCGACAGTTTACTTCGATTATCGATGTTTGGTGCACTCCGAATTCCTTCCAGCCGGCCAAACTGAGTGTTATGTATTGTTTGCGTGAAGCTATTCGTAAAAAGAGACCGGAATTATGGGTCGTCAACTCTTGGTTTTTGCACCACGATTATGCGTAATAATAAAGTCGCATACTGCATTAATTCTTCGTGAGTTTTTTGCCAAATTTTCAACCAATACGAATATCGTGCCGCAACCATTGTATTCGCCTAATTTAGCTTCATGTGAGTTCTGGCTATTTAGCAAACTTAAACGACCTCTCTGGGGAAACTATTTTGAGTCAATTGAAGACATTGACTTGACAAATGTTTCGGGAAAAATGTTCACAATAGTGTATTGGAACCAAGGTGGATTACTTTGAGGAGAAGACATAAATTTCGAGGAATTTTTAAGAATTGTTTATCTTTTTGAAAAAAGCCATATTATTTGTTTGCTCATAGTAGTATCTATGTACATACATCTGTTAAATATACATAATTATATGTAAAGTATAAATAGGTAAAACACACCCAATATTGCTATAGGCTCTCAGTTGTTGATCGCCAACAATGTTCTTCTTAAACAACTAAATGCAGAAACAACAAAAATATGAACAAACAATATTGAGAACAAACCTGAAATTGAATGTATTTATGCCAGTAACAAATGTACATACATACATGTCTCTCAAAATAGAAAGGATATTTTTGTAAACAAGATTAGTTCGCTTTAGACAAGTGCTTTAGCTTTATTCTATCTATAGGTTTGTTACACCATATATACATATCTATGTAGAATAGTGTACTGAATGAATTTGGCTTAAGCACAGATTTGAATGTAAATATAAAATGCGGCCAGGTGGCTGAAATTAAGGTTCGGCATCGGTTCGGAATCCAAGCAACAGGTTTGGAAACTAAATGGAGCACAAAGTTCTAAGCAATTGACTCGCTGCAAATATAATTTTATAGAGAGAGGGACTACAAAAAAACTTTGCTTTGCAGATTGATTGTTGCGCACTTAAGAATTGTTCACTCTAAAGAATTTCGTAAAATATTTGCATTGAAAAAATAGAACAAAAAAACTCTGAGTTAAAATATTTTTTAAGTAATAATAAATGCACTTCATAATTCGAGAGGACTGGCATGTTATGAACCTAAAGTGGGGAAGAATGGAGGAAAAGGTGGAACAAGTTAGAAAACTATATTGATGATCAATATACGATTGAGCAACACTTAAAGGATTGGAGTTCACGATAGTGTCTTAAGTTATATCTAACGAAATCTAATGATTCCGTTAAAATAGCTTCCAAGGACCTCCTTTGGGAATAAATAAAACTATACTATATATGATATTTTGAGATTGAAGGTACGCTTAGAACTGAGGACGAGTTGAAAAGATTTTCATAATGCTATTAGTTATGCAAGTTTGAAGGTTAATAAAACTAAGATCTCGGCAAACTGGCAGGTCCTCAGAAAAAGAATCGCGCACAGAATGAATCGAAGGGAACTGTGCCAAAAAAGTCAAAACATGAGCAGAACAACACAACAAAAAGAAGGCACTACAGTGATGTGGCCATAGACAGCTTGCAACTAACTGTCATTGACGGGAACTTCTCCTCACCGAGCACCATACAGGAAAGATGGATGGAGATCGACGCCACAGTCTGGTCTGGGCTCTCTGAGGCTTATACTCGCTAAGAACATGCCAAGGAGGCCTCGTTCTGGCATTTGGCTGCATCCTCTAGAGGAGCCGGGCGAAAATTCCAGTGGTGTCCTGTGTGGAATTTAGGAATTTAAAATAGGCGCGACAAGCCAAGCTTTCCAGGTTGGAAGGAAATATTGAATCTAACGCTATCAACGGGAATGGATAGCCTAGTCGATAATGACGGAAGAGTGTCCTAGGAATCATTCATGTCGGATCACTCCTGGATAGGCTTCAACATTCGCGAGAAATGGAATAATCCTCTCGAGTTTCGAATTCTCAGAGCAACATGAGAAAAAATTACCAAGATAGCAACAAAGAGCTTATTAAAGAGCAAATGCCTGAATATAATCAGCACTGTTCCAGAACTAGATGAAGAAGTAAAATAGTTAGAAATAGGTTTAATCATATCCTTCAACCAATTTACACTAATAACGGTTCTCAAAAAGAGGACATGCGGACCTTAGGAATCAAAAACCTACTTAAGAAAAGCCTTCACTGAATGTTATAGGATACTTATGGTAACCTTATATGGTCACTCTTTCTTCCCACGCTCAGTGGTACAACAATTTCTCTGTCCTCCATGACAAAATACCTAGAGATCGAAATTGTTTTGAAAGATTAATATTGAAAAACGAATAAATAAAGCGTACATGGCGTACTACACCTGCACAATAATACTTAGCAGAATCTGCGGCCTTAAACCGAAAATAGTTACGTGGATGTATACGGCCAGCTAGTTTACGGCCGTCTTTCGACAAATTCTAACTTATGGGGCACTGGTTTTGTGGTCAGCATAAGCAATATAATATCGGGAATAAATGGAATACATACAAAAAGCAGCCTGTTCAGGGGATATCGGACCCATCAAGTCCTGTCTGACGGATCTGTTCAATATACTCTTGTATCAGCTACCCATAGACGTGTATACTCAAAAAGTAGCAGCAAGTGGAGTAGGGGCGAGAGTATACTCCAATCTTAGCCAGCATCTTCCAAGCGGAAGTACTAGATATAGAAAGCTTATGAAGTTCTATTGAAAAACTACGGGAGGACACAGAAAGAAGCTATATACATGGACAGCCAAGCGGCTGTGTTTGCTTTACCGACACCACAGATGAATTAAAACGTAGTCAACAACTGCAGGAAAGCTTTAAACTCACTAGCACAGGAACATTTACGGCAAAAAAGGCGGACGAGTTGGTAAAGCTGGGAGTCTCTTTAGACGAGTCCGAAGAGGAGCCAGTAGCAGTATTGGCGGCACTCTTACCATCCTACCTATCGAATATCTCGGTTACGACCTTTTTAATTAAAAGTATGTAATCGGTATCGATATATTATATTTGTATTGTCGTATTAAGAAAGAAAATATTGGTGAAGGTGATCATATATTGTTACTAAAATGTAGACTTTTGCCCTTGAGGTTTTAATTACTGTATTTCTTAATTTCCATTGGGTGTTCTGGCATTCGGTAACACCTCCACTCATCAAGGTGCCGGTTGGAAGGTAAATCAGCTTCTGATCCAACCCGTATTTTTGAGTCTTTATTAATTAAAAGTATTATAAATCTGCAAATATTATATATTGAAAACTAGTTCATGATTGAATTCGGCATAACCTCAAAGTACGGATGAGCGAAATTTAATAACTGTCAAAATATGAAAGAGAGCAAGTTCAAATATGATTAATTCAATGCCAGTTGCTCCATTACTTATTACCCATATTCATACAAAGTGAATATAATACAGTTAAATTGCTAATAAATTAAGAGAACAAAAGCAACAAACGGAGTCACTATGCAGTTACCCTTCGCTGGCATTCAAACGCCACCACGATTATGCCAATGAGATTAAAAACAAACGACACGACACATTTCACCACAATAAAACCCATTACAATTGGCTCTGGCAAACAAAAAGTCGCATTGGCACACATAAGCCTCAGCAATAATAAATAGCAGCAACAGAAGTAAAGACAAAGCACAATAAACCAGCCCCCAACAATTGCAACACAGTCCGTCACACCGCCCGCCCCCCTCCGCCCATCAGACAGCGCCAGGCACGACCATAGAAATGTTGTGGCAAAAATCTGACCCTGTGCGACGCAACTCCGCAGTGTAAGGTCAATTTGGCAACAACAAAAATCAGAGCAACAATAATAACACTGTAAAAGCCGCATGCATTTTAATGTATATGACATATGTAGCAACAACAACAACAGCATATATACGAATGTGTGTGTGCATTTTATAGCAGAATGGACGCAGTGGCACAATAAACCAACTGGGCGTGGGAATTTCCAATTGAATCGACAGCTGGAGGCAACAGCAACAACAATAGAACCGGTGTCATTTCGGCTAGGCTTGGTTGATGCCACACAAGAAACACAAGAAAAGGCAAACAAACAACAATAAGCGCTTAACGGGTGCTACAAATATATTGCCATATTCATACCTACAAGAACATAAACGAGGGCGGTCTGAAAAGTGCTTAGTCCCACCGCCAGATTGTGCTAACATCGTAAGAGAAATTTACTACAGTGTAGTGCATGCTCGTAGGCAAATTTTGATCGAATTTCAGCCAAATCCAACCCATAATATTGTTTTGGTCGCGAATGAAAGCGGGAGGGTTAGAGGATGGTTGGAAATATAGAAAGAATATTATCGGCCGATGATTCGAATCTCGTATTTGGGAGGAGATCGAGCACAAAATCAAAGAATGCTGTATAAGTGATCACCTTCTTCGATATCGACTGACATAAATTGTGTCGATGAGTTTCAATGTCGTCGCATATCTCTTTTTTGATGAGCCACACCCACAATACGGGATGTAGGATAATGTGACAAAAGTTCATAATCTGGTAAAGATAGATTTAAGGAACGGGAAATAACACAGACTGTAGACTGCAATTATTAGGTTATAAGACATTAGATGATAACAGTTGTCAATCCAATTTGCTCACTCGGAAAACAAGCGCAACCTTGGGACCACTACAGCAGTGTATGACGCTGTGTAACCACAATCGAAGGAGTTTCTAAGCCGTTTCGTGGCTGATACATACCAGAGAAGGTCAATATGGTCACATGGCTGTACTATGTCTCATTTGATCAAGAAAAAATTTGGATCGGGCTACGAACTGCTGACGTATGTTCCACCCCAGTGCGACTAATTTTTGTTTCTACACCTCTTTTGAGGACCTCTAGAAAACGTATTTTTTAGAGGGGTTAAACCCATAGGTAGGACCCACAAATCGCAATTTCGCAAAAATGTTCGTTATTTTGTGGTATACGTGTTTATTGTATCGCCCTCGTAAATGTGTACCTACACATGTAGTATCGTATTATTTGGCAATCAAAAAGGTACTTGGTTCTAGCCGCTCAATTGTTAGTGTGCCACTTAAAGAGCGCACTGTGGGAAAGCGTTTAGTTTCGCTGAATTTCGGCATTGCGAGAATTTGAAACAGTTATGAAATTTCTTCCAGAATGTAAATGTGGGCCAAACCACAAATGCAACAGCGACACATTAACACACAATTAGCAAAGCTTTTAGACTGGTTGCTAACAACAACACAAGTGCCAAAGGCAAGTGTACACAAGGCACCCACGGATTAACCAGTACTATCAAGCAAATCGTTGAATAAATTGTATTGCGGCCAATGAAAATCTTGTTTTCGGTTAATTAAAAGTGCAGTCACTACTCAATTAAGCAGAACACGGTCGGGAAGAGAGAGTGCCGGGCATAAATAAATACACACTTACATAGAAATTTGTGTGATTCTGAAGTGCGAAAGCCCCATGCACTGTGATTTAGAGAGCGAGAGTGATGCAGTCCACTAAGTTGAGTGAGAGAGCCAGAGAGTATGCCCTCAACTGACCAGCGGCTTAGCACCGCCATGCGAAAGCACGGAGCGGGAATAAATGTTACGGCAAGTAAAGTCGGTAAATGGCAAAGTAAACAAAGGTAAAATAGTGGAACTGGGTCCACTGTGTGCGGTGTAAGAATAGGGTCAATCAAGCGTGGAAATTCGCGTTTGGCCAGAAAGATGAGTGTAATTGAGTAATGCGGCTGTGGAAGAAGGGCACTAGGGTGTGAGTGTAAGTTTTGGCATTAAATTTCAATGGCCAATGACCAGCAGGTAGCAGCAACAGCAGCAGCAGCCGCATGTTACCAGTGAATGAGCGGCAATTGCAGTTGAATGAATTGCGATGAATGACAGTTGTGTAGGTTGCACTGTGGTTGCGCTTGATCTTGATATATTGAATGAAGAAAATATAAGAAGATAAACATTTCGGAAAGTTTAATTTGTAAGAATTCCATTTAAAAAGGGAAGGGTTAATTTAGTTTTAATTGCCTATACGTTTAGGCTTCATTTTATAGTAAAATATATTATATTCGATTTTATAAAAACCCTTTGGTGTACCATATTTCAAGCAACTGGAAATTAGCACTCAATTACAAAATTGAATTTTCTTTGTATGACAAAAGTCAAAACTCTTGCTAGATGGGCTTTTAAAAAATCACTGTTATGTCCATATTACAGTAGAAAATTAGTGTATTCATTTTTATCTCACCTGGTTAATTCAGTAGAAGGCGTCATAATATCGGCAGACTGGTAAATAAAGAGCCATTAAAAGTTATTTTCCTGATAATCTTTGTTTCTAGACGTTGAAAGTATTCATGGCAAAGTATAGACTTAAATTACTATTGCTTTTAACGGAGTAAATATCTATGTAAAAGAACGCTTGAAACGCAAAATTTCCCGGAAATTGTAAATAAAATATTAAATATTTAATTATTCATTAATAATTATTTTGCCGCCCTTCAGGTAATTCCTACCAGATGTATATATGCCTATATGCCAATATTTTTCCAGTCCTCGAAACACTTTTCATAAGACTTTTTGGATGGCCTTCAGCTAATTTTGTTGTATCTCTTTGATCGACTGAAAACGGGTTCGATTCCGATGATGATGATGACTTGTTTGCGAATGACACCCATGTCTCATCGGCAGTTATAATGATCTTCATGAATGTGGTATCGAAATTCACACGACCAAGTAAATCCAAAGGGACCTGTTTATGGTACTCTTTTTGAAAAAAATTCAGCTTTATCGAGGCGAGTAGAGCAAGAACGCGTTTCATACCCAAATATCCAATATCTTCATAATACTTGTCTGATGATTTTTAAGCGAAATTTATTGAAATCGGTTCAAAATGGTACTTTTCTCCATAAAACTAATCGGCTGATTCATTTTACAAATCAATCTGTGCTAAGAACAGAAAATTCTGCCGAAAGGAAAAACATTTTCACCAAGAGGATCCTTATCACTTAAAAAAAAACTTGCAGATTTCAGACATTTTAATTTAACTTTTGTGTTATTGGCTTTCCAAATCTTTCATTTGACTCTCTCTTTAAACTAAGAAAAATGTCTCCTGTCTTTTTATTTACATACATTGACAAAAATATGAAATTTGTATATCATCACACCAAAAACTAAACACTGTTAAACTATTCCGACTCTTTTCAGTTTAATGCACTTTATTGCCAATAACTCCGTTTCCAATTTCTACTGCTCTCCGACATTGCAATTTCTCACTGCAACTACAATATACGAGTAAAGCTCTATTACCACGTTTTGTGGAACCTAAATTTATCTCCACTAACCAGCTCACCTGTGCTTGGCCAAAAACATTGCTGCTCTCTTCTCTATGCTCTTTGAGCAAAATTGAAACTCTCTCACTTTGTTTAGGCCGTCGCTTACCAGACAATTTAGTGAAACTTTAGTAAGGCATCAGAAGAAATGCTCACTGCTGTGGTGCTTTATTGTTTGCTCAGTTGGTAAAATTGTTGGTAAGAGATAACTGTGTGCGCGTGTGTGGGCACTATGTTGTGTTTGTTGGTAGTTTCGTAGAACGCTTTAAGCCAAAACGCAACGGTTGACTTGGTTACTCACTCTCTAACGACATTTCCAGCTCAAGTGTATTCGTGTGTGTATGTGTGTGTATGTATGCGTGTTTTGGCTGTGTTTTGGTCTCGCCGCTTTGCCATTTCAGTTAATATCGAACATTTGCGCGGAGTTGTTGCTTTGGTGCTGGCGGAAAAATATTTAAAATCGTTGTGACTGAAACAACAACAAAACCAATAATCATAATAACAATAGTAAAAGCAATAAGAAATAAACAAAAACGTTCGTTACCATTCTTGACACCGTCGGCAGTACCTTACGGATCCGTGACTAGTTCAACGGCAGTCGTCTTTTGCATAAATAATCTCGACCAGACGTCGGATCGGGCGTTAAATTGAAGGCTTCATCAAGGGCTATATTGAGTACCGCGCGAGTTAAACGGCGAAGACGTGCAGTGTAGGTGAGCAGTGTCTGTGTGTGTTGCCAAAAAGGTGAAAATCAGCAACAAAAACAACAACAGCACCGATACGGCAGTTCAGTGAAAAGTAAGCTGCAGAAAGAGTGCATGTCACTGCAGAATCAACGATTTTTGTGTTCTGTTTTTTCTTGTTTTTGTTTTGCGTTTTTATCGCTCTGGCTCTGGTGCTGGCGGGGCAGCGGCGCTTTTTCACTTCGATTTTGTTTTGTCAATAAATGTTGTTGTCGCTGAAACAGTTAAGCAGAATTTCCGCGAGTGACACGTACTTAATACTTCTACAAGTAAATATGCAGATATGCATGTGTGTCTGTGTATGTGAGTTTGGAAATCGAATAAACTGCAAACAATATTCAGTTGTGCAGAAAAAAAAACAAAAATAGCAAATAATATTCAAATGTAAAACTAGAATGGTTTTGTTAATAATAATGTGAAAATGAAATGGAAAAAATTAAAAACTTAATAGTGGACGGAGAATAAAATAGCAAAATTCTAAAAATATAAAAAATGTTTATATGAAAAATACTTAAAAGTAAACGAGAATGAAAAAGAAAGTTATTAAAATGTTGTGATATTATTTGTTTATTACTGATTCCAAAGTAATTCAAGAAATTTAATTTGACACGAATGGATTGCTTCAAAAGTATATATGTTCATATGTCGAGCTGCTTCCATTGATGGGTGTAAAAATTATAAATATTGTTAAATATCGAGTAATGATGATATTTTAGCTACACATTAGTAAAAAAGTGAAGTTTTAGAATTCTCAGTAACCTATCACAATCGAAATATTTGTTAATAAAAGTATGACGAACGAATTTGTCTTTATAAAACGTAATCGCCAATTGTTTTATGTTTTTTATACCCCGGACCCGGATTTTCTTATATTAAGTTTGACATGAAGTTTCTAACACTAAGAAAGACACGTCGAAGACCATATAAAATATATACACAAAAGATCGGTGTGGCGTGCTGAGTCGATTTGGCCACGTTCGTCTGTCTGTTTGCCTGTATATACCCGAACTAGTTTATCAGTTTTTGCGTTAACGATCTGAAATTCGACACACGTTCTTTTCCCCTTAAGAAGCAGCTCATTTGTCGATACCACTCAATATTGGATGCAGCTGCCCTTGAATGGAAAACTTGCTTATATGCCGAGTTATCATCTCAAAATTTGACATAGATTTCATATCGGACCACTATAGCATACATATAGCGCATACAAACTGACCGATCAAAATCAAGATAACGTTACATTTATACCTGTGACTTCATCTGATCTGCTGTGAAAGAGAGTTAAAACTTTTGAATTCCAGCGAAGAAGCAATATATTTGGCTTTTACTGAAAGTGTAATCTCATGTAATCTCTAAACCCTTAGTCCATATTGTGGATTTATTCTTTATTGGCGTAGCAACCGTTTACGGTTATAGCCGAGTTTACAACAGCGCGCCAGTCCATTCCTTCTCCACCTGGTATTTCCAACGGAGTGGAGGTCTTCCTCTTTCTCTACTGAACTAAGGTACTGAGCCGAATACTCTCAGAGTTGGAGTGTTTTCATCCATTCCGACGACATGACCTAGCCAGCGTAGCCTCTGCCTCTTAATTCGCTAAACTATGTCAATGATTCAAAAACTTATGGACTGGACGGGAACGCTTTTTATAAGGGAAATACAATTATTCTATCCTTGTACTAACCATTAGTACGAGCTCGGTGACAGCTTTGCTGATAAGCGATAAATAAAGGGGATTTCAAGTTTTAAAGCGAATTTAATCGGTTTAGGAATCTTTACAGAAACCGCCTCGGGCTGAGAAGTTTGCTATAGCCTGTGAAGAAATGGTCGATATTTAGCAGAATTATTGAATGCTAGACTGAACAAGCTTATAGTTTTGTGGCAAGGCGCTCGTTTAACCATTAGGGTGTCTGCATTGTTTAGAAACATAATTCAAATTATTTCTGATAATAAAATATCATAAAATTAGACCAAAGAGGCTTTGTTGCAATGTCATACTCTATATTTATAGGGCCGTGAAAGTTTTGAAATACACTAAGAATGGTTTGTTAATTTTATTTAAAAGCTTTAAAAATAGTATTAATAAAATATAAGTAAGTAATTAAGTCACATGAGAGCTCCTAAACTAGCTAAAGCCTAGAACTTTTAATTTTGAAACTGAAAAACTACAAAAAAAAATTTGGCTCTTAATTCCCTCTACAATTGAGCACTATGCACGGATTAACAAGTGGCAGCACCGAATTAAAAAAAAAAAATTTAACCTGCACTGATTTGGTACAACAACAAAAGCGAGAAAACAGCGACTAAAACAGCAATGACAAAACAAAATACGAAGTAAAATAGCAAAATCTGATAAGAATAAAAATAATAAAAAAAAATTTTATACAAGATTCTAAAAAATATAAAAAACAAATAAAATTAATGTAACCCGCGAGTAAAGTCAACAGCGCGTGAAAAGCATAGCGGAGCGGTGGCGCAACGTGGGGGCGGCAGACGCACTAACAGATGCACAGTAGTTAGAAAAGCGTGCAGACATACATATGTACATACATAGATAATAGTGAGGATGGCGCATGAAGATAATGAAAGATAAGGCTGTAGAACACAAAAGTCAAAAAATTAAAAATATAACGGAAGAATTTCAGAATTATGCAAAAAGATTAGTTAGCGTTATTTTGTTGCGTTCGGAGGAAAAACAAAAACAAAAGCAGATAGCTAGCTAGTGCGAGAACGCCCCCAAGTGGCAAGTGTTTTGTGCGTGTTGATTTGGCATGAATGGATGAGACGCATGTGTGTGTGTTTGTGTTTGTACATATAAATGTGTGCATGTGTGTGTTTTATGTGCTCTACTAACTTTGCTTGCATTCATATCCATAAATAAAGTTCATGTCGACACATTACACTTACTTTAAAAAGAAATGCCATAAAAATACATATTTCATATCTGCAACTAACTAGTGCAACCACACGAAACAACAGCTTTAACGACCTGATGTTAAATAAAACGACAACGCCGACACACATACATGCTTACATATGGGTATATGTATGTTTATATATATATATATACACTCTCTCTCATACTCGTAAGTAATTAACTCTCTTGTTTTTGCGACATTTTTCCACCTTCTGCTCATCTTTAATGCGGCATAAGCTCTGCTACACACGCATACACATACATACAGACGTGTTCGAAATAATAAGAACAACCAAAGTGAATATCGAAATCATTGGATAAAATTTTCTCAGTAATATTTTATTGAACCTTTTTTTCTTAAAAGATATATACATATTGTGAGTATTAAAAAAATTGAAAATCTGCTCATCAAATACGCACTAACTTTTTGGTACTGCAAATTTTGTTGCATTGGGTCTTAAACAGCCTGTTCGAAAAAATAAGAACAAAGCATGAAAAATTATAAGAACACACGTTTGTTGTTTTGAAATACATAATGGCCTTACATTTAATATGAAGTTGCTCCACCACGATTTTTTATTACCTCGGCACATCTGGAATGCATGGAGTCTACAAGGGTGCGGCATCTAGAGAGGGGTATATTTTCCCAAGTATTCTTTGCTGCTCTCCATAATTCTTCCAAATTTTGTGGCTTAGCATCCCTTATTCCCTTTTTTACATCCATCCATAAATGTTCGATTGGGTTAAGGTCCGGCGACTGCGCCGGCCAATCCATTAATTTCACATTTTTGCTGCGAAACCATTCCTTAGCCCTTTTTGAGGTATGCTTTGGGTCATTATCTTGCTGATAGACCCAACGCAGTGGCATATCCTCTTCTGCATAAGGTAAAACCACGTCATCCAAAATATTATTGACATAGAAAACTGCGTCCATAATTCCGGTGATCTTTATTAGAGGCCCAACACCATTCCACGAAAAACAACCCCATAACATCAACTTGAGACCTCCATGTTTTATAGTTTTCGTTGTGTATTTTGAATTAAATTGCTGTTTAAGAGGACGTCTAACGTACTGTTTTTCTTTACCAGAGTCGAATTGCACAACCTTTGTCTCATCGGTCCATAAAATATTATGCCAAATTGTTTTAGGTTCATTAATAAACCGTTTTGCAAATTCGAGTCTCCGTTTCAAATGTACACTTTTCAGTAAAGGTACTTTTCTAGGCCTTCGAGCTTTCAGATTAACGGCGATCAACCGTTTTCTTATTGTGCTAGTCGCTATTGACAATTCTAGTTCATCTTTTATCTGTTTGGAAGTTATAAACGGGCGCCTTTTAACAATTCTTTTGATGAGCTCATCTTGCCTATGGGTAGTTTTTTTGCGTCTTCCTCTCATTTCAGCTTTCAACGACCAATTTTTACAGTTTGTTATCATTCCGTTTGAGACTCCTAAAAACTGTCTTATATTGGCAAACGTTTTTCCCTCGGAAAGTAGTTTTTTTATAATCTCTCTTTTCTCTGTAGAACAATGAGGAGCTCTTCCCATTTTTAAATAAATAAAAGTAATTTCCCGTATTCACTCGATTAAATTCGCGCACTGACTATAACATTAGGATTCACTAAAATGATATGCAGCTGAATTGCTAGAATTTTCGCAAATAAATATACCGTTATACAGCCTACTTGATTTTGTTCTTATTTTTTCGAACAGGCTGTTTAAGACCCAATGCAACAAAACTTGCAGTACAAAAAAGTTAGTGCGTATTTGATGAGCAGATTTTCAATTTTTTTAATACTCACAATATGTATATATCTTTTAAGAAAAAAAGGTTCAATAAAATATTACTGAGAAAATTTTATCCAATGATTTTGATATTTACTTTGGTTGTTCTTATTATTTCGAACACGTCTGTATATATACACTGTCAGCCAAGCCAAAATGGGAAGCGACACCGAGCCGTTTTGTAAAATTACAAATCCAAAGTAAATGCAACGGCAGAGCACATAATGCAATGTGTAGCGAAAAAGTGACACCAAAACTCTTCCACATTGACGTAAGCACATGCTTACATACATATGTATGCGTGTGTGTGTGTGTTTGCAGTTGCATATGAATACCGTTGAGGTAAAAGCCGCTTAACGTGCGCTGACCTTCAGTGCAACTGCACCAAAGCGACACAACCAAACACATTCATACACATTTACACACTCATTTAGAAACATATACAGATCTACATACATACATACATACGTACATAAATATAACACAAATGTGAAGGAAGAAATAAAGTGTAAATATATGCACTTCGACTGCAACGAAACGCTGCTGCATTGCTTTTGGGGAGAAGGGGGCGGTGGCGGCCAGGTGGGCATATCATTACCCCAAGTGGAACTAAGCGCTATGGCCCAACATTGTAGATAAACGGTTCATGGATGGTTTGGCTACATGAAACACTTTGCTTGCGCAAAAACAGTTAGGGAATTTGTTAAAACCAAAACAACAAAAACATTAAAGAGGAAGGGAGAGAAGGCTGAAAAATGGTAGAAATCGACTGCACTGACACAAAATTTCCATGTGACCTTAGTTGCCCCGAAATATGAAGGAAACAAGATGGATACGCCTGCAGTGTGTTGTCTTCCATTTCTTTGCTGCATTTGTCATGTTTCGGCTTCGCCTCTTTCTTATTGGCCTCGTTCCATTGCGCTCGATCTTTCTAAGCACTTAAAGTTGTAGTTAGTGGCGATCTTTACTTCAATTTTGAACTTGTGGCAGTTGTTGGGGTGGATTAAAACATTTTTGGCTAATGGAACTGAGTTAACAGTTTGTGGTCCAATACAAAACTCGTTTCGTTCCATTTACGTTACATTGGACCTCGTTGGAACGGTAGTTGCTTTAAGGTAAAACACAGTTTAGATAAAATCAAAGATAACCGTGCATTCGAGTCTAGTTAATTACTGCCTAATCTCACTATCAACAGCTTTGAGCTACTTCTGAGAATAGTTGGGTTACCAGGCCACAACGGAATCGTAGCAATAGTAATGCCGCTGATTTCGCAAGGAAAGACACCTCCACCTTGCTATCGGTGAATGGAACATTTCAAACTCGTGGGACCTTGACTTTCGTGGTAGTGGACCCTTCTAGTCTAATGAAAATTGCAAAAGAAAAAGCGCGTTTCCGTTTGGTAAGAGCTCCAAGTGGTCAATGTCCTTTTGGAGTCCATGCGATAAGTTGAACAATCTGAACGGATTTAAAACTTATTAAGGTTAGATGAATGAGATATCACGTAAATTAGAAATATTATTTTTGGTTAAATTTGATGATTTTGGTTGCTTGAAAGTTTTCTTATATTCGGTTATTCCTTATGCTTTCAAAGTTGTTTAGTTGGATAATTAAAATAGATTTCCTAAGAAATGTTGGCGAATGCTATCGAATTGACAGTCCTTAGTCGAATAATCAATCTTCGTGGGAAGCATTTTTAAAGCTGATAGTTGGTTGTTTATCAGCCCTTAAACTCCCTTGAAGCTGCTAGTTATTGGTTCAAATCATTGGATTGGTTTCATTGATAGGTTCTTGTAAACATTAGAGACACATACTATATGTCTTATATCCCAAAGGGTGTTGGACTAATATTTTTCACACATAGCACACATACACATCCTTTGTATATAAGATCTGCCAGCGCTATTTCGCCACAATCCGTGTACTGTAATTAAAAAAATTAACCACTTATTTACACATATATATAAATATTAATTCATTCAAGGCATCAACTCGCATTTTAATACATAAATAACCAAACAAAAAGGAGAGAAAAAATATTACGTCTAACTCGCAAAGCTTCAAACCATCATTTATCAAACATATGAGTAATACTAAACATTTAAGAAACTAAAAATTAAAATAATTTTGTGTGACTTGTAAAAAAAAAATTAAAAATCGACGTGTACAAAATGCGCGCTTGGGTTAAATATGCATAAACCTTGGCTAAATCGTAGATCTTTATACGCTGAGCGCGATCGTGATGATCCAGCGATGCAGCATCATCACAACGGTTTGCACTCTGCATCAGCTATAAAGCATAAGCAACCAACCACGTTGATGTCGTCGCCGTCGTCGTCAATGTCGTTGTCTTCGTCGTTGTCGTCGTCGTCGTCGCCATCCTCATCAACGAACATTTTACATAATTCAAGTATTGGTTCCATTAATTTAGAGGATTATATAACCGCAATGGAGGCACGTACCAAAGCATTAGATCGTCAACAATCCGAAGTTGATGTGTGGGCACAACTACAACAAAAAGAATCGGATATATTACTAGCCGCCGAGTTGGGCAAAGCGCTATTGGAGAAGAACGAAGAATTGGTGAAACAGCATGAGAAACTCATCGAGGACTATTCCATGAAAATCGAGGTGAGTACAAAACTTGAAAAAGTAAAAATAGTTCCACAGTTCTAAGCACTTTGTCGGAGAAAATTGTTAGGAATGGAGATTACCTGTTTATCTAGCATTGAAATCCGAAGTCATTGAAAATATATGTAAAAATAATTTCTCAGTTAAATGAACTTTGTCGAATAAAATGTTTAGGGAAAGAGACGCGCGTCGCACAGTTTATCTAACATTGAAAACCGAAGTCATTGACTATTGACTTCCTTAGTTTCTTCAACTTTTCCGCGGTAGATAAGCCAACCATTAGCGTACGGCCGGCATGTAAATGGGAGCGTAAGCATTTGTCAACAAAGCTACTAAAGTAAAATTTAACTAACCTCTACCGAGGCCACTATGTTAATTACGGCGCGTAGGGGGCGTTAGCTGCGCAGAAACAATTCAGACAGGAGTCAATAATCTGATGTGCCCGACACACCTTGAACTTAACGCTCGAATGTTTACCTGTAATCAACATAGAACAAAGAGAGCATATATACATATATATATATATATATTAGCTCTACTAGATTATCTAGTATTAGAAAGTAAAACCGTATCGACGCAGCGAAAATTGTAATAGTTTGAATAGCTCTGGACGTTACGACAAACAAATAAAAAACGCTAGAATATCAGAATTCATAATTTTTTATGTGGCACATTTACCTTCTGGGGAAAGCGAAAGCTATAAAACCACAAAACCGCCGAACGAAAAACTATAATGAAAAGAAAAGCAAAAATTATTAGTAAAGCGTAGATATCAACGAACGAAAAGTTCAAGGCCAAACGACACGAATGACAAGCTCGATTGACGAATATTGTACACAACACTTGCGTATACATATGTATATATGTATGTGTAAGCTTTTAACTATTCTCCCAAGCACCAGCTTGTGCTTATCATGTATTGCCGCGTGTCTGTTGTGAGGTGTTGTAGGTGCAGTTAAATTTATATATAGCTTGATAGCCTTTCGGTGGCGCTACACCTGTCTTTCGCACGCTCATGGGTGGGTACTGATTTTTTTGTTGCTTGTTCATCGGGTATGCAAGGCGTTTTCTATTCGTGGGGGTTCACTGATAATGTATTGTGGCTCGTGTCACTGGAAATGCGCGCCAGAAGTGTCATGGAACTGATAGTGGTTCTACGGTTCATAATCAAGAAGTCTACATAATTAATATGGAGTACGAGGAGTGTTTTGATATTAGAAAGTACTGACTCCAATAACAGTAGGTAGACTAAAATTAAAATTGCTATGAACGAACAAAACGAAAAATAATCAATTAGGAATGCAAGTGCAGGGCAAACTTAGTCGCTCATAATAGTCTACTTAATATCTAACATTGAACTTCACGATGAAGCAAGCTTCGTAAGCTTACCTCATATGTAGAGCTGAAGAGTCCACAACCAGTCGGCCGACCTGTCATAATAAAAGGAAATTAAATACCGACCATTCAGAACTCCATGTGCACAAGTCTAATCAGATATTAACATTGTTCTCGTTTATACACTCTGCATATTAGGTCAAATATCTCTTGTTATACATCATAAATCCCTACTAAATCCAAAGTAGTGCTATGTCGGTTAAAAATCCTTATTATTTTGTAATATACGACATTTTTTAAACTTGGTTGAATGGGTGTCTTTCGCTTTCTCAGGCCTTTGTAAGAGTTTTAATAAATATAAAGCCACACTTTTAAGGCCCGAACCGTGTGTTGATTATAAATATGCTTTAATACCATAAAATTATATGTAGTAACCATCCCCTCTATTATTTATGGATATCAGTTCGACGACAGTTGGTGCAGGACATGGAACACCTGGCTATAAATACCGAAGAAAATTACCTCAACTAATATGAATAGCTGTTTTAAAACAGGCCTTAGAATTTTAAAAATCCCCCTCTCATATCTATTTGAAATAGAAAATTAGCCAATAGGCGCTTAAGTTTTCAACGCATGTGTCATATTTATTTATTTATGATATAGAACTTCTAATGACGCATCCGATAAAACACACTACCACAAGCGTCAATTAAGTATTTGCGTCATGCAGGGTGTTTCAAAAATAACTTTGGTGCTTAAGTAAAAAAGCTATAAGTTAACTACGTCTAAGAATATGAGACGGAAAGGAAACATTTCCATTTCTCGGACATATTTTTCCGTTCGGTAAATTTGTGACTACAATCATTTTGTTAAGAAAATATGTTATGAAATATTGCCAGTTATCAAAAATATAAACTAAAACTTACCCAGAAAGCACCCTTTAAATGTGTATATGCAACATTAGCTCGGGTACAATAACCGCCTGTTACGAGTACAATGTGTAGAACCTTCTTCGTCAACAAACGCAAGACATTCGAAACAGGTAAATAAACAAAATGCGCACAAAAACGCAAATGAAATGAATGTTATGGTGGAATAATCGATGGTTCTGCGTTATAAAGGTAAATACCAGCTAAGAATGGGGTAGTTAGCTCGTGTTATAATGATGATAGGGGTAGCCAGACAATATGTCCAATCGACAGCACGGATAGTTCATATTATTGAAGACAACATGTGTGGGAAGTAAATAACTTGGGAAATATTTATGCATTTACATATACAGTTAATACCAATGAGATATGATGAAAACGCACAAATCGATAATAATTTTTTTGTTGGCATCGATTGGTCTTACTAATATAAATATTTTATTCTCATGTACATATATTTGGGATTCTAAATTTTCCATATGTTGGCTTGGATTATTAAATTTGTATGATATATATATATACGTACATATGTATGTTAAAATGTTGCAATATCTTCATTATACATATGTATATATTTCACAAATACTCGTATAGTACCTCAAATTCTTAGAACTCTTTAAAAACTTTGTGTTAAGGGGGTATTCTAGTCTAGAAATCAAATTTTGGGCAGTTTTTTTAATTTTATTTAAAAAAAAACAAAAAATATTTTTACCATCCATTTTTTTATGGTGTTTTTATTGATGTCTTAAGAATACAAAAAACAAGATTTTAGAAAAAAATATTAAAAATTAAAATAATTAGAGGGGGGTGGGAAGAGACAGGGGTAAAAAAAAAATGGCGCATCCTGGTGACATTGATTTTGACTCTCCTGTTGGTCTGAAAAAAAATCACACGAAATTCTTAATCATTAAGGATGCTGTTATGCCCCTACCTCAAGGAACACGAATTTTTTTTTTTTGAAAAATGGCGACTGCCTGAAAATAAAAATCATTTTTTACGCTTTTTTTTGAAATTCCTGAATTTTTTTAAATATTAAAAACAACAATTTTGACACGATGCTGCCCAAGCGATCATATACCTGCTAGACGCTCGACCACTATTTCCCTCTAGCTTCGACTATATTTCGAATTCCCATCAATAATTTTGGGGACAAATTCTTAGATAATTTTGAAAGAGATTTAAGCAAAACAAAAATTGATTTTTTGATGATTCTAATGCAGACCCCTTCTTAAGGCTAGATTATCAGAACCGCGCGGATTAGAAAAAACTTTTTCAATTCAAAAGTGTTAGTGGTAGTGTCGCTTTGAGCCCAATAACTTGGGAACGGTTGGATGAACTGTCAAGAAACTTTGATAATATTCTATTCAAAGAAGAAGTGAGGTAACAATTAACCCCCTCAGCAGATTTTTAGGATACCATCAGGATTCCCGTTATACTTATGTGCGAGAGCGGAGATATTAATGAAAAATTACTACTTTTACAGTGGTACTCCAAAAATTTATGCTATCAATATTCCATTGTATATAGGTTTCGCTACTAGCTAAGGTCATGAATTTAATATTGCGAAATTAATCTTTGGATTTAATCCTACTGCTTTGGAAACACACTTTACCATTGCTTTTAAAAATTTTCATTTAAGGGTTACATGGGTTTCCTCGGGTAAAAAAAAACAGGCTTTTTTCATAAAGATTTTTTTAGAATTTTTTAGTGAACCCATGTAACCCCTTAACACATCAGTTTAACCATAATATTCTCACTTCCATTTAGAACTTTTCTTAACTTGAATATATTCGTTAAGATTTTAATTTATTGTCTCATATTCGCTATATTTGCAGTATCACGGGAATTCAGTTTTAATTTTCCGTACTAAATCTACAAATTAGTTGTACTTGTTCTCTATTACATGAAAAAGTACATATGTATATGTGACCTGGTCTACGAAAAGGGGGCTTAGGTGTCAAAAAATCAATTTTTTTTTTTTTATTTTTTTTTAATTCTTTTTGACACTTAAGCTCCCTTTTCGTAGACCAGGTCACATATATGCATTCGTTACAATATAATGTTACTATTGTTATAAGAACTTGCTCTAATTATTGTTTCAAGTGCCTTCCTCTCTGCAATAATTAAGTACTCCAGCAGAAAAGATAGAAATAGAAATTACAACAGTTTCAACCAGTTACTTTCTCTGCAATGATTTTGAAATATAGACGAAAACACGTGACGTCATAAACGAAAGAAGGGGAAGATTTGTTTACAATCTTATCTCCATTGTTGCTATTTTATATGGTCTGATTCTAAACTGGCTGTGTAATAAATTACCTTACTACTAATCAAATTTGTTTACTTACTAGTTTGTATCCAGATTCAGTATAAACTTAAATATTTGACTGCAAACGCCGGCGCTTAACACCTCTAAAGTTGTCTAAACGTTTTTTTTTTAATTATAAAACAATTGCTTTTATCAATTATTTTTTGTTCGAACCTAAATGGCTAAATCGCCCTGCTCATGTTGAAGCAATCTGCGGAGACAACCGGTAATCTTACATAGCCCCAGTCAGTTAGCCAAACACTTCACTAATTCGCCAGCTGCTAGAAGCCGAGCCGAAGCTGGTAAATTGCAGCAATTTACAATGGATTGAATTATAATTGTTTACAATTTCCGATCTATGCTCGATAGTCACGCATTCAAGATAAACAATTGTCTGCACCGACGGAGCCTTCGCTCTTTGTGGCTTAAAGTGCTGCTGTGTTTTTAAAGCGTGTCTTAAGTTCTGTAATTACAGCTACTTCTTGTGCATATATACATAGGTATACATATTTGTGTGATGCAGCTGATGAATTACATATTTTAATGATGAAGCCGCCAAAGGTGCTAGTTACCCGAAGTGATTTTGTAAGCCTTCGCATTCAATGTGGTGAATTAAACTGAATACGAGTAATCTTGAAATGTTCAGATTTAGTAGGCAAGTGGCTATTTTTAAATGGTAATTTTTTTTTTTATAATTTAAGATTAGTAGCACGTAGGGGCAGTTTTACCCTGAACAGGGTATATTAAGTTTGTCACGATGTTTGTAACACCCAGAAGGAAGCGTCGGAGACCCTATAAAGTATATATATAAATGATCAGTATGTTGAGCTGAGTCGATTTAGCCATGTCCGTCTGTCTGTCCGTCTGTCCGTCTGTCTGTATATATACGAACTAGTCCCTCAGTTTTTAATATATCCTTTTGAAATTTTGCAGACGTCATTTTCTCTTCAAGAAGCTGCTCATTTGTCGGAACGGCCGATATCGGATCACTATAACATATAGCTGCCATATAAACTGAACGATCGGAATCAAGTTCTCATATGGGAAACTTTCGCATTTGACAATGTATCTTCACCAAATTTGGTATAGATTATTTTCTAGGGCAAAAATGTAATATCCGAAGAAATTGTTCAGATCGGTTAACTATAGCATATAGCTACCATACAAACTGAGCGATCGGAATCAAGTTCTTGTATGGACAACTTTCACATTTGAGAAGATATATTCACGAAATTTGGTAAAAATTATTTTCTAAAGCAACAATGTAATATCCGAAGAAATTGTTCAGATCGGTTAACTATAGCATATAGCTACCATACAAACTGAGCGATCGGAATCAAGTTCTTGTATGGACAACTTTCACATTTGACAAGATATATTTACGAAATTTGGTATATATTATTTCCTAAGGCAACAATGTAATCTCCGAGGAAATTGTTCAGATCGGTTAACTATAACATATAGCTGCCATACAAACTGAACGATCAGAATCAAGTTCTTGTATGGACAACTTTCACATTTGACAAGAAATATTCACGAAATTTGGTATAGATTATTTTTTAAGGTAACAATGTAATCTCTAAAACTTGTTCAGAACGGGTTACTATAGCATATAGCTTCCATACAAACTGGACACATAGTTACTAACAGAAATGCACCTGTGAAGGGTATTTAGCTTCGGTGCAACCGAAGTTAACGTTTTTTCTTGTTCTTGCTTGCTGTAGGCCTTACTGAGATTAGTCGACTACACCGCGTTCTTCATAAGCATTTTAAGCATTAATTTTTAGTATGGCTATAAAATAATAAAAAAAAACGCTGTTAAAGAACTACTTGACTAAGTTTCTTCTGCATTTAGTTAGTCAAAATGTATCATCTCACCACAACCTCTGTTCAGTTCGGTTGCGATACCAAAAGTGTTCCAAGGTGCAGCCCAACTGTGAATTTCTATGCTGTTATACAACAAATAATTAAAAATCAAGAGTATTTAGTAGGCACACCATCAATACAAATTGGTAAAATTTAATTTTCAGTTTCTGAAAAATTACTATCAAGCAACCAAAACCCGCTCAGCTGGCAGCCTTGAATTTCGGTATCATTAATCAATTGGTTTCTTTCGGTTTGGAGTGGTGCTGTTGAGTTGAGTTGAAAGCGAATTTAAGCTAGTAATAATTTGGTGGACTTTCAAGACACAATTTAAAGATTTTTCTCAGTAAAGTTAGTTTACTAATATACTTCTTCTTCTTTACAATAATATTCACACACATTTGAAGATAAGCGGCTTCTTTGGCAATCTAAAGATTACAAATTTCAATTTATTAATTAAAAATTTAATTGGGTTTTTAAAAGATAACAAAATAACGTCTCATTGTTGTTGCTTTGAACAATAAAAGGTAGAATAATTAAATGCCAGGATGTACTGTTGGCAAAAATTAACGTTTGATTTATTTATTCTTCGCATTTTCAATTATCTTTTTAATGACTTAAAAAAATTGTAAACACCATCTGTTTGGATTTTCACATTCGAGCATTTGTTTCTAGCCATCCTATGTTACTTTTTGTTTTCATTTCGACAGTAACTAAAATTTCTGCTCCTTATAAAAGGTGATCCATTTCGAGGTTCCCTTTGAAGATTGTCTCTTTCAAATGATGGCCACGGCTACTTCTTAGGTGGTCCATCCGTTGAGTCTAAGTCTCGCTGAAGCGGGATTGTCCACATAGACTTTATATCCACACAGGAAAAAATCTGAACAACAATAACTTGACCACTTGACACGACTCACACGTGATCTGTCAAAAAAAAGCTATGGAAAAAAGTACCCCTACTTGGATCACCCGTTATATCATTTTTCCCTTTCCACTTATTCATTTCTTCCAACCACTTTGAAGCAAAGAAGCTAAAGTCAATCTCCCACTTAAGTTCAATAAAAAGTCTAAAATTAAACTTTCTCTCCGAAAAATGATTAGCTAAAAACAATGAAAGGAATATTTGGTATTTTATTTTTTCTTACTTTTACTAGCTTTTACACATCTAAGTAGTTTAGATTTAACTTAATTCGAAATTATCTTATATTTGATTCTACCCTGTATGGGTTGTTATATTTTTATCCTTTGCTAACATTGGTGATTTTGATAAGATTTTAAAGTTCTCGTGAACCTTACGTCACTTTTAGTAAGCAGCCCTTACTTCTGAGGAGCATCTACAGGATGTTCATTAAGAACCAACATTTTTATGTCAATACAGAATTTAATTCACACATTTAATGCTGGAAATATTAACAAGAAAAGTAGAAATAGTATGTAACCATACTACTTATATATGTACATACATTTGCGGTTTACTGTATTTTTTTCTGAAGTTAGCTAATTTATTTGAAATGTAAATAATTTTGAATATATGTACATACAAATATATGTCTTACTCATTAAAATTTCACGAGCCACACCTAACTACATATGTAAGAAAACAAAAAAATACAAATATTATACACATATGTACATAAAATGATACATATGTATGTACATACAAGGTATATAGTAAATCTTCATACAAGGTCTGTCGCAAAAGAAACAGGACTGTTAAAAAAAAAAAAACAAAAAAAAAATTAATAGTTTTAAAAAGTTACATTTTTTATTCAAAGTAGTTTCCTTTGCTTCGATACAGCGTTTAGCCCGGCCAATTAGCATTTCAAATGAATGTTTCAAGCAATTTTTCGGAATGCTCTTGAGAATATCGGTCGTCGCCTTTTGGATATTTCACCTATCAGTGTTCTTTCATGGGCAAATGAAGTTTTCCAAATAGGTAAAAATCACAGAGTGTCGGATCAGGTAAGTAGGGTGAGTGATTAATAGTTAATATGGAGTTTTTTGTCAAAAAATCAGTGACAAGCGTCGACCGATGACACGGCGCATTATCGTGCAACAGACGCCAGGACCCTGCCTCGCGGTAATGTGGTCGAGCACGACGAATGCGTGACAAAATACGCTTCATAACACAATGGTAAAACACAGCATTAATCGTTTGGCCAGGTGGGACGAACTCTTGGTGTACAATACCCTCGAAATCGTAAAAAAATCAGCATTGTCTTTATTTTTGACTTCTGAAGACGACTTTTTTTCGGTGACTTCTGATCGTCACAGAGGTCCTCACGACCTTCTTGGAATCGCTTAAACCACTCATGCACATTACTGCGGGATAGGCACTGATTACCATAAACTTTTTTCATCATTTGAAATGTTTCAGTAAACGTTTTCCCAAGTTTAAAACAAAATTTAATATTTGCTCTTTGTTCAAAATGCATTTTACGACCGATGACCAAAAGCTGCTGTCACTTTTTGATCGACAACATCGATTGTAGTTATCCAATTGTCTTAAAATTTTTACGAAATGTCAACAAGAGTTCAAACTTTTTATTTCATATACCCACCAATAGGTGGCGCCACCAGAAACAGTTATATTTAAAAAGTTCTGTTTCTTTTGCGACGTACCTTGTACGAGTATGTATGATATTCCCCACATACTCATCATCGCAAAGCACAACACAAAACACACGGGATGTCAGTCATTGGCTTGGCTTAGGTCACTTCTCATTATTTTTTTGCTTTCTCTATTTTTTTGTTGGTTTTCTTGTTTTGTAATTTCTCATCAGCCTAATGGACATTAAGCCCTATTTTTGTGCCGCAACATTCTTCACCAAACCCAGCATTTGCCTGAAACACACAGTGCAATTCAAATATTTCACTTCTTTTGCCTTGACAGTTGTCGTTTACATTTGTTGTTTTTCGCTTGAAATTTTGTATATATTAGGCAGAATGTCCATATTTTAGCAAAAATTATGAGGAAATATGTAAACTTTTTGGGTGCGTTTTGCAATAACAACAATGCGCAGCTTTGAGCCCTTTTACGATTTTTCACCTTGAATTACTTTTCTGTCTCATGGTATTCGAAAAATATATATTTTGACACACTTGCAGAGACATATTACTACCTAGGGCTATTAGCGAGTTTAGCCATTTCTTGGTAGATATATACATATGTATGCACATATGTATGTTTCTATACATATTTATGTACATATGTATATGTAGTTGGAAGCATAAACTTATTTCTATTCATCTGTATAATTTTTTATCTGAATACATTGGTTTTCCTCTTTTTCGAACACCTTTCGGCCGTTTAGTCTTTTGAGTGACCTCCAATGATCATTGTTGCCCGTGTTTTAAATATTTTAGTCGCTATGTTTCAACTACTTTTTGAAATATGTGACCTGGTCTTCGAAAAGGGGGCTTAAGTGTCAAAAAAAATAAATAAATAAATAAATAAATAAAATTAAAAAAAAAAATTAGAAAATTTAATTTTTTCACACCTAAGCCCCCCTTTTCGTAGACCAGGTCCAATATTGCGATTTTTGGCCATCCAAATGCAAATTAATACACTTTGTGCGAATGTTTTTGTTGATGTTTCATGAAGAATTCAAAAGCGACTTACGCTCTTTTGCATGCAAATGCAAATAATATTTATACATATATAAATGCCATTGATTTTGTTGCTTTAGCTCTAATACTAATTAATTGTTGGCACTTTTGCATATGACTAACGATTTGGAAATAACTTAACTATCAATCTTCCGTCAAGTCGGAAATAAGATTGACGCAAGCACAAAAAGAATGGCAAACTAGCAAGTACATAAGTATCTTAGAAAAGTCTTAATCAATCTAAAATAATTTTATTTTTATATACATATAGTATTGTTGGCACCAAAATATATATATACATATGTACATATATGCATATTCAACAACCACAACGGGGTCTGGGCTATCGCACTTTGTGCACGTATTAGTTTCATATGCCAAATAACTGTGGTTGTCTCAAGTGACGTACGTGAGTATTGAAAATGTTCTGTGCACAAATGGTTCAATAAATTTCAAAATTCAGACAGACAAGAAGTAAAGCAGCAGACGTGAGAATTTTGCTAAAATCTCTTTTAGTTATTTTTGTGGTAATAATTTAAAGTTTAACATTTTAAGGTTAAGTTGTAGAAAAAATTCTGTTAATATACTCAAAATCCTTTTGGATGAAACTGGGGTAACTTTGAAGGGTCAAAAACGCTATTATCAGATCTATCCAGAGCCATTCATTAAGCTAATTACTAAAGTTTTAACGTGAAAAAAATAAATTTCTGTCAAACTGTTTCACAGACAGACACAGACACCGAGCGGGCTCCGCTTTGTAACCCGAACATACGGATTTTATTCGGCAAAGAAAAGTTGTCAGCATTGCTCAAATTTATTCAGGAGTATTTAGTTCAAATATAACAGCAACAACAGTATGCTGGATTAGCATACCAGATCGGGTAACCTCATATTCAAGATCATTTAGATGATAGAATGTAGAATGAGAAAAATTACCAAAATATTTTGTATAATTATTTTTTATAATAAATATTTATTGTATTTTTGTTTTTTTTTTCTTAAGAAAATACTTTACACGTCATAACATATGCATCCCTCACTCCCCTTGTAAGGAATGTATGCGAATAACAGAACGGAGCTACGACTGACGCAACAGTCACTTTTTTTTTTTTTTGTAATTCCACTTCTGGCTCTAAGTGCAGGTACTTTAGAAACTCGGCTTATAAGACCCTTAGGTAGGGAGGAGAGTTTTGTCACTCCTTAAGGGGTTACATACGTTTCTTCGTTTAAAAACCAGCTTTTTTTCAACAATTTGTTTCTCACTTTTTATTTATTTTTTGTTAAAAGACGCACATTTAGCCCAGCTCGTCTCGAGCGCACAAGTTTCCATGGCTATATGTATATCCGAAACTACTACCTACTCAAATCAACTTGAAAACTTAGGAAAATTTTCTAGAAGTGCTGTAGAATTTTATAAGATAATATACGACATAAACCCATGTAACCTCTTAAAAGGTAGTTTCTAGCTCTCAAGAAATGTAAAAACTTCATATAAAAAAGGCTTAAGAAATAGTCAAGAAAATTTACGACAGGAAATTATTTATATAATTTCCACTTTATGGCAGGAAATTTTGTTGTGCCAGTGTGCAGCTCTAAAGAAATCTAGTACTAATTTTTAATACTTTTTTTTTAATAAAATGCGAATATGTTACGAAGAAACATGAAATCAACAATTGTTTCTTGAAGGAAGTTCAAAGTAATGGTTAAATTCATCCTAAACTAGTTAAAATCATTGTTTCGAAATATAGTTAATTTTGAAATGTTGTATAAAACTGTTCAATCATCAACCACACTCCTTAAATCGCACGGAAAATGTTTATATACTTACCCACATGCATAAGTATAATTTCTTTTTTTATTTTTTCTTGCTCTTTTAATGTCATCATTCAGAATACGTAAGCTGCTGTCAAATTTACTTGACCACAGCTAAAGAAATAAGGATTTTTTTCTTGAGCATTTACTTGAGAGCTGGATACTAAGCTTACAGAAGTAACGCTAGCGCCCTCCACTGAAATTTTGCCTTCGTGACAAAATTTGTCATCGGTACTGTAACACCCTTAAAGAGTTGTTTGTGCTACACAATATTTCTGAATATTAGCCAGCACACCGCTGATGATTTCCATTTTAAAAGGTTCAGTTCAAAACGGGTCCCTTAAATATATCTCTGCCGTTTTAAAATAAGTTTTAATTTCATTTAATAACCTTTATTCCTATGAGAACGTTTATAAATGTAGTGTAGTGCACCAAACGACACATCAAGATCAAGATCTAATTAGCAACTAACACTAGAAGATGCTGTATGATCTCTGAAATAAATACTTAATCTTTGAAAGCTATACAATTTTGGAAAATGTTGAAAAATACCACTTTTCTGTGGGAAAAACTTAAAGTCAGTGATATCTTCAAATACTCCAAAATATTGCATTCTTTGAAAGTATGTATTGTCATCGTGTCGCGTCCACAGAATACCGGAAATAGTTACAATTGGATAACACTGTACTTTGTTGTATTGATAGCACACAAAGAGATAGCCATTATAAGTTTCTTTTCAAAACACCTTTTTTTAACAACACGCTTTTGTCAGGCATTGAAATGACGAAGGAAATGTGTGAAAAATGATCCAACACAATGACTTGGTAGTGATTATTGCGGCAATTCAAACTATTTACAACACGGTACTGTGGCATTAAGTGGGCTTTAATTGGCTAAGAAGGCGTGTGTGACAGTGAGCGTCAAGAGAACGGTGACAGCAATAAACGCTGGAGTATAGAAGTATATAAAGCTGTGTATGGTTGCAAATGATATTAATTTGAATGCTTGTAAGTTTATGCTTATAAAATGTATGGGTGTGTGTTTAGTATGCGTGTAGAACATTTATAGCATCGACTGTTAAACGACTTTGTTGGCGCACAGTTAGTCCAACAGTCATATTGTTAAACATCATATAATACATATGTACTTAGTTACTATTAACAGTTAGTTGTGAGCGCTAAAAGACACCCATGGTCTACTTGCAGTCCCAATCTCGGCTTCTATTTTATTGTTATTGCCGCACAATTGGCCAATATCAGCCATAAACTGAAATACACACATACATATGTACAAGCAACGAAATGTAAGTGCTTGTCGCTGCTGCGTGAATGGGAACGGTAGTCTCGGCTTATGACTGTTGAATGAGTTCTTTGGACTTTTGACGACTTCTGCTAACTTCCAGCTGCGCGGCGTCGCGGTCTTGCTATCAACGCGCCTAAGCTGCTTTATGGCGGCGCGGATTGCGCCAAACGTGTTGTTCTTAATTCGCTACACCATCGTCAGCATTGCGGAAATTATTACTGATTTTTATATGCCTGCTAGTTTTGCAACACACAGAGACGCACACACAGCCACGCATAAACTCTGCACATGCGCTTTGCCGCCGAGCTGCCGTCCGTCTGTAAAGTCATAGAAAGACCTCACAACTGGTTTTAAATTACAAATGCAAATTAAAGAAAAGAAAAAAGAATTAGAAGAAAAATAAAAAGTAATAAAACGCTGGACAAGACTGGCCAACAACAGTTGTTAGGCCAAAGGCTAAACTCGCAGAACGTGTAGAAAACGCCAAGTAAAAGGCCGCAGAATATTTGTCTGTATGTATATGTGTGTGTGTCTTTGCTGAACTTGCTAAGCCTTTCGCGCTGACGACTTTTGCCGCATGAATGGTCGTGGCAGACACGACACAAAGTTCGCTATAAAATCGTTATATCGAATCCCAAATAGAAGGCGTCGTTTGCATTTCGAGCTTTGCCAAATATTTAAGAACGTGTTTTGGTAGTAAATTCCCGTTTGGGTTGGTTCTGCTTGACTAGCTTAGAAATTAAGAAATGCAAATTTTTTTGTTCACTGCGAGTTGGTCACACGTATTTTGGAGATTGCGAAAAAAGTGGAAAGCGGAACTTGTGCGCTTCACAAGCAGCAGTTTTTGGTGTTTGGGTGTGTTTGAGCCATCAAATGTTATGCTTTCACAACTTTATTAACATTTTGGTTACCTCAGCGAGTCTAGCTGGCTTCCCACGTTCAACTAGAAGTTTTGTTATGAAACTCTGCGTAACTGTTCCAAAGGCAGCACAAATATATAACTTTTATGAGCTAAGGAAGCACTAAAACCATTGAAAGTGGAACAACTTAATAGTAGAAATTACATTAAGTCTGGGTTTCGAAGAAAATTTTTAGCTTAAAACGTGCACTATAAGTGCCGATTCAGGTTGTATATAACAAATAACTCAAGATTGCTTAGATTGAGTTCCGATGTGCAAAGCTACTGTTCAGAAATAGAAATCAACCAGGTCCATAAAGTGTAAATATGAGGGTAGGTGTGTATATAATTTTAAATGGGAGCAGGATGATCATGAACCTTGAGATCTTAACAGAACCTACAACAAGAGAACAGTATAAAATGTAGCTTAGACCTTTAAGCTATCGGACCACTGCAGTCATTTCAACGTGAGCTCTTTGCGATTGCGAAAGCATCTGGCCTCTTATACACCGGCCGACAATTCCAGAGTCAACATCTACGTAAACTGCCAAAAAGCAATCAAGGTATTAATCTCATATACCATATCGGCCATAAGTCTTTTGAGAAGCAGGAGAGCAGTGTAAAGTGTTACCAGAAGCAAGCAACTGCACTTCAACTGGGTGCCAGATCACAAAGGACGTTGAAATACTAAACGAAATTGCCAAGAATGGTGTACAGCTAATACCCGGAAACGTTATCAACATTAGGAAACTCATGCATGGTCTATTCGTTGATCTGAACAGAAACATAGTAAAGAAAATCAAAACCTGATGTAACGAGCTACCTGGATGCCAAACTGCACAAATCATATGCAAAACGGTAGATAGAAGTACACAAAATTCCTATTGGCACTCGATAAAAGCGAATAGAAGAACATGATGGTTATTCCAACTAGTCACTGTCTGGTGGCGACACACGCCCGCAGTATGGGGCTGACGAGAAGACTGCCAGGCGTTCTACAGGATGACTACTTCTCTTGAACCTAGCAACGGTACTTCATTTGGTATCGCAAAGGACCAAAACTGGTCTATGCGTTCCAATTGGCCTGCCAGTTTTACCTAATATAATCTAACATTATGTTTTCTTAAAAAAATGGTGTGTTTAGACTACAAAAACTTGTTTAGGGCAAGGAGATGATATTGTTGGATCTCCTTTAAATATTCTTCAAAAAACTTTTGAAAAGGGTTGAGGTGATCCGGATATGTTCCGATTTCATACTACTGGAGTGCTGCAGGCTAGTTTAGAGGTGTCATAACATGAGTAATTTTAACAATTTACTTTTCTAGTAACGAAACAAATATGATCTCTTTTCCAAACTTTATTAAAGATTAGAATTAAGATTGCCACTTTCGAGTCACCTAACAAGACCTCAACAGGCGACAATGATTGTAAGATCTCATGCTGCCTAAAAAGATAATCAAAACTTTGATCTTAATCTGCCTAAAATTTCCTAGTAAATTTTGTTTGTTTTTAGCTTTACTAAGCTTTTTTGCTTAAAAGCGAACTTGAAAAAAATTTGTTCAGTTTCGACCAAAAAAGGAGCAGTAAATTCCTGAAACATACTTTACACAAATCTTCTTCTTCTTTACTGGCGTAGACACCGCTTACGCGATTATAGCCGAGTCAACAACAGCGCGCCAGTCGTTTCTTCTCTTCGCTACGTGGCGCCAATTGGATATTCCAAGCGAGGCCAGGTCCTTCTCTACTTGGTCCTTCCAACGGAGTGGAGGTCTTCCTCTTCCTCTGCTTCCCGCGGCGGGTACTGCGTCGAATACTTTCAAAGCTGGAGTGTTTTCATCCATCCGGACAACATGACCTAGCCAGCGTAGCCGCTGTCTTTTAATTCGCTGAACTATGTCAGTGTCGTCGTATATCTCGTACAGCTCATCGTTCCATCGAATGCGATATTCGCCGTGGCCAACGCGCAAAGGACCATAAATCTTTCGCAGAACCTTTCTCTCGAAAACTCGCAACGTCAACTCATCGGTTGTTGTCATCGTCCAAGCCTCTGCACCATATAGGAGGACGGGAATTATGAGAGACTTATAGAGTTTGGTTTTTGTTTGTCGAGAGAGGACTTTGCTTCTCAATTGCCTACTTAGTCCGAAGTAGCACC
Source organism: Bactrocera correcta (assembly GCA_027475135.1). NCBI lineage: Eukaryota > Metazoa > Arthropoda > Insecta > Diptera > Tephritidae > Bactrocera > Bactrocera correcta. Next base: position 74,526,240 of record CM050326.1, read on the forward strand.
TGTTGGCAATAGTTATCCTGCGTTGGATTTCTAGGCTGACATTGTTGGTGGTGTTTACGCTGGTTCCAAGATAGACGAAATTATCTACAACTTCAAAGTTATGACTGTCAACAGTGACGTGAGTGCCAAGTCGCGAGTGCGACGACTGTTTGTTTGATGACAGGAGATATTTCGTCTTGCCCTCGTTCACTGCCAGACCCATTTCTTTTGCTTCCTTGTCCAGTCTGGAGAAAGCAGAACTAACGGCGCGGGTGTTGAGGCCGATGATATCAATATCATCGGCATACGCCAGCAGTTGTACACTCTTATAGAAGATGGTACCTTCTCTGTTAAGTTCTGCAGCTCGAACTATTTTCTCCAGAAGCAGGTTGAAAAAGTCGCACGATAGGGAATCGCCTTGTCTGAAACCTCGTTTGGTATCGAACGGCTCGGAGAGGTCCTTCCCGATTCTGACGGAGCTTTTTGTGTTGCTCAACGTCAGTTTACACAGCCGTATTAGTTTTGCGGGGATACCAAATTCAGACATCGCGGCATAAAGGCAGCTCCTTTTCGTGCTGTCGAAAGCAGCTTTGAAATCGACGAAGAGGTGGTGTGTGTCGATTCTCCTTTCACGGGTCTTTTCCAAGATTTGGCGCATCGTGAATATCTGGTCGGTTGTTGATTTACCAGGTCTAAAGCCACACTGATAAGGTCCAATCAGTTTGTTGACGGTGGGCTTTAATCTTTCACACAATACGCTCGACAGAACCTTATATGCGATATTGAGGAGGCTAATCCCACGGTAGTTGGCGCAGATTGTGGGGTCTCCTTTTTTGTGGATTGGGCATAGCACACTTAAATTCCAATCGTTGGGCATACTTTCGTCCGACCATATTTTGCAAAGAAGCTGATGCATGCACCTTATCAGCTCTTCGCCGCCGTGTTTGAATAGCTCGGCCGGCAATCCATCGGCCCCTGCCGCTTTGTTGTTTTTCAGGCGGGCAATTGCTATTCGAACTTCTTCATGGTCGGGCAATGGAACGTCTGCTCCATCGTCATCGATTGGGGTATCGGGTTCGCTTTCTCCTGGTGTTGTGCGTTCACTGCCATTCAGCAGGCTGGAGAAGTGTTCCCTCCATAATTTAAGTATGCTCTGGGCATCGGTAACTAGATCACCTTTGGGGGTTCTACAAGAGTATGCTCCGGTCTTGAAACCTTCTGTAAGCCGCCGCATCTTTTCGTAGAATTTTCGAGCATTACCCCTGTCGGCCAGCTTATCAAGCTCTTCGTACTCACGCATTTCGGCCTCTTTCTTTTTCTGTCTACAAATGCGTCTCGCTTCTCTCTTCAACTCTCGGTATCTATCCCATCCCGCGCGTGTTGTGGTCGATCGTAACGTTGCGAGGTAGGCAGCCTGTTTTCTCTCCGCTGCGACACGGCACTCCTCGTCGTACCAGCTGTTCTTCTGCACTTTCCGAAAACCAATGGTTTCGGTTGCAGCTGTACGTAAGGAGTTTGAAATGCCGTCCCACAGTTCCCTTATACCGAGTTGTTGACGAGTGCTCTCAGAGAGCAGGAGTGCAAGCCGAGTAGAAAAACGTTCGGCTGTCTGTTGTGATTGCAGCTTCTCGACGTCGAACCATCCTTGTGTTTGTTGGCGTGCGTTTTTTGCTGCACAGAGGCGGGTGCGTATTTTGGCTGCAACAATATAGTGGTCCGAGTCGATGTTAGGACCTCGGAGCGCACGCACATCTAAAACACTGGAGACGTGTCTTCCGTCTATCACAACATGATCGATCTGGTTGGTGGTTTTTCGATCTGGAGACAGCCAGGTAGCTTGATGTATCTTCTTATGCTGGAATCTAGTGCTACAGATAACCATATTTCGGGCCCCGGCGAAGTCGATCAGCCTCAGCCCATTTGGGGATGTTTCCTCGTGGAGGCTGAATTTACCGACCGTAGTACCAAAGATACCTTCTTTGCCCACCCTGGCGTTGAAGTCGCCAAGCACGATTTTGACATCGTGGCGGGGGCATCTCTCATAAGTGCGCTCCAAGCACTCATAAAAGGCATCTTTGGTCACATCGTCCTTCTCTTCCGTCGGGGCGTGGGCGCAAATCAGCGATATGTTGAAGAACCTCGCATTGATGCGGATTGTGGCTAGACGTTCATTCTCCGGAGTGAATGATAGTACTCGGCGACGGAGTCTCTCTCCCACCACGAATCCAACACCAAACTTGCGCTCCTTTATATGGCCACTGTAGTAAATGTCACAAGGACCTACTCGTCTCTGTCCTTGTCCCGTCCATCGCATTTCTTGGACGGCGGTGATGTCAGCCTTTATCTTTACGAGGACATCTACCAGCTGGGCAGCGGCACCTTCCCAATTAAGGGACCGGACATTCCAGGTGCATGCCCTCAAATCATAGTCCTTATTTCGTTTGCCATGGTCGTCATCAAAAGGGGGGGCTCTCATCCGAGGCTGATTGTTGGTTTTCATGAGGGGTGTTTTTTTACGTGGCGGGTCCCAAACCCAGCGCACAACCCTATGCAGGGGTGTTTCGCCTTCTCACTTTAGCTCGCCTTCAAACGGATGTTCTTAGGCTACCCAGAGGATACTTGGTCAAAGACCGGAAGTCGTGAGCTGCTTGAGTCATATGTAAAAGAATCGTTTCTGGCCACTCCCAAGTGAATGGCGATCAGAGAATTTTCCTCACTTGCGTGAACTTCTACACACGACCCCATCCTCCAAATCTAGAAAATATTTTTTGAAAAGTTTAAACCCCTTAAAGTTTTAAAGGATTGGAACGTTCCCAGAACCCAGAATGTCACAAGCGACAAAAATAACCGCTTTCTGACGTAACATTCATTTCCGAAGTAACTAAATATTATAGTAAACTATAATGTATATGACCTACGACCGACTACATACTATATCATTTAAATTTACATCCTCTTTTTGCCATAAAAAGGAGCTTTGACCTCAATTTTTTAGTACGTCATTCCTACGTCCGTTACTCATTAAGTATTTGCACATTCTAATGCCTTGTAATTTTTTTAATACCCCACACGCTAATGCTTTTACTAAACTAAAGTAAGCAAATGCAAAGTGATTTCGCAATGGACAAAGCTTTGCATATGGGTTTTAGTAAAACAAAAACAGAAACAAACATAAAATATAAATGTATAGCCGCTATACTTTTAGTGGTGACATAAACGTTAATGATTTTTATATTCAGGTTACCACAGGCACCTACACAATGTCATAAGTATGCCATAATTAGACAAATATATGTATATAAATGGGTACACTGGCGTTGGTAACATTTGTTGTGTGGAGGGGCGAAGAAAAATTAGAGTTTTGATGGAAATTTAGTAAACAGTAAGCTCTGAAACTTTTCATACCTATTTAAATAGAACCTTTTGTACAAAATTCAAAGTTTGCATCTTAAGATTTGCACGAAAAAGATTTTGGTTCGTTATTGAAGTTTTAGTAGCCCCATTCTCTGCAGAAACATACATATTTTTGATGCTTATTATTATTATATATTTAATAAAAAAGCTGATTATAACAGTAATGTAATTCATTTAATTCACAACAGCCGATTTCCATAAGAGCAGATTTAGGTATTTAAAGGAATTTCTATTAAAGTGTGCTCGGCTAGCACTTTAGACCCCATTGCCCGCCGCCCTTTTGAAGACACATGTTTCTGTTTGCAAATACATTTTCATATATGTACATATACAGATATATATGTATGTATAAATATATATACATATATATATATATATTTGTCTATATATGCACGTATATATGAATTAATGTGCTGCCATTAGTCCATCTTTATAATTGAAGTTGAAATGGCAACAAATTCGCATTCGCATTTGCATGCCAACACGCACACGCCAGCGCACACATACACACACACAAATACCAATACAAGCACTTATTCAAATAACCAGCATTGCGGCCGATTCTGGAGCACAACTATAACGTGGTTGTTGTTATTCGTTTCAACATTGCTTTTTCATATTTCTTTTAGCTTTTATAAAACAACAAAAAAAAAACTAAAATGATGAACGCGTGTTGAATGTGCGTACTATATACATACACACACACACAAATACATGCATATACATACAACATAACCACTGAGCGCAGGAGGTGAGTGGGCGGTTTGGGAGAGTGTACAATTCAAATGAACCGTTACATGTTTGTATGTGTGTGTGTGAAATTGTATGGGAGTGTGTGTACGTGCATTGGTCATAATCGTACCTGTGCCGCTTTAGTGTCGCATCACATTTGCCATAATTACTTTGTGCGTTGTAATTGTTGTTGTTGGCATACGCTGTCACATACTCTGATATCTAAGCTTTGCTATATACTTATGTACATAAAAGTGCTAGCCGCTTGTTGCCCGCTCACCTCACGCTCCTTCTCGGCCCATCAGCCCAAGTATGCAGTTTAACTTTCATGTCGAGGTGCCCACTTTGTGCGTGTAAGTGGGTACCTTTTTCTTGTTGTTTTTTGCTTTTCTGAGATCAACCGATGACTCAGACAGACTCTAGTTGGCTAGTTGGTATTTTATGATTATTATTCTTTTTTATCTCATCACTCTTTGTGCACTCGTTTCGGTACAATTTGTTTTGCCTTTCAGTTTTTAATGTTTTTTTCCATAATTTGTTGTTTTTTTCTCTTTTAATTTATATATTGTTTTCGTATTTTGTTTTGTTGTTTTTTTAATTTTTTGTAGTTTTTTTTATTGCGTTTCTCTTCGCTTGAAACATTATATTTCTCAGTCTATGTATGTTTTTATAATTTTGTGTAGTTGTTGTAAAGGTAAAAAGTACAGAACTGGTTTCCAGCAGCACTTCCAAATTGGCCAACACCAACAAACAGCTGTGCAAATCTACACATTCACATAATCATATAAACACACATACTCATATAAAAGCAAACAAAAACAACTCGTATTCAATTTGGTTAACTTCATCAAAACAACAAAAGCATTTAAATAAATTGTTGTATGCAAATAAAATTTTACAAGCCATTGTTGTTGTTGCTATTTTCTGTTCATTCTTCTATTTCATTTCATTTGCTACCATTTTCTGGGAACTTTTTTATGCTTTTTTGATAGTTTTGCACAACCGTCGGAAGCACTAAGCGCCGTGGTACATCTGCTTAGTGACTGGTGACTTCATTCAGGTCGGTGAATGGTTCACACCAATTACACGTTGCTAAACTTTGCGCAATACATTTTACCTAAAAACATTTTCCCAGCACGAAATTACAAATTATGTCCACTACAAGCCGCTCTCACAGCTTTCCGCTTCAAATATAGCTTGTCGATGTCGGTGGGCGTTTCTGGTGGGCGACCCATCGATTTTGCACACCAACGCACTATTTCATGCTTTATTCTCGGTGTTTTGAACTCTTCAAGCGTTTCTAGATATAAATTCACAATGCTTTGTGTCATTTAATTATTATTTCAATTGCTGTTAATGGTCACTCTATAATATTGTTTATTTCACAGGGTGGTTCATAGAGTGATTCCTTAAAGAAACTCTAGAAAATTAACAAACAAGAACTTCTTATTAGTATCATGATACTAAAACAGATTGGAAATCATTACCAATAATTTGTTTCTATTATTTAACCTCGACTTAGATTTAGAGATCTTCAACATTCGCTTCGGTTAACATAGAACCGTTATGGTACTGCTTCAAATAGTATAACGGCTTAAGTAAATACCGAACTATAAACACAAAAAGTCGCCTTTCTAGGACAATTTTCTTTTGTTTTGTTAAAACATTGCAATAATTGCTGAAAACTACTCGGTCTAAAAAGCAACGTTTTATCAAAACAAGCAAATTAATGTTTCCTTGTAATCAGAAATTGCCAAAGGCTGTATAACTTGAAGCCAATAGTTTGAAAAAGTATTTATAAAATGTCATGAAACTTTAAGGTTAGTACTCTAAAGCCAGAATGCAGAACTTTTGTCTCTCTCTGTCATTATGAGTACGGCAGTTTAGGAAAACTTAGTCCTCAAAAGTTGCAAACTGAAAAACTTTACTTACTTACCATATCAGAATAAGAAGGACTATAATTTACTCTTTCACTTGCCCTCTCATCTGCCAGAAAACTACGTACGCTGAAGATATTGTGCGTAGGGTTTCTTTATTAGTACAAATTCAGCTACATCTGAAAAGACGATTTTTCGTAGAAAATCATTTAAAATAATTTAAATAAAATTTTCCAAGTTTTTTCAACAAAAAAAGACTAATTTGCTTGGAAAAAGAAATAAAACTGCCTTTATATAAATATGATTAAAAAATATTATTTTTTGTCAACCAACCTTTACAGAAACCCGCGCATGTTTCTTTGTTTGTAAGTACAGGAAGCTAACAGGTAGAACAAGTTTGCCAAAAATAGTGCGAATACCCATTTGTAAATAATGATTGGTCCACTTAAAATGTCTATTGCTTAATTAACTGTGAAGTTCGAGGCATTATGACGCACAAGTTCTTATTTTGGCTTTTAAACATGCGCTCAATAAATATTGGATTATATATGTACTTGTAGTATATACATATGTTTACACAAGAGTGTTATTATTTAGGCACTATTAATCAGAAGTTTCTGCGAGAATGTCTTAGGAAGTTTGATGGTATGAGGTTAGCTAATTTTAACCTGCGCCGTGCTTAAATGAAAACAGAGTGCAGAAATAGTTACAAAGTCTTTTGTAACAATTCTCGTATGCCAAATCTGCCTAGGCTTCTCAAATTTAACAAAATTCTTTTAGCTTTAGATAAGTATAATATACTAAGTTCTCGGTAAGGACTGACCTCCGAGCTATATGCCGCTCAGGAATGACCACATATCGAATCTTGCCACTATTAGCCACTGGTGTATTCCGGTATCGAGTACTATACCCATATTTTTTATTGAGAGAATGACCAAACCAAACCGACACTACTGTAACCACTCTACAACATTATAAATATAAGCTTATCGAGTTTTTCTAATTAGTGGAGATAATAGCCCATATGCTGAGATGTAATATTGTTCGAAAATTATGATATTAGTTATAGTATACGAGTATAGGAGCAAGGTCAAGTTTTTGTCCAATTTTATCTATTTCAGGCACAAAGATACACAAAACACAACAAAACAAAAATTTTATATTAGATATATGGAGGCTCAGGGACGTATTGATCCAATTCAATAATTTTTAATACGCAGAGATACTATTATCAACAGAGGATTTTCGCTGAATTTTATTTTTATATCACAATATTTTCGGTCAAAATTCAACTATAGATACTGGAGTCCATATTTCCGGTATTTCGGGGTTTGAAGAGTTTTGGTTAGATTTGGACAATACGGTGGCATGATTTAAGAGAGTATTCTAGAGGCTCGAATTTCGAGCTTTTTTTCAACAATTAATAAAAAAGAAGCACTAGATATTTTTACTATCTGCTTTTTTATCACTACTTTATTAAACTTAGAAAAGTACACAAAATAAATTTCAAAAAAATTTCTTTCATCGAGTTATGCGTCCTTAAAGAAAAGGGGGAAAAAAGAGGCCATGTCCTCATCACCATGATTACTACCCTTGTCGTCAGCTGAATAATAAAACAATGAGTACAAATATCGCTATGTTATAAAGCAGCAAAACTAAAAAAAAATCATAAAATGGAAGATTTTTTCACTAATTTTTCAATTTTGTCGATTTTTTTTAAATATTATAAATTTAAAATATTTATATTTTGTTGCTTCTAGTGATAGAGATATATTTAAAGAATATTCACGCCAAATTTCAAATAAATCGACTGATTAAAACTTGAGATATTGTGTCTACCGCATCAAAAAAAGGAGTTTCAAGAAAAACGCGTTTAAAGTTTTACGTTATACGATATTCGCTCAACCGGTCTACCACTAACATGGTTATACTTTGAAAACAATTTGGGCTTTGAAAAATCCTTTTAGGGAGATATTTTTGAATATCAAAACTATCGAATAGTAGTCGGAGACTCGATAGGAGCAGCTAACATTTGATTTTATTGTTTATTACAGATCTAAGGACGCTTTCAAGTTAAGCTGTTCGTTCCTCCAATTCTCTGCTCTCTTAGTTTCGGTGCTGCTCGCTATATGTTGTATGTTATAATATAAAAGCAACAACAACAAAAACATAGTTAAATTTACTACAAGACAGCATCTGAATAAATAGGTGAAGTATAGCTATCTCTCTCTCTCTCTTTACCTCTATCTCAGTCCTTTGTTCGATTTGTCAATCCATAAGTTTATGAAGGCGGCTATTGAATCATTTTGTAACCATTTAATATCTAATAGATCACACTTGTTAGATAATAAATGTGCTCTAAATCAATAAAAAACTCTCTTATAACCGATTTTAAGCATAGCATAACGGTATCAGAACTAATCCGTCTCTTATTAATTTCGTTGAAAATCTAAGGTGTAAAATTTCAATCATCACCTCGAATGATCTGACACCACATAAGCTTCTTATGCGTTCCCACCAAAAAGGTCACTTATGTTTATACAACAAATATATTTACATGTGTTTGTGTATATTTGTATGTAAGTGGTAGAAAATATGTTAGCACTGACATTAAGTAAAGCTCACCGGCCCGTCGTCAACAGACTATTAAATTGTTGACTTAAACTATTAAAGCTACGGTCAAGCACAGTACGAGTATATCCGCTAGAATACCCCCTCTCGCAGCGCCACTCTAGGCGACCTTTAATGCGGCTGCGCCAACCGCACCGCACCGCACGCCAGCGTGTTAATTCGTCAATTCGTTTGCGATTGCGCACCACAGTTGGCCTTCCGGCTCGACTATCTATATGAGTATACCAGTGTCTATATAGAAAAATGAACATAGTGTGTATATATAATACAATATACATACATAGCTGGTCAACCCAGTTTATGATTCACCGCACGTTCGTGCGCAAGCGCAGCGCCGAGTAGCGAGCGTGTAGCTAAAGCGACGGCGAGCCAGCGGGTGAGTTGGCGAGCACAGCGAATTAGCGTTAGCGGCGCGTCGAAGCGTGTTGGACGTGCATCATATGATGGCCAGTGTCACTGGTGGCCACCACTGCTGGGACGAATACGGTCTTTCGGACGCTTGCGGGGGCCACAGCTAATTTTGTTATTATTATTGTTGCCATTTGCATGTGTGTGTGTTTTTTTGTATTTTACCTATACACACACACACACTTTGTTGCTTTTATTTTTGCGTTTGTCGATGGTAAACCTTGAAATTTTTGCGCTTTTCAAAGAGCTGTATAATAAAAGCGTTTTGTTTGCAAATTTTATTTTATTGAAAATTAAAAAGCAAATGTTTTTTATTCGATTCGCTTAAGCTTTATTAAATTAGCTAAAATGCAAATTAGCTACTTTACGGAATGTTTGTGCGAAATGCCTTTTAAAAGTCATAAATTTAATTTTAGTTTCTATGAAATAAATTAAATTCCAAACAAAAGTGTTTTTCAGTTAGTTTTTTATACATATTTAAGAGTAAACAATGAGGCAACTCAAAAAAGCGAAAGTCATGGGAACATAAAAGATACATACACATATACACTGATACGCTCATGTGGTGAGTCGAATTTGTTGAAGAAGCTTCTGCGTTTCCGTCCAATTATTGTTTATTTGTAACAATGTGCTGGCTAATTGGCCAATTTCTGTTTGGAGTTGTGAACAAATATCATTATTTATGAGAAAAGTAAAAGTGCATATTTACAAAGGCCTTCTATGCAGACATTTCCGTTAAAAATAAATTTTGTGAAAGATTCAACACTTAAAATGGCAAATAATGAAAGGTACATACATACATATATATGTACATTAGGGTGTACGTTTTTTTCCAAGAAAGCTTTTTGACTGACTCCCCCTGATGTTTGAGTTTCTGCGCTAAAAATGATCCAATATTATCAATTTCAATTTTCAATTTAAACCGTGCCTGAATTATACTTCTTTCCCCGTGTATATAACATAGGATTTTTTCATATTTTGCATTAAGCAAGTAATAATACAATTTTAATTTAATTTAATTTTCTTTCCAAAAAAGGATCTTTTGACTTTTTCCATAAAGACATTCCCATTAAAGCTGTACTGAGTTAAGGTTATACAAGGCGTGTTCCAAAGTAAATAGGACTTAAAAAAAAAAACAAAACGAATTATTATTTTTTTCGTCAAAATCAATTTATTTTATTCAAAATAATCTTCCTCTGCTTCAATACAGCTTTTTGCGTGGTCCAAAGGATTTGTGTTTTAGCTCGTTGGCCGGTATAGCCTCCACGTCGGCCTAGCGCTTTCCTTTCATGGGCAAATGCATTTTTCCGAAAAGAAAGAAGTCGCACGGTGCCGATATGGCATGGATTGAATACGGGGAGTGGTTAATGGTTAAAATGTGATTTTTTAATTGAAACGTTTCGGTAAAAGTTTTACCAATTTAAAAAAATTTAATGTTGACTCTTTGTTCGAAGCTCATTTTCGCACCGATAACACAAACATACTGATACTTAAAATACAATAACTTCACTTCCAATCAATGAAATGTCATGAAATTCTCACTGGACAATCGATAGTATGTAGTAGATTCTCACGCACCAGTCGACATATAAATGGCGCCACCAGGGGGAGGCTAGATTCAAAAAGTCCTGTTTACTTCAAATGCAACTGTTTGCTCATACGACATAATACTAAATTTGGATTAGCTGGAATTGAAATTAGTAAATCAAAAGTTTTCCGATAGTTTCAAACCAATTTCGCGTTATATATATACCGCTATGAACAAAAAAAAGTAAGATTTTATTTATAATTTTAAAATTCTTAATTTATTCTTCAAAATCCATGTCATTCCCCTCAAAGGACGTTTTTTCCAATCCCCAGAACACTTGTTAAAGTCAATTTCCAGAATAGCCTTCAATGCGCATAACGATTCATGTTTAATGTCTTCAATTCTTCGGAGTAGTCTTTTGTGTTTGCTGCCTAGCCAGAAGTCACGCGGAGCTAAATCAGGCGAGTACGGTGGTTGCTACACGATACTGGTTCAAAATTTGACGAAAAACTCACGAAGAATGAATTCAGAATGCGACGGTACATTGTTGAGGTTCAAATACTAATAGTTATCGGCCCATAGTCAAATAGTATTCCTTATTGACAGTTTTACTGAACATAAGGAATTCTGAGTGCACCACACCTCGATATTCGAAGAAAGCTGTCAACATAACCTTGATTTTTGACATGCTTTGACGTGGATTTTTCGACTTTGGCTCATCTTAATACTTTTCATGACATCTTGGTGGTCAGAAAGCATTGTTTCACAGATTTCAATCCCGCACTGCTTTTTTAAAAATATGAGTGATTTTGAATACTATCGTTCTCTCACTTTCTCTAGGCCCATATTATTTTTCAAATTGATTTTACTGATTCCCACGAAGCCAATAAGATAATTGTCGATTCACAACTTCCGTTAAAATATTGGCGTAGTGATCATCAGTTGAAGTTGATCAACGTCCTGGACCCGGTTCGTCATCAACGCTTTCTCGACCCTCTTTGAATAATTTGTACCAATCAAAAATTCTTGCTTGGGACAAACAATTAACACGGAAGGCCTGTTCCAACATTTTAAGCTTTTCGTCAACAATGGAACTTCTTAGTAAAATAATTTCACTCATCGTAAAAATCACCGAATGCTCTTTATGTATTTCAGAAAGACAAGTGTATACTAAATACTAATAATTATTTTGATGTGACATTTGGTACAGCTGTCAAACTAACCTAGAAAAAAAACATGTTTCGACGAATGGTTTTTCACGCAATATTTAAATCAAAAAATGTTACTATTTTTTGCCTACAGCAGGCTTTTGGACCATTTTTAGATTTTTATGGTAACAGATAGGTCCTTTTAAATGTATTACCTTAACCTGTGGAATCAATCATTACTTGTTACACAATCAGATGTTGCTTTGTAATGTAAATATGTACCTAATGGGATTTTAAAAAGGCCCAACTCGAACCATAAAAAAAATCGATTTTTTCTGTGTATTGGATCTAACCTTTCTTTTTCAGATATCGAGTCATATGTAAAGATCGATTTGTCGTCAGATTTCAAAATAGAGCTTACTACTATTTCCGGTAGGGAATACCTTTGATGTATTTTATACTCACCTATTATTTATCCGATCGAAATGATCAATATCAAGTTGATGATAAGCATTATACAAATTTGCGACCGCAAAAACATTTATTAAAATTACAATAAAAGAAATATGGTTTTTGATTTCCAGTTCATCCACTGTGTCATCGTTTCCTAAAACGAAAATAGCAAAAGATCAGCACTGTACAAACGAACGTTGTTGAAACTAAAAATATGCACTCTACCCCATATTATTTCAATACAAATATCAGTGCAATGCAATACTTATTAGCCATCCAACAACAAATCCGCCTTCTACGAGTATTGTAGCCATGACATAAACAGCGAAGAGATTCGGGTGCGCCACTTTCTACAAGGTGTGAATTAATGATTTATTTTTAACTATGAGAGTGCTGATTATTTTTACACTTTTTGTGAATTCAGCTATCTTTTTCAGCAATGTCAATAAATTTTCAAGAAAATAAACGAAAAGAAACAAGCAACAATTCGATAACGCTCGACCACTTGTAGGCCTTCTTGTTGCAAAATCCGGTTAAGTGCATAGTAGTATTTTACTTGTTGTTGTTGTCATTATAAATCCGCAGTGATTGTGTTTACGTTCAAGTTGACTCATGCCACAACCGAAATGATCTCATTCGATCAGGTCATTTAACTGACTTTTACAGCAAACACAGCGTAAGCCAATGTTGTTGTTTTTACCTGCCGACCAGCAGTCATCACCAACGAATTGTCTTTTAGAATAAACGAAAACGTCAAGTGTTTATGTGAGTTTGTGTGTTTATAATTTTGCTTGATGACCGCCCAAATGCTTTAACGCTTTATTTCACGCCGCTGAAATGCTTACATTGCATTTGTAAGCATGTGTATGTGTGTGTGTTCGTAATTCTTGATTTACTTTGTGTGCGTTAATTGAATTTGCGAAACGGCCCACGCTTGCCGAATAAAAACCCGTAAATGTACCAAGTATACTATGTATAATTGTTTATGAGCTCGCTGTGTACTTATTTGCAAACTCAATCAATCACTCAATCAATCACTCAATCAATCACTCAAGCACCTCTTTGAGTGTAAGCAGTGTAAATGTTTGCTCCGTCAGCAAGCAGAAGCCGCGCAGCTAAACGAACAGATTACAACAAATTATTTTAGCCGTTACTCAGGCCATGTTGGGTAGTTATTTGTGGTCTATGAGACGTAAACAAATATCTGTCAAACCATTTCATGTGGTTGTTGTTATAAAATAACGCTTTGTGAATGCTTTTGTTAAAAAGACGAATTTATTTCAATCGTTTTTTAGAAAATATTATCATGTCAAGTCTCTTTTCAAATTAATTACTTTCAAACCACTTCATAACTAATTGAATTGAAAGCTAGTTCCGAACTAGTTACTTTAAAACCATAATATTATTTCTTTCATCGATAATCCCTGGCACTTGCTTATAAAAAAAGCTACTTAAAAGACCTTTCATCACAAAATCATTTAAACATATTTTCTACCGCAAAAATTAACTGTGGAAAACTTGCACCAAAAGCATCAGTAAGTCAACAGTGGCCACAAACATGTCAGTTGTCTACGCTACTAAAGTGTGGTATTCTTTCTATATTTAAAATTTTGTTCAGCACTGCTTCCTCTTGTATTATTAATCCTCGTCATTATGAGGCACCATCAATTTGTTGCACACAGTTTAAATCTCTTTCTATGATCTAAAGTCTTTTGGTAGTCACTGTGAATATTGAGCATAAAGTATGAATTGTGCCAAATTTCCCAAAGGTTAATTAGTATGAAACTTGACCGAATTTGTCTATGAACGGAAATATAGTTAACAATAACTTCTTACATTGTGAGTACCCGGAAATTGTAATGTATTTTCCACCACCACCAGATGTAATAAATTTATGCCAACGATTTTTCAGTCCTTAAAACACTTTTGGGATGGGCTTCAGCTCCTTCAGAGATTATTTTTTTTGATCTCTTTGGTCAACTAGAAACGGGTTCCACGAAGTGTCAATTTCAGTCTAGGGAACAAGAAAAAATCATATGGAACCACATCTGATGAGTACGATAATTGATTGATTTAAATTTGGTCGCAATCGTGGCTCAATGCGATGGCTCATTATCATCGTATTGAATTATTTTTCCACAATTCCGGCCATTTTCGACGAATGAGAATATTCCTCAGTTACTATGCTCTCAATAAATGTAGGATCGGATTTAACACGACCAAGTATGTCGAAAGAGTACTAATGTTACGGCACTCTTTTTGAAAAAAATTTATTTTTGTAGGGAGGAGTCAAGCAAGAACGCGTTTCAATCCCAAAATATGCACCAAAATAATTCGAACCCTTTTTATACCTATGTTCATCAGTTGAAGAGGTCGAAGGTCGTTCAGAGTGAGACATGTCTTCAACGATCTCTGGACCGCTTTTTAAAGGATTTGTATCACTCGTAGACTTGTGATTTTGAAAAAGCTGAAACACCGTAAACATTTTCCAACATTCCCAATGAAGCGTTGGCTTAGAAATACAAAATTTGACAAAAATTCTCTGTTCGAAAATTTTATCCATTTTAAAAATCTCTACGCACTACTGAGGTGTACCGACTGGTAGATCCCGCTCACATTTCGCATAGTAATTAAGAACAATCCTACCAACTTAGCAAAATACATTTTTTTAAATATCGTTTAACCGGAGAATTCAATTACAATTTCCGGGTGCTTTTTTGTTATAACGTATATTCTAAGCCGATCTTGAAATTTTTGTTGTAATTAATGCACTTTTAATAACACGTTCTTTCAACTTGGCCTTAACTGCACTGCTATAGAAATCTCACCTGACGACATAAATTGGAATTGCCGTAGACCTTTGGTTGTTCAAATACCGACACCCAGTAACGTTGGAATGACGCTGTCAGTGTGTGATCCCTAAAAACAGTGAAAGCTGAAGCGCTTGCTAAAGTGAAAATTGAAGCGGAATAAAAAAGCTTCCTGGCATATATGTAAGAAAGTATAAGAAAGCGCGCTAGAGAAGCATTTCCTGGGCGCTTAAAGAAGAAATCGGCCGCTAATTACAGCATCGGTTTTTGCCCACTGCAAACACACATTTCCTTTAAACCAGGCTAAAACACTTGGCAATTTCAAGCTGCATTTTTGCATAGAAAAGAAGTCAAGTCTCCAGCGTCTCTAACAATATGCCCGCCTGTACTTGCACTTAATTGCGCTTGACAGCAAAAATAAAAATTAAATGCAAATAAAGAAAAAGTTATGCAAAAAAGGAGAAAATAAGCGAAAAGTAGACACAATATGCAGAGGTGTGCAAAATAGGGAAAAGTGGGCACGAAATGCCATGAGAATTAGCCGCTACTTGCAGTCAAGTATATGTGTAGGTATGTATGTATATGGATGACTTGTGTCGGGAAAAGTTTTTGCCTAGCATGCAGAGGTGTTGCTGGGCCTTTATGCAAACTCGTGTGAAGTGTCGTAAGCTTTTGTTATCCTCGTTTGTTGTTGCTGCGGTTCAACACCGTTAAATTAATGCAACTCGGAGTAAAATTGCAAATAAATGCGCTGCACTAGCTTGTGGAAATTTTATCTTTTATGAAAAAAACAGCAATAAAATAATAACAACAGCAAAGCAGTTTATGCTGCAGCTTATGAAGCGCCCGCTCTGCTTGTGGCTCGATGGCAACTCTAACGTAATTATACAATTTACAGTATTTTAATATCATATTTAATAGAGCCCATCACCGCTAGAAGAACACGTGTGCGCGTGTGTATGTGTGCGTGTGTGTGAATAGTTGGCGATATGAAAGTATTTTTTTTTTTTGTTATTTTTGCTATCTTTTGCCATTGAAGGTGAAAGCATTTTCACTTTCCAAAACTGATTTGATGTCATAGCGACCCATTGACAGGCGTCCATAGAAATGCCAAAACAGCAACGACAACAACAATGCCAATATGTAGCATAATGATAATAACAATAGAGGCGCATATGCACACATACACATACAATTTATTGCATATAATAACTTATTAGAAGCATAAAAGGCGAAGTTATTGACCACACACACACTTACACTGCAGCGGGAGAAGCAAAAAACGAAAAACAACAATAAATATTAGAAGTATGACAGATAACAGCGCAATAAAATTGACTTGCAGCAAAAAGTGATAAGCGGTAAATATGTATATATATACATATCTACACACATAAACATATTTATGTTCATATATTATGTATTATAAGTCAAAAAAACTTGGCGACAAGCGCTAAATGTGAACGAAGCAGAAAATACAGCAAAAAATATCTAATCAAACGCTTGCGGGAAAAAGGAAACATTTGAAAAAGTTTTCGAAAAAAGATTTTCTGAAGTAACAATTAGTCTAACAGCACAGTCGTGGCCGTATATGCGAAAAGCACTCGTGTTATATATACATTAGACCTGCTAGAGCGTTCGCATGTAGAGCCATTCATACACACACACACATGTATAGTAGTGCGTATATGGCGTATGAGCAACTTTCGCAAATGCCGAAGCAAAAAACATACACGACAATAACAAAAAGTACACTACTTCACTTTATCTAAGTTAATAGAAACCTGCACGCATACATGTACATATGTACATATGCATTAATATATACACATACACGCACACACTTATGCATTTCCATATAGAAAATAGCACCAAATGTCAAAACGGAAGATGGAAATAATGAGGTTGCCGCTACTTAAATTGCTTTGTATATTAATTTGTGGTTTGTTATTGCCCGCTTGTTGTTAGTTGTTATTGTTTTTGGCGTTGTTTTTCCTAGGCAACGAACTGTGTGCGCCCACTCATGCGACTACGCGCATATTTTCGTACTAAAAAAAATTTGCTTATGTGTGAGAAAAGGCACTCGAACTTACAAGTAAGCTGCTACTTTTGAAAGTTATGATTAATAGCTTAATATAGGGTGTTTCAATAAAGCAACGAAAAAATATTTCTAGCAAATTTTCAATCAGCTTTCTTTTATTACTCAAAATGTTATTAGTTTATACTTTTATTTATCGAATATTTATATATGTTTAATAGGTAATATCGGGATAGCTTAATATTTTGCAAATAATGTTAATTTAAAAGTGTGCCAATACCGTTCTAATTCTTCCAGAACTTCAAATTAAAGCATTGAAAATAGGTATTTATAATTTTGTACCGAAAATAGTTTGGTGAATTTTTTTAACACATTTTCTATATACATACATTGTGACAAAAAAGCACCTGGAAATTGTAATTAAATTCTCCGGTAAATGATATCTCAAAAAAACGTATTTTACTAAGTTCATTGGCCTTTAATTACTATGTCAAATATGAGCGCTGCTTTATTGGGTACACCTCGGTACTCGAACAAAGAATTTGTCTCAACTTCTGTATTTCTAACCAAATATCGTGTGCGAAATCGTTGCCGATCTAGGGAAAGGCTTACAGAGATTCAGTTTCATGAAAAGCACAAACCTACGAGTCGCACAAAGATGGTCGAGAGGTCGTTGAAGACATGCCTCCTTTTGGACGACCTTTGACTTCTTCAACTGATAAAAATATGAAAAAATTAAGGATATGGTGCTTAAAAATGTTAAAGAGATGGTACGAGAACCGGAAAAATCAAATTAATACAATCGATCAACCAGCGTATTCACCAGGTTTGGCTATATCGCGTTCTCCAAACTGAATTTGCTGCTCCGTGGAGCCAGTTTTCAATCGATCATAGAGATAAAACAAAAAGGATAATTACCAATAATATTATGAAAATTATGTGACATTTATGTTATTTATTTTTAACTTTTTCGTTTTTGAATTGCTTTCAAAATATTGGGTAGTCGAAAAAGTCTTTTCGTATTTCTATTCAAACTTCAACTGATTTTTTTTTTATTTTTATAATATTAAATAAATAACCAAAGCTGTACCATTTTGGTCAACCACTTTTTGCAATATTTCTGCTAGAAACATTATTCCACCAGTGTAAAACTTTCATCAATGTAAATCGAAATTTCCAGAACGGAAGCGAGCGAACCACTGTTGTGCTACACGAACTGATACAGCGTCGTCTCCGTAAACTTCACAAATTTCATTGGTGGCTGGCGTGGCATTTTTCCCTTTTTATACACAGTTTTCAAAACATAGCAAATTCTTTCAGTATTTTCAATCATTTTTGAACAGCTGTAACTTTTTTTTCAACTTAACCTCGAATTTAATTTTTTTGGTTAAATGAAGCTTAAAATCTCACCTTCCCAACACCATATGGTATGACACAATGTGATTGGTAGCACTGAAGATATACGACTGCAACGAAATCTATTGACTACCGATTAATTCTATGGTGATCTACTCGTATATAAGGGAAGTGTCATTACGAGGTGTGTTCAAAAAGTATCGCGAATTTTGTGTTTTTTCAAAAATTATTTATTTACTCATGAATATATTTTTTATGTCCTCCTCAAAGTAACCCCCATGGGATATTATATACTTGTGCCAACGGTTTTTCCAATCTTCGAAGCACTTCAAAAAATCATTTTTTTTATCTTCTTCAGCTCCTCCTTCGATGCCGTCTTTATCTCGTCAAGAGAAGCGTAACGTCGTCCTTCCATAAGCCTCTTCAGTTTAGGGTTCAAGAAAAATTCACAGGGAGCCAGATCTGGGGGAATACGGTGGCTGCGGCATCATTAGTGTGTTGTTTTTGGCCAAAAAGTCGCACACAAGCAACGATGTGTGTGAGCAGGGGCGTTATCGTGGTGCAAAAGCCAATTTTTTTCTTCCACAAATCCGGGCGTTTCTGGCGGATTGCTTCGCGCAAATTGCGCATAACTTGCAGATAATATTCCTTATTGACCGTTCTTCCCTGTGGCAAGAACTCATGATGCACCACGCTCCTGCAATCGAAGAAAACTGTCAGTTACGATTCGCGATACTTTTTGAACACACCTCGTATACTCAAAGCGTGAAACAAGAATTCTTATTAGTTTGGTTGGATGCTTTCTGTCAGGTGTAAACAATTTGTGACGAAAAGCTAGAGACTTCACTACTTCAAGATGTCTCAAATAGTGACTAGCAACTGCTAGCTGATTTGCGCTATTAATCAAACTCTGTTGCAGTGTGGCTATATTTCGATACACATAAAACCTTACTAGCACACGGGGTCACCGTTGACTTGTCTCACTTAAAGTGTTTTCGGCGTCCTTAGATCTCCAGTTTTACTTTTTCCTAAAGGTGGCAACGTATGTGTGTCGATTATCCGATGACTTTCGTTTTGCAATATTTTTTGCTTGTCCTCTAAGCCGAATCTGCTGTTATGAAAGTCTGGACCAAATGTTGGTTGAATTTTTAACAGGAAACTCATTATTTATTACTAGAAAACATGTCTAAACCAAAGTCTATATTCCATACGAATCGAAAATCGAAAAAGGTAGAGGCGAATTTTGAAAATGCCACCAGAAAATACAAATCGAGAAGTGATGGAACTGAGCACTTCTACTACTTTGTGTCACATAATATTGCAAAAAGATCAAAATTTAAACAACCAAAGCTTGCTTTTGCTCGGATTCAACTTCCCAAAACCCCAAACCAAAAGCATAAGCATAAATATTCTGTCAAAAAATAATTGACTTCTTCACAAATTTTCATATGAATATTCCTTTGTTGTTGTTCATAGTTAGTTACTGTTAGAAAAGTGAGTTGGACAATTAATTGGAGTGCACACAACGTGGCCAAAATATAAGTGACAGTTGACAGCTTGTCGCTGCGGTTTGGGCCACCACACGCTTGCAAGCGACATTTGTATTGTGTGCATGGCAGACATGTGGATGGGTGCATAAATTACTGTTATCGCAGCTGTCAAACAATTCGAACAATATGCAATAACAATAACAAAACGACAATTCAAACAATTAACAAACGAATTGGCAAAGCAATCAATGGAAATGCCCAGAGAGAAAAATGAAAACACAGCAAAATAAGTGACGACGATGAAGAGAAGGCGGGAAGCAGCGGGGTTGCGACGAGCAACGATATAATAGTTAATATTATGAATATTGACTACGAAAATATTTTGTGAGGTTGTTGTAAATATATTTGCACTGTCTGCGTCTGCTCGTGTCTACCGAAGTGTTTCCATGCCCTATTAAGGAAGGAGTACATAAGCGTATGTAGCAATAGCTGGCAAATAATATAAATGATTTGTGATTTCTTCTGCTATATGCGGAGTCATTAGTTAGTCACTAACTGCCGATTGCGAGTTGCCAATTGTGAATAATGAAAGCTAATTAAAACGGCAAACGAAAGAGATAGCAAGATTGAAATGGCTGTGTTGCAGACAAAGACTCAAAATTAAAGTTGTACTTACAAGGGAGTGAAGACAAGAGCGGCGCTCTGTGGCAACGTCGTCGCCTATTGCTTGTTGAAATGACATCAGCGCCTTGAAGATGTTTGCAAGCCATTAAAGACTAAAATCAATTAACTTAAAGCCTTTCTCAAACGAGCAATTACATGTTAATATCTTAAATAAATTCTGTTATGGGCAATACAAATTTTAAGAGCTCTTGTCGGTATTGTCAAAAGAAAACATATATATATTATCTTTGATGGGCTTGTGGACTCAAAAACACGATCCATAGACGACTAAACGTAAGCATATATTTGTCCAAATAAGTGGGAAATATCAGGTTTATATATTAACTAAAGCTACAGTTATTAAGGGGCTTTATCAGTGTGACGGATGAAAAATTATGCGATTTTCGTGATTTTTTTTTAAATAAAATACTAGATTGACTCTTTCGACGTTCTATCGATGTAATAAAGTATATTCTTAGCTATATTAAAATTTTTTTTTTTACAAAAATATTGGAAAATAAAATAATAATAAATAAAAGTGCCTCAACTGCTGGCATGATTCCGGTCGAATGAGTAGCTAAAACAAAAAAAATCAAAATGTTTATTAAACTTAAATATATTTCCTATACAATGAACTACGATCTTTGAAAAATATCAAAAATTAAGAAAATGGCGTAATTTTTAAATAAAAATTCGTTTTTTTACGAAAAAAATTGTCGTTTTTTTTATTTGCCAAATTGACAATTTTCAACCAATCAAAAAGATGGTAGTCCATTATATAGCAAATGTTTTAATTTTAAGTCGATCGGACAATTTCTTGTTGAGTTATGATGTCAGCAATTTTGAAAAATGTCATTTCGAGAAAAACGCGTTTAAAGTTTCACTTACATATGTTTGCACCTCTGAGCGGTCGCTGCTTAGAACGCTGCCATTCAAAAACTATTCAAGATACGACCTTGCCGTTTTCACACGATATTTTCGAATATATAAACTATCGAAAAAACAAAAAAAAAATAAAAAATTTTTTTGAAAGTGTCACACTGCGATAGCCCCTTAAAACGACGTAAATATAGCAGTTTTTTCTAAAACACTCTGTGGTCTTGACGAAGTTCATCAATTTCAAAAGTTTAAATGTACAGCCTCCGAGGCATCATCAAGAAAGCTTTTCTGAAGTATCTCTCCGTCCATCTCTTGACAGCTTCTATGGTAATCGTTGAGTGGTAGTAATGGCAGTCTGCTGCTGTGTTTAGCAATAAGGCAGTGACCTGTTAACACCCCTAATTGTCGGTATGTTCGACCCACATTCCATTCACATCACGTTTTGACACTTATTGAACAAGTCGCGGATTGTTTCGACTGAGACTCAACTATATCTACAATATGGTGATTAATTATTTACTAGTAGCCAAAGGCGTCAATATAAAAATATATTGTAAGTTGGTCCCCGAGCTATGTAGCTAGTTCGTCTGATTCACAGTTACTTGGAGGATTACTGTGTCCTGAAATCCACTGCAGCTTTGTCGTGAAATATGATGTTAGTTCTACTAATAGATCAAGACATTCTTTCAATATATTTGATGAAACCCTAAGCGACTTTAGTGATTTCAAAGACGCTTGGATATCTGTGAAAATAAGTATATTTCTTCAGTGGTGGATCAAGAGACGATTCTTTGGGGGGGAATTGAATTTATCCTTCGATTTGGGTTTCAAACTTATTATTGCGAGAGAAATACAGTACAAATTATGAAACAAAAATTGTCAATTCCAATTTTTAGGTAAACAAAGTGGTTATAATCGAAAAGTCAACCATATGCATGCATTACATAGTGGCTCATTTTATTAAAAATTCAAACAGAAAAATTCTTTTACATTGCGTGTTTCATAACGCAAAACGATGACAGCCAAGTTTTGCGAATCTTTTGATGACTTCTTCGGCGGTGATTTCGATGTCATGATGCGTATGAAGCAACGCTAATCCAACTAGTCTTTCTTGAAGCAGGGTCGTCCTAAGCCATGTTTTGATGCGGCGAAGATAAGAGAAAGAACGTTCAGAGCTCGCGTTTGTTACTGGAAGTGTACATAATACTCGGAGATATGTGTGGATTGTTGGGAATATGTCGACATCATATTTTCTTAATGTTTCCAGTGCAGAATTTGCAATTTCGCTTGCCTTCAATTGTTTGTTGCTGCTGCCAGTGACATTGCCAGTAGCTTAATTCACCTTTGAATTTCAATTTTTGTACGCTTTTTTTCATCATTCAGAAGATTCCCGAATCTTTCTATCAAGCATCCGATTAGATCATCGATTTCGTTTTCTTTCTTAAAGACTTGCTTTTTCTGGGAGCAACACACTCAATTTATAACCATCCAAAACTTCTTTGCGAAAAACGAGCTTCCAAATCTTCTTTGATGGTATCCAGCAGAGGCATGTTGACAGAGACCCTGTGGTAATCTTCGCAAGTTTTCACGTCGTAATTT
Organism: Bactrocera correcta; assembly: GCA_027475135.1. NCBI lineage: Eukaryota > Metazoa > Arthropoda > Insecta > Diptera > Tephritidae > Bactrocera > Bactrocera correcta. The sequence continues at coordinate 74,549,245 of CM050326.1, forward strand.
TTGCGATTCGTTTGTCGACCACATGTTCTCGGTTTCGCTTTGTCAACATCGACTTTTTCCGCCATTTTCTTGGCTTCTGAATAAATCAATCGGAATATTTCATCAACTTTTTCCCTCTTTTTTTCCAACGTAGCAAGCAACGTCCCAATCATTTTTGACGCCTTCGCCAAATCAATAACTTCCTTTTGAAGAACTACGCTGAGCGAATGGGTGAGCGAGAGAAGAGTCCGACGATAAATTCGAACTTGCGCAAAGCCGATATGAGAATTTTTGCTTTGCCTGCTGTTTCTCTGTTCTTACACTCACTGATTTTTAACAGAGCTTCGATGATCAACGGTAACTTCGCAACAAATTGTAGGACAGCATCGTCCCTTTCTACCCATCTTGTTTCACACAACTGGACAATTTTTTCACCAAGTATCTTTGCTAATACAGTCACACGTTTTGGAAATGAGTTCTTGAAGAATTTGTTGACTTTCTCGTATGGCACTGGCAAAGTTTTCGAATAATCGTACTTTCACTGACTTTGAAATACTGTTGTTGAGTTTGTGCGAGACTGACGCTAGGTGACACCACGAATTACGAAAAACATATAGACACGATGCCGCTTGCAACTATCGAACGAACGAACTATTACTGTACTCAAGACTTCGACTCTTTCTCAATTCGGAATTTCGTACTTATGCTCTGAGTCGCCCAGAAAATGGTTAAGTAAGTTTAGACAGGTCATATAATGCAATTTATGATAGTATCTTGTTGTGTTTTCCATAGTGTATGTGGTGAGAAGAGTGTCACTGTTGTATTTTCATTTTTTTATTGCAGAGAATATTTTTCTAGCAAACAAGGAAATTTTCAGGTTGACAACATACGAGTATTTCTTGCAGATGTAAAATAATCGATATTAAGTCGATTAATGAAATGTCTAAGTTTTAGATTTTTTTAATTGTTTGTATCACACAACTGATTGCAATTATTTCTCATCTCATTACAGGTATGTAAAATATTTCGACACAAATATATGTGACTGACTTGTAAGTATGTACTTTTCTAAACTTTCTTTTACCAATCCTTTATTAAATAACTCTATTTGATGAATAAATTAATTAAAGATGATGGCGGATCGCGGTTGGAGTCCACATTAACTGTTTCTTAGCATTCTTCACAAGTTCTTAGTGCTTGGTTTGTCACGATCAGAAAAAATGCACATTCCATCGGTGTGGAGCCATCTCTTTAATTAGTATTGAGTTGTATACCAATTATTTTAGAGAAGAGCCGTCTGCGGATAACAATACATATTAGTCAACTTTTTGTAGTTTTTCACCAAGCTGGTTTCAGTACTTGACGAAAGCGTCTTCTGAATGAGACAGCGCATAAAAATTCTGCTTCTAAAATAATAGTTTTTGTCTGGTCTTGCAGATTCTGCTATATCTAGGCACTTAGATGATTGATATTTTGATAGTCAAAAAGTTGCGAATCATTTCTATGTAACAATCGCCAATTCCAGTAACGTTGGCTCCATATTTCAGATTTGGTATTTGTTTTTGGTTTCGCTATTAGCGAGTATGGTCAATATTGCCTGTCGTAATCAAAACCTACCAGATACATATACATTATACTATTTGTTCGCACTCCAAATATGGCGCCAAAAAGGTGGGTTTTTGAAATAAACTTCCAAAATTTGTATGCTTCACTTGGGAGTAAGTTTTTATATCATAATTTACAAAAAGTGCATTGAACATAAATTTCAAACAAATGTGTTCACTTTTACTTCTAATTAAAGTTTTGTAAAAGTATCGCTAAATAGTCCTCCAATTGGGGCCCTGTGCTACATACTTAAGGCTTTTTCAGACAGTGTCATCGACAACTATGGTAATTAACAGCGTATCTAAGGCCGCAAGTAGCTTCGGCTAAATTCTCACATACATATTTCAATTACAATATTGCAAAATATTTGAGTACGTTTAATTAATTTTTTTACCCACAATAATTGCAACAAAAGATTTCGATGCGCATGCGCATGTACTCAGAAATAAAAACCGAAAGTCACAGAAGCAGTAAAAAAAATCCGAATCTTGATTACGTTCATGCTTCGGCAATTTTGTTGTAAATAAATAAATAAGCAACTGTATGCGTTTTAAGTTTCATAATTGCCTCGACAGAAGTGACCAAGACTTCATGACACTTTACGCTTCTTGCCCATGACGCTCAAAGCCCAAAATGCAGGGAGACCACTAATCCGCGCTTAATACTCGTATATCGCCATGTATTGCCATGGAGAATGATTTCGTGTAATTACGTATGTATGTGTGTGTTTGTTGTTCATTAAAGGTGGCCACCCTTTTGACATGCTCATACATATATTGCTGCAATAAAACAAACAGAGCGTATTTTACACAGAAATATTACAAATTTATTAAAGTTGTAAAAGAAATCGCTTGGATATATGTGACTCATGAAATTTTACAAATTTATACTCAAAACTTCATTAAAAATTTATGGTTTTTAGTTACTCATACCTACCCAAGATGCTGGAAATTATTTGTAATTGCAAAATCCACTAATCATCGCACAATATAAATACATACTTACGAGAATATGGTGGTTCAATAAGTTTCTTTACAACGCAGACCAGAAGAAGAAATTCCCTCATAAGATTTATTGTCTGGGAACAATTTTACAACTCTTACTGACATAATAACACGCTTTTGAAATGAATTGCAGTTTTGTTGTTTTTTACAACACTTCATGGATGCCAACGATGTGTGTTAAAATTTCTAAAGATGTAAATATTAGAAAAAATTGCATTATGTCTTATAAAATAAAACATTTGTAAACAGTTATTTTAATACTCCTTTACTTTCTTAATTCCTAAAACAGATAGATAAAAAATAATTAAGGTTTTGCAGTGGTTTTGTTCCTATCTTATATCACAAAGGCGGGAAAAATATGGCGTCTGTGCTATTGAAAACTAACGGGAGTTTATTTATGGTGTACTGATAAATAAACTCCCGTTAGTTTTCAATAGCACACGACGCCATATTTTTCCCGCCCTTTTGACATTTCTCTTCTTTCCATTTCATCATGGAAAGATATACGATCCAACATCGAGTCGAAATTATTAAAATTTACTACCGAAGTATCATAGTCAGTCGCCTCAACTTTAAGATATTTTTAGGTATTTTTTACAACCTTTCGAGCTATGTATGACTTAATTCTATGATAAAAGTTTCTCATCCAAGTTTTTTACTAAAAACGAGATATATATTTTAGTGAAGACTTTTGGTAACGTTCCCTTACATTATTGGAAAAAGCCATTTCCTTGCAAGCTTACATTTCAAGAAAATTCGAAAGGTAGAAAAATACACAATAATAATTTCGAATTCAATTCTGAGTTACATTTATTTAAAATCTCTCTTCATCCTTTGTTAAATACAAAATCAATTGTTGGCAAACAACTTTATATTAATCCAATGGGATCTTCTTCTTCTTTATTGACTTAGACACCGCCTATGCGGTCATCGCCGTATTTACAACAGCGCGTCCCTTTGCGCAGTTTGAGGCAGGACGGGGATGATGAGTGACTTGTAGAGTTTGGTCTTTGAGAGGGCTTTACTTCTCAATTGCCTACTCAGTTCGAAGTAACAAATGTTGGCAAGGGTTATTCTGGTTGGATTTCGAGGTTGACGTTGTTGTTGTTGGTAATGTTGGTTAGATGAAATTATTTACGACTTCAAAGTTATGACTGCCAACAGTGTCGTGGGAACAAATTCGCGAGTGCAGCGACTGTTTATTGTGGGTCTCCTTGTCTAAACCCTCGTTTGGCATCGAACGGCTTGGAAAGATCCCTCCCGATCTTGACGGATCTTTTGGTACCAGTGAGGATACTCCGTTAAAGAACTGTTCCTGTTAAAAAAACTCGGAACAAATTTCGCAAATATATCTAGACTAGACTTTTGGTTAACTCCGAAAAAATGTCCAAAAAAATAACTAGTATTTAACTCCGAAAAAATCGAAAAGGGCTTCATTTGTTCATTAGCAAGTGTATTTCTTCGCTCTTTTTCGCGGATAGACTGAAGCTCAAGAAGAAGGTTGGAGGGGAAGTCTTCTGTTGCGAGCTCTCAACTTTTGTTTCAGACCGCCAGACTACTGCAGTGGTTTCAAACAGAAGTGGCAGCCAGCACAGAAGTAGCAGATGTACTTTTCCAAAATGCGTCTTCTTGTAGGTAGCCACTCCAATAGCAGAGCTGCTAAACAGGCCTTGAGGTCGATGACAGTGCGCTAGTTATGAAATGAATGATCTCACTAACATCAAGCTACTACTTCCATATTAAACTTGTCTGGGTATCTGGCCACAGCGGATGAATGGGAAACTGCAGAAAGGCACCCATACCGAAATTCCATCAGGGTGGGAAAGTGGGGTTCCCCTGTCATCGTTCGCGTGAGCTCAGCAAGTATTGGTCAGCAATCCGCACATGTAGGGTTTTGAAAGCCTTCTGGCCTAGAGTGGAGCATAAAAGGTACAGTGAACTGATATCTCTTAGCAAGGCTTTGACTGGCTAATTGGCTGGAATAGATATTAGCCACCTCAATAAATTTGTGTCAGGCTCTAAACGTTTTGCCGATATCCGACGATCTCTTTGATCCATACCTAGGAGTTATCACAGCGAACAAGCATCTGTATCAGTTCAAGTGGGACTACTCGTGAGCTCCGATATCTTAATATACTTTTTGGAAAGAAATCAACTAATCCTAATAGAAAATACCTACATATATATAAGTACATACATATTGTTATATATATATATGAGCAGAAGTTGTATTATTTATTTTAGCCTGAGTAATTATAGCTCGTTTTAGCACATTTTCATGAAAAGTCCAAAGTACTTCCAAATAACATATATACTATTATTGTTTGTTGTTGTTGACAATAGCATATCAAATTCGAACAGTGACCTTCCGTCGATCAGCCAACAATAACTAACAAATACTAACACAAACAACAATAATGAAAATAAAATATTAAATGACCGAAACATTAGTTGTTAGCCAAGTTAACCAACAGTGCAATTGGGTCGCTCACTACCACCATTGTTGGTGGCTGGTGTTAAAGCGGCCAATCTCGAAAAGCGGAGCAAATATGCGAAAAGTGAACGAAACTGGGCTGTCAGTGCACACATACATACAACTACATTTGCGCGGTTGTGGGTTTTTACTTTGAGCAATATCAAATGGTGAATAGATGAGCTGATTAATTGTTCAATATTTGGAGTGATGGACTGACTAACTGATAGGCAGACGCATCGGTTAGCTATGTGGTTGTAATGAATAGTTTTAACACTAAATTGAGGGCTATGCGACCTCTAAGTTGATTGGTTGTGGTCAGACCGAAGTGTTTGTTCGAAATACTTGAACCAAATGTATATGTTTGAGCAAAATACCAATAATTTTGTAAATGCAACACTGAAAATAGTATTGTGTTTTGATATTATTGGCATGTTTATATAGCCTTATTGCGAAAAACTGCATTACTTGCAATATTGTCCTACATCTGCGGCTTAACCTCGATCAAAGATGTTGCAATTTACTACAAAAATTACATGAATTTGCAACTTTGTATTTCTTGCATGTTTACAAATGTAATATATATGTATGTATGTATATTTCACATATATAAAGGGTGATCCATTTCGAGGTTCCCTCCTTTTTTAAAGTAAAAACACATCAACTTCAAATTTAACAGAAAATGTTTATTACTATTCGAAAGAACCTTCTTCGGCATTTTTTTTTTTTTTTTTTTTTTGAAGATTATCTCTTGCAAATGTTAGCCGCAGTAACGTCTCAGATGGCTCAACCGTTGAGTTCAAATTTCGATGACTCGTGCGAGCATTTCGACTTTTAATTGACGAATGACACGCGTGATGTTTTGCTCCAAAGCCTGAATCGAAACGGGATTGGCCGCGTAGACTCGAGATTTTACATTACCTTACAGGAAAAGCTTAAACGGGGTTGATACCACACGATCTTGGTGACAAATCCACTATTGCGGATAATTCCACCGGCCACCAAACCATTATTTTTTCTGAACGAAATATCAGCTCATGCATTTTTATACCCTGAATAGGGTATATTAAGTTTGTCACGATGTTTGAACACCCAGAAGGAAGCGTCGGAGACCCTATAAAGTGTATATATAACCGATCAGTATGTTGAGCTGAGTCGATTTAGCCATGTCCGTCTGTCTGACCGTCCGTCTGTCTGTATATATACGAACTAGTCCCTCAGTTTTTAAGATATCCTTTTGAAATTTTGCAAACGTCATTTTCTCTTCAAGAAGCTGCTCATTTGTCGGAACAGCCGATATCAGACCACTATAACATATGGCTGCCATATAAACTGAACGATCGGAATCAAGTTCTTATATGGAAAACTTTCACATTTGACAATGTATCTTCACCAAATTTGGTATATGTTATTTTCTAAAGCAACAATGTAATCTCCGAAGAAATTGTTTGGATCGGTTAACTATAGCATATAGCTTCCATATAAGCTGAACACATAGTTATTAACAGAAATGCAACCGTGGAGGGTATTTAGCTTCGGTGCAACCGAAGTTAACGTTTTTTCTTGTTTCAGGTTGCTCTTATTCCGACATTTTACTCCCTTGTATTGAAAGAAATCTCAAAAGAGTTTTAAAGTTTGTCCATCGTTTCACTACTAGTGAAACATATCCCATACAAACCAGTAAAGGTTAAGCAATAAGATAAGCACCAAATTTCGCAATTAATAATTTTTATGAGCGCCTTATATTCTTATGTACATATGTACATATATACATACATGTTTATGTATATATAATATTATGATTCTTTGCGAAGTCATCATCACAAAGATTTTATATCTCTCATTCATTACCGTTTTTGGTAAAAGAGTCAGCATAAAGCCAACTACCATAACGAAATCATGTACTTTAAGAATCAGCCTGTTGTCGGTGCCAGGTACCGTTTTTATACCATATACCGTTCTTTATAGTTTTTGTTATCGCTGACAGTTATCAGACTTAACAACTCTTACAATATTCTTAAAAAGTCATTAAAAGTTTTACACAAAAAATAAAAATATTTTTATATTCGCTGAACTCATTTTATGTTTGTGCTAGCAAGAATGGTAGAGACCAGATTGCGACACGCTACGTCATAAACGGACCAACTGTCAGATTTAGTAGTAATTGTAAACAAATCCTTCCCCTACTTTTGCTTATGACAGCACGAATAAATCTATTGTTGTATGAAACGAACTTGTGGAAAAGTAAAGGAACTCTACTTTTATCACACTTTTCAAATGTCAAGTATAAATATGTGTATGTAAATATGGCCCATATAATGTTCTATTTTTTGTATTTTATTTATTGTTTCTATTGAAAGATACTTGTATTTCACTTGTTCGCTGTAGAGTATCTCCAGACCTTTAATATGGCTTCTAGCTTTTATTTCATGCGTCTGGTTCACCTTGAAGAACCTTGCTTCAAATTGTAAATAGAGCTCTTTTAAAACGGTCATGGATGCCTAACTTGTCGGCGTGCACCATTCGAGCACCTTTTCGAAAGAAACTCATTCACAATCTGAATCAAAATTCATATCTTTGAAGATGCATTGGCGTCTCAAAGACCACGTGACTATTTTCCAGTTTCCATTTGCAAAATTTTTTTCGTTTAACCGTGATTAAAATTTGTTTCGTTATATATTGATATGCTAAGGTCTAAATTTAGAAAACAATTTGATGTGAATAATCATGTGGCTCCTATTGCTCAGCCAACGATAGCAGAGATAAAACATTAGCTGCTTCTCAACTATATAAGTTTTCAATATTTTTCGCCGCTGTTCTAACGTACGAGGTATGACAATTAAGTAATGAGACTGATTCCATACAAACCGTGTATTTGAAAATTATTCTACAACTCTGTCATCCCCTTCAAAGTAGTTGCCTTGGGCAGCTATACAGCGATTCCAGCGCGTTTTCCACTCGAAATGGGTTCCTTTGACCACCGATTTTGTTTTAGGAAAGAAAAAAAAGTCACAGGGTGACATGTCGGGCGAATAAGACGACTCCCCTTCCACGTCCACAAAGAATTCGTTCCACCGGGGAAAACTGTGAATCAAGTCCACTATTGCCAAGTACTCGAAAGATTGCGAAAACGAGTCAACAGGAAACACACGTCTACTCAACTTGACGCAGCAGGCGAACTAAACAAACTAAAGCGACGGTACATATATCAATGGAGAGGGGAGGGATGCCGAAAAAAAAGAAAGGGAATTTCAAGGTAACAGATTCACCACAAGCGCGGCAATAAAATAAGTCTCACTACTTAATTGTCAAACCTCGAATATCTATTTATTTCAGAAATTGTGCAGATTTCAAGCCAGAAGCACTCCTTCTATCTAAACAACATATCATCGAATTCACAAAAGAACGTTTTTTGAATTTTCCGCCCATATTGCTTAGAGTGTTTGCCATTATCCTTTTAAAATTCGTGCGAAAACTTCAGTAAAAATTCAAATTTTCAAATCAGCATTGGTTAAGTGATTTTAAACATGGAAAGTCATGAGAATTAATTACTCATTTGCCATGTGTAAACAATGCTAATTAATAGACCCATTTGGTGTAAGTGTTTTCAACGCGCTTCCTTTCCTTCAGACAATTAATTTGATTATAAGTATCTCTGTTTTCTCATTCATTCTTATTTAATTATTCTATGCAGTGCACATTTTTTCAAAACACTGAGAAAATGCAAACAAAAAAATCATGATTTGCTTATTTTAATGGCACTTGAATTTATTTCAATATTTTTCCGGCAGTGTGTCAAAATTAATGTACAATACAGATAAATATATCTAGCTAAAACTACCAACTTAACCGAATTGTGCTTTATTATTTATTTCGACACACACTGCCATCATTTAAGTCTTCCTTATTTCGCTTGTGGTTTTCCTGATAGCCGCCGAACGCCGCAAAAACCAAACAATATTTCATAATTCTTCGCAAGCTTCTTTTTTCTTCCAAAACCAAAAAGCAGCAGCTGCTCTGGCAACACGCTTGTTGTTGGTAATAAGTGTTGGCCAATTCGCATACAATATACAGTTAATTTGACTGAGTTAACTGCATATGAGTGAGCTTAATCTGCTGAGTTTCTGCTTCGGCTTCGGCTTTGTTCGTTTGTTGTTAATTTTTTGTATGTTGACTTATAGCTTTTCCTGAATCGCAACATATGTGTGTGTATGTAGTCGCCCGCACTGCTCATAAATCATCTGCTAAAGCACAAAATTTTCTTCAGCTTCACTAACTTTATGATTATTATTTTTCCTACACCAGCGCTTCCACTTTACGTCATTGTTTCTTCTCAATTATAGTCTTTGTTTTATGTTGAACATGACCCAAGTCTTTCAAGGACGCCACTAAACAATATGAAAATACAAAGCATATGTATGTAGTTAACGCTCAAAGTCGACTGGTGTAAACCACAAGCCCAACTAGTCTGCGGACTGTTCAAAATCTTCCACTAACGTCTATTAAGACCAGTCTAGAGTACTCAAAAGAGACTTCTCTTTGACAAATTATTTCAAAAGTGAGAAAAAAGGAGTCGCAGTTATGTTTATCAGACGCTACTAAACATTTGCACCTTCACAAATAAAAAAATTTCCTTACAAGAACTTCATTTTGGTTGACCCTTTTTTAAGGGAGCTACAAGAACCTACATAAACTTACTGCTCACACTTTTTACTAATAAGTTTTCAAGCTCCTAGTGTATTCTGATATTCCTCTATTATAGTATATATGACCTCGTTTCAAGATAATATCAGAACTCCCCATCTTCACAAGGAATCTCGCAAGGAATTGGCGTGTGATAGAATATTACTTTCGCCGAGAAATTCACGAAGTCAATTTTTACGTCTTGTCTATGTATGTTAATAGGAGATGTTACATAAATATCAGAAGTCGGCTGGAAATTGATCAGTTTCATAATAGTTAAAGAAAAAATTTAACTATCTTTGTACTTCAATTTATTTCTCGCAAGTCCTCTTCTCTCACGATACCCTTTAAATGGCTGTAGCTCAAAAACTATTTGAGATATCGATATGAAATTTTAGTATGTACTTTTTAAAGTGACAAGCTATCGAAAATTAAAAAAAAATCGATATATATATATATTTTTTTTTTTTTCACACTAGGCCTTTGCTGGGTGGCTCATACGATTATATTGTTCATATATGTATCCATCTTAAGTACACACATATGTGTAGTGTTGAATCTATGTTTTGAATATAATACATTTACTGGCCGATGTTCACTGATTTGTACTCATAAGCAGTTTGTTAACTGCTTGTCTAATTAACAAATTTTCTTGCACTCCAAGCAAGCAAATACTTACATATATACATCCATATATGGTACATATGCCTGAGTAATATAATACGCTTGTCCGACTTGCCTCGCGAAAAAAAAGTTAACGCCTTCTTTTGTCTTTGCTCATTCAAATCCATTTTCGTACTCATATTCATATTTAAATTCATTTATTCATATTCACAACAACACAACTTCGTTTTGTGATGGCTTAACTGAACAACCCACCAATCGGTGTGAGCACTTGGCTGCCGAAGTTGGTGCTCACTGGTTTGTGGATGTTTTGCAAAATTTTTACTAACAAAAAAATTATTTATTATACTTAATATGAAGGGAATTTAGAAGTAGGCCTTGAGGAACACACAGGGTGACCAGCGTGTAATTAAAAGTGGCTAATTATTATTTTCTTGATTAACCATAGCATTTTTTCACATACTGTATTTTGCTTTACCTATGTATGTATATGCCTAAGTTTGCTTCTCTTAATAATAATAATAAAATATTTATATTTTTATAAGAATTTAGTATTTTATTATTTGCAACAAAGACTTAATTGTGGTTTGTGAAGATAATTGCTCATTCTTGATTTCATAATGGCCTAAGGAAAAAATATTCGTCATTCATAAACAAGAATTGAGAGACAACCGATTGCGATACGCCGCGTCATAAAAGAAACGAACTGTCAAAATATCATAATAGTTGATCTCCCTCTCTGTTCTTGATGACGTCTCAAGCTAATTTTTCTAAACATCTGTCAAACTCATTGTACCAAGTCTCACGTGGTGAAAAAATAGAATTTCTATATTTATCATTCTTGGTTTAAAGTTGCCAAAAGTGCTCACATAGGTCTCCCATAAGATTTACCTAGTCGGGAGAACTCAGGTCAAACAAATTGTAGTTGACAGCTTTATATAAAATGTTTTGATTTTTCTAAATATATAGGGGGAGAGTATAGGTTCATTATCCATATGTGAATCAGTATCAGGGCTATTGAGCTTTTGTGGTAAATGGCGAGTTTATATTCCAATATAGTTTGTATTTTGTACTTGGTCATTATTCAAAACTTAGCAATGCAGTGACAATTGCTGCTCGTAATGTTTCCCACAAAGAAAGAGCACGTAGATCTTGATCTTATTCAAGAAATAGGCATCTCCTATCATTTAGTAAATGTAATCTTTATTATTTTGTGTTTTTGCCAGACTGAATTAATATTTTTAAATTAAGCTATTATTAAACACATAACATTAATCTTGGATGTATATAGGTAATTACTCCACTGTATACTTAATTGAGAACAATTAGGGGTTAATTTCGAGAAATTGTTTAAAGCATCCAATCAAAAGTCTCTTTAGGCATCATGTTAGTTCTTGTTTTTATAATGACAGAAACATTTCCCAAATTATTTTGAAGGAACTTGCCAGGTTGAGAGTCATCCACCTGGAAATATCGGTTTGTACCTATTACTTAAACCTGACTGCCGGAAGTACGGTTAAAAATAAGTTTGAATTTATATAAGTTAATTTTGGAAAACTAAAACAAAGAATGTCGACTAACAATCATAGAAAAATCATTGTTTAAAATTGCCAAAATTAATAATATGTTTAACCCCAAAAATATATGACTATAGAGATGTAGGAGAGCCATTTTCTAAACAAGTTAATTAAAAATACCAAGAAATATAATTAAAAAAAGACAATTAACAATTGCAAAACGCTTAACAGCAAAAACTAATTAAGTGTTAATAACCAAATAAACGTAAGTAACCATTAAAGAATAAGTTCAAATTTCATCAATTTTCTATTTGCCATTGGTCAATATTTTTAGAGTAATATGAACTATGTACATCCAATAGTTTGTATTTATTTGTATAAAAAAAATCGCCAGCCAACACAAATGGCGAATGTGGCAACAACAAAAGACATTTGTGTACATAGAAATTTGAGATTCACCCAAACTCAACTGACCCATTTAACGAGCAATGAAAAATCCGCATTAACATAACTATTTCAGTAAGTTTAAACGCCAGCACTCAAAGTTATGGTAAGCTATTAAGTAATTGAGTTGGGTGTTACTTTTCATATGCAGTCATGAATAAGATAACATACATACTATTTACCTGAATATTGCCAGAAAAATGTGCCAGTGACATAACTAGGTATATTGCAATAAAGTCCACGTTTTGATCTAAATAAACGCAAAGAATATTATAAATATTAATAATCAGTTGTTAGTGGGTTAGTTTAACTCAATTTTGATAGATAAAATTTTTGTAAAGAGATGGCAGCTCTAATCACAAAATATGTGCAACTCTCAATTTTCCAATGACTTATTATACCCTGAACAGGGTAAATTAATGTTTCAGCTAATGACCGAAATTCGCCCTTCCTTACTTACCGCCCGAAGCAAAGGATATTTATCTAAAGTTATGCCCGTAGTGACAACTTAGAAACCGTTGTCCTCTTCACATTGCCATTACTCAATTTGTACACTTATCTATTTTGCATGGCAATAATTTTAAAATTATGTATAAAAGATCAAAACTAAAATCCAACTACAAAAATAGTCTACCTATTTATGTCAGTTTAAAAACAAGTTCTTGTAAGGAATCTTTTGTGAAGGATATTATAGCTTCCTTCTCCTTTTTTGGCTTATTAGAAATTAAATTCATGCAATTCAGTTTACTAGGAAATCTTATTATATAACTCTGTTCTTGCGATTTAAAGTGATTATCATCAACATATTACCCTGGCGCACTTTATCTATACTAATATTATAAAGAGAAGAGGTTTGTACCTATGCTTGTATGTTTGTAATGAATAGGCTCAAAAAGTACTGGGCCGATTTAAAAAATTCTTTCACCAATAGAATGCTACATTCTTCCATTTTGACATAGGCTAAATTTCATTTCGAAAAAAGTTAGGGATCCTTGGTAAAATTTAGACAATGTAACCGAAGGAGTAGTAGTAAATGAATCTTAAAATGTCTTTCGACGAATGCGCTGCCGAAACTATTGGCGATAGAACAAAAGAATGTACAACAATATTGAAGAACATCATAATGTCTATAAAAAACTCCTCGGTAGCATATGTCCAACTATCGTAGTTATGTCACTACAACAACTTTTTTTCATTTTAAACATTAATGAAAATGCTAACCAAATTCAAACCATGCTATTTATGTTTTTATATTAATCCTTATCCAAATAAATTATTTTATGGTCAAGACCATTTAACTACCTATAAAATAGTTTTTAAATTGGACTTTCCATTCAAAAGATATTACGAATTAAAAAATTCAAAAAGTAAACAAAATCGCCATAGCGCCGTGGCCGTTGTTTGCGACGCATTCTAAAAAGCTTTGCAAATTGAATTCTGTATGATGTCCCATTTGCCTGCTAACAGAGCCGATAGAATCAAAGTAAGGAATTCGACGTTGTCGCTGCTATTTAGCAGAATTGAGCACGTGCAGTGGCAAAAATATATGTAAAACGACTGAATTTATTATTTATTACTGTTATTTTAATTTTTTGATTATTATTATTATTTTTATTTTTTAATTTTTCATAATTAGTATTTTTATTTTATTTTTTTCGTAATTATTACTTTTACTTATAATTTTTTTTGTACGCTAATTTTTAAAGAATATTGTTATTATTATGATTTAATATATTTATTTAATAATTTATTATTTACTTATAAGCAAAACGACTGAATTCATTATTGTTATTACTGTTATTTTAATTTTTTAATTTTTCAATAGTGCCCGCCACTTAAACCATCAAAGAAATTGAACATAAATAGACTTACATACAAATATAACTGGGATTTTTTTTAATACAAATAAAAATATTTGTGAAATTCCAAAAATAAATAGTTTTCTACCCCGTGCGATGCCGGGGCGGGCTGCTAGTATACTATATCTTTCACAGAGATACCATATGTCGAATGTTTCACACTTTGAGGCCACTCCTCCCCTTGTTGTTGCAATTCGTTTCAGACCTCCAGCAGTATTCCCGCTAATTGTAAATCGTTTAAAGTTTCAAATTCGCTTTCATTGCATTGTCTCTCAATGAATGACTGAGTGACTGAATGAATGCGCCACCGACGTCTGCAATTTGGAGCGCGTTTTGTTTTTCGGTTGTAATCAAATTGCACAAACGCTGGCTGCTATGGCTGTTGTCGTTGCCAATACTATTTGGCCCAATTTGCTACGTAACTATACACACACACACATATGCACTAGGTATACAGCTGACTAACTGTCTGAGTGACTGTTTGCTTAAGGCACTTGGCAAAAGCCAACCGCGTCATCGCAATTGCGCCAACAACCGCTACTTGCCTAAATGCGAGTACGCGCCGCCGACAAATGCCGAGCTTTAGCCAAAAACGTTCGAAAGCCGCATAGTTGTTGTAGTGTAATGCAATCACGTAAACGGCGGTGGCGTTGATTTTTGTTTTTGTTATTTACTTTCTGTAATGTAGTTATTATTGTTGGTGCATTTAGTTGGCACGCTGACGCTTTGCGGTAAATAATTGCTTGTGTTGTTTGTGTTTTTTTTTCTCAATTCGCGCAAAGATTAAGTGCAGTACTAGAGTCTAGAGGATGACTTAAGTGTAATGATTATGTAATAAGTATTTAAATAGGCATTATTTTCAGGTTGCTCTGCCTTCAGTTCCATTTTCCGTTCTGCGCTTGCTCGTACACACACGCAGATATAATAATGAGCACAATGACATAAGAAAGCAAAAGTGAGTACCGGGAAGCTCATTGTTCTCTGATTAAAATAACAAAGTTTACGAAACGGTAGCCCTTATAGTTTTTTACCTAAATGTGTTAATTTGACAGCGATAGTTCTTTCTCCAAGTAGTCGTAACAAAATGATAATAGAGTAAACCAGAAGGAAAATATTTGATTTTGAACGATTTGTTGTGACTATTCTAACAACCAAACCTGCCGCATTTGAGAATTGGAAAAGCAACATTTGATCTTCGCTAAACCAAAGTATCTTCATGGAATATGAACTTGGACTATTTTTGGTGTACGAAGGTCAACTATGCGAGTACCACAGTATTTTTACTCACCAAGCCCAATAATCGCATTATGAGTCTAATGTACCAAAGCACCACGACTTAACTGTGACATTTCAAATTTAATGGGAATGTTTATTATCATTCGAAAAAGCATTATTCGGCATTTATTTTTTGAAGATTATTGATTGAAGGCCTGAATCGAAGCGGGATTGTGCACATAGACTTAAGATATCCCTACAGGAAAAAGTTCAACGGTTGTTTTTTCTGGAAGAAATGGGAGCTCTCGAATCTCTTTGGTTTACTTTTCATCCCAACTGCGACAGTTTTGCTTGCTTACATAAACATTGAGCCAGAAATGGGCCTCATCGCTGAACAAAATTTGTCTCAAAAACGTCAGATCTTCTTGGAACTTTTCAGGAGCCCAATGAACAAAGCGATGTCGCTAGCGAATGTTAAGTGGCTTCAGTTCATGCACAAGCTGTATTCTGTACGCTTTCAATTTAAGATCTCGACGTAAAAGGCGCCAAGTCGTTTCATACGTCACTCCGAGTTGCTACGAACGGCGTCGAATCGACTCTTCAAGGTCTTCGAGTACACTCTAAGCTACGGCTGCTATATTTTTTTCACTGCACGTGATCTACTCAGTCGAATATTATCCAAAAATGAGTGCTGGGTCTCAAGATGGGTGATGGTGTTGCGAATAGTACGCTCAGTAGGCCGATTATGTTAATCATAAGTTGAGCGACACATTCTTTACAAAACGTGAATTTTCGTAATCAAGTTGATACTTTACTAAACGTTATTCAAGCATAAGTTTTTCCATGATGAAAATCCAAACAATGCTGAACAAAAACAAATAGACAGGTTGGCTTGACTCACGCGTGATCTATGAAAAAAGACTACTGAAAAAAGTACCTCTTCTTGGATCACCCCTTACAACAATGGCACAAAATAAAAAGTTATTTATTGAAAATTGATGATCTACTTAATACTTGTCAAAATTCTACATTCATGACATGACATAATTAAAGTTTCTCGGGATAGTTTTTAGAACAATTAGAATTTATTTCATAACTATCGTTCTTTTACTCGTAAAACATTGAGTGTTAAGGTTTCCATGTAAATTAAGTTATACAAATATTTTTTCTTTCATATATGTAAATACTTGTGCTTCTCATACTCATACCATAAGTAAATATTTCGCATGTTTACCTGAAACAATTAACATTTTTGTGCGAGAGAGTAAAAGCACCTGACGACTTCGTGCCTTTTTCAAAGTAACTTGGCGAGTGTAGCACTGTGCTTTAGCCGTGTAATTAATGTCTGAGGATGGTGTTGGCTAATGCTACAACAATCAAAATTTTTGTATTGTTATTGTTGTGGTACTTGTAAGTAGGCTTGTTAACAATTAGTTGGTTTGTTGCTCTTCCTTAGCTTTGTTTTCGCTTTCGAAGTGCATTTTTTAAAGACGGAAGTAATTAAATCACTGCTTTAAGTTTTTTCTTTCTAAAAAAATTATTTTTAAAAAGGGTTGTCGAATTTGCTGCTGACTTAATAAAACATACTGTAGTTTTAAAATGCAGAAGCTCATCAACGTCATCACTGATGACTCACATTAGTTTAAATTATTACAATAACTAAAATAACAACAAAAAGTAATTGTATAAAAAATTGCATTTCTTGATTTACAACCATCAGTGAATTTTTTTATGTACGCAGTCTCAAATATATATAATATATTTTATGAAAAACAAAAATTAAAAAAAATGTTATTTCCGGTTCCATTAACCAAATTGTTAATAGAGCAATTATGTTAGGTGAAAAGATACAAATGCTCTTTTTTCTATTCTGTAATATTTCGATTCTCCACTTCCGACAATTCGTTTTAGTTTTACGGTTCTTTTAAATATGTTCATAACAATATATACACACATTATGGATGTATCTACATATATATTTTATCACAGCGCAGTGAAGCGGATGTCTTTTTTATCGGTTTTCTTTCTTCTATTTTCGCAAAAAATGCGGAGCAAACACAAGTTTTAGAGGTAGATCTTCATTTCACAAAGCTAAAATCAAAGAATCTTCACAGTTGTTGACACACAAGCTCTTGCCAGAAATGTCTAAAAGCTGCAAAACTTTCATCAATGACATTGTAAACAATATACAGTCTGAATGTCTGCTATATGCCGATGATTTGAAAATCTTCAGAATTATTTCTAATGATTTCGATGCCACACGTCTAAAACAAGATATCGACTGCCTAACAACCTGGTGCCTTAAAAATAATCTCGATTTCAATGCGAAAAAGTGCACTGTAGTATCCTTCTCACGCTCTCATAACAACATTGTCACCAACTACAAACTCAACAACGAGTATCTACAGGAATTAACCGAAATGAAGGATCTAGGAATCATTATACAAGTAGACAACAAACTCACATTTGCAAAGCATATTGACAAGATAATTTTGCAATCTTTTTAAGTGCTTGGACTAATCATCAGAACAGGAAGGGATTTCTACAACCCGAATTCTCTGGTCACTCTATACCGTTCACTTGTACTGCCAATACTAGAGTAATGGCTGTGTAATCTGATCTCCATATACTGATACACTCATCAACAGAGTTGAGAGAATACAAAACAAATTCTGCAAGACATTGTTGTTCCATCAGTCGTTAAGGATGCAGGGACTCTCCACTGAGGACATCCGCTCCCGTTTGAGACTCAACAGCTTAGCCTCGCGTCGGAAGGTTTCTGATGCGGCATTTTTCAACAAAATTGTCAACGGTCTAATTGACTCCTCAGAAGCACTCAGTAGTTTTGAGCTTGCTCCTACTAGCCTCTCGCTCAGGTATAACAGATTGTTAAAAACAACGAAGACTCAACGAAACTAAGTATACCACGGACCAAATAATAGGATTGCTAATCTCGTAAATTCATTACACGCAGACATTGATTTTTATGGAGGGACATGTCAAGCTTTCATCTCGCAAACCAAAAATATACTGTTTATCTACCACTAACTCTTTACTTACTTTCAACCGATTGTGTATATATAACACTTTCCACATTCTTATCTCTTTATCATTTTGTATATTTTTACTAACTATTCGATGTATAAAGCCGATTGGCGTATGGTTTATTAAATAAATAAATAAATAAATAAAAACTTTTGCCACAAACAACAAACACAGTTTTGCTGATTATTTTGTGTTTGAGATTAGAAGAGCCTCAATGTGTTATAAAAATATATTTTCTTCAAGATTCTCTTAAAAATACTCCATTAGGTTATTTGCAATTTTTGTGGGACCTCCACAATATTTTTAATTCAACTATTACTTACGTGATTAGTGATTGATTAAGACTACACCAAAGTCTAAAATTCTGTTAACAGTCTGGAAACTCAACATCACAGGCAAAAAATGGTATTCTTATAATATTACGACGAAGTTTTGAAAACGTAAATATTAAATCTTTAATTTAATATTGGCATAGTCTGAAAGTACGATTTACGCCAAATATGCACTATTATGACATGACACTCTTTCGCTCTTCCCTGTTGGCAAAAAAAAACAAGGACAGCCAATTTCCACAAGCTTTACTTGAGACAGGAACAGGTCAAAGTTGACCCGATCGTACTTACACCAGGTTACTAAAGCCTAGAAGGATGGAAAAATAATGGATTGCCTTTACTAAACCTGCTGAACAAATAAAATCGAAAATAACAAGAGTATACATTATTAGTTTCGAATTGGACTTTAGAAGCTGTGAAGCAGAAAACAATACATTCAGGTTGCTCGCATAAAGCAGTTAAAAGAAAGGCATAGGAATAGGCAAGGATTCTAAAATGAGTTACTACTTAAACATATTGCAATAGGAAAGCTTCGCTATGAAATTTCTTTCGTACAAGAAAAAGTATAACGCGCAGCCCAAGTTAGATCTTCTCTATGAAAAGTAACTAAAATAAGAAAGTGTTCAACGTGGTACTCACACCAGATATGCCCCTTTCACCACTCAAAATATTTTGGTGCGCAAAACAAAAACTTTTTTTGTTGTTAAAGTTATCAGAAACGGAAATTGTTATAGATAAAGTATGTATTTGTGATACCACCCACATATGTGCACTTCTGTTACAAGGGAATTCCGATAATTGCGATATGGAGAGAACAGATTTTTTGCAATTATGGAAACTGATTGATCACTACATACATGTGTTTGTTTAGTTATAACAATAAAGGCAGAAAAAAAGTAAAAATATATACATACATAACTATACAAACCTTTCGCATATTAATTTAGAGGTTAGAGAGGGACAACCATAAGGAAATAACCATATATGTAATCTCTATCATTAGCAATTCACATTAATTTTTTTTTATAATTTTTTTCACAAAAGTAAGCTCGAAGTATTTATATTTTTTGATAACTCTTCACTGATTTGTTATGAATTTTCCATATATTCATAAATACACATTGTATTTACTCTGCAAATAGTGCAATATGCGCTCGTTACTATATACTCGTTAAACCGTTTAAAAGATAAGATAAGACCCGAATCAGTTTGTTATATTTGCACAATATTTTTTAATATTTTTTTATACAGCTGGTTTAATAATAAACGCAGGTTGTGAGTCATGACAGTATAACTGTTATTTTTGATACGATATGAGTATTATGAGTATGTGATAGTGGCGGTTGGCACTCATGGCAATATATTTCTATAACTACATATGGTATAAGACTGATAAAAACCCATAACACCGGTCAACACGATTTTCGGGTCTGACATCTACATATTAAATTTTAGTTTCTCCTATGACAAAAATAAGGAAAATTTTTTTTCCGGTTAAAGTTTGCTTTCGTAGAAATTAGAGCAATTTTTCGATATATTAAATATATTACATATATTAAAATATACTTATCGATGTAAATCAGCCAAAAGCAAACTTAAAGAACTAAAGATTAATATTTAAGTGTTTTTCAATGTCTAGAATCAGAACTCAAGCATGAGAATAGAAACCCCAAAAAAAATATTTTTTTTTTGTTGACCGGTGTAATAATTGAGTGTTTACCTTTACAGTAGAATGCAGTAATAAGTGGCAACCTTAAATGCAAAATAATTCATTGTTAATTAAAAACTTATGTACTATACTTAAAAGTCTATGCATTATATGAGATAACAATAAAATGTTTTATGCACTTATTTAGTATATTATTGTATTTATACACATAGATCTTGGTAATTGTAGGAGTATAATAAAAAATACAGTCAATCACGGAAGATCAAAGAAGAAATAGCCAAAAACTGAATTCCAAAACAAAGAGTAAGCCAAATCAACGGTTCATTTATTAACTTGTCAAATAATGATTTTTAATTGACTTGCGGTCAAATCATTTTATCATTTACAACTTCAAACAAATTAATAGGAAATTTCGTACAAATATCACAATATTTATTTTAAAATTTTATTGCAATTGTGTGCGCACTTTTTCAAACATATTTTTTTTCTCCAAGTTACAAAAATATTTGGCGTGAAATCCAATCACATTTCATGCGCACTCGAACGTGTTCATTGAAGAGCTCGTAGCACGCTTATGTTACTCAAGCTAATAAAAATAGAAAAAATATAAATATACTATGTTTAAAATTAAAAATTTTGAGATAACAAAATGCGTTATTTGAAGCAAGTAACCTTGAGCATTTTATGCAATGCTACAATAATAATACTACAATTGAATTTTTCAAACATTGAAAACATTGCTTGAAAGGAGAGGTTGAATTATTGAGTGAGTCTCAAATGAACACCTTTTAGCAGCTCGTTGAATGTTTTTGCACCCATCTTTTTAGTTTGAAACATTGTCTCACTTTATATAATACAATATCCGTTTATATCATCTGAAAGCTGAGAATTCCTGCTCTGGTAATATTACTGTGTACCCAAATGGTGCTTACCAAGAATCTATCAGAAAACAAGATCTTATTTATTGTATTGTCCAGTTCCACGACAATTGTATCTGCTTTATTGAAATGGTTCCATAACATTTGATATACCATTTATAAACAATTTATTTCAAATTAATTAATTTATTTCGGGATTTTTTGTTTATGCCAGTGATTAATGTGTAATAAAACATCAAAATATTTCTTCAGGGCCTCCCTAATTATTTAATTTGAAAGTCATGTCACAATATTGTGTAGTCTAGATCTAGTGTAAATAGTCCAGATAGATACGTGTAAGTAAGCAGATGGAGCGAAAATAAGCGTTAAGATAAACATGTATACGAGGTGTGTTCAAAAAGTATCGCGAATCGTAACTGACAGTTTTCTTCGATTGCAGGGGCTTGGTGCATCATGAGTTCTTGCCACAAGGAAGAACGGTCAATATGGAATATTACCTGCAACTTATGCGCAATTTGCGCGAAGCAATCCGCCAGAAACGTCCGGATTTGTAGAAGAACAAAAATTGGCTTTTGCACCAAGATAACGCCCCTGTTCACACACATCGTTGCTTTTGCGCGACTTTTTGGCCAAAAACAACACACTAATGATGCCGCAGCCACCGTATTCCCCAGATCTGGCCCCCTGTGACTTTTTCTTGTTCCCTAAACTGAAGAGGCCCATGGAAGGACAACGTTACGCTTCTCTTGACGAGATAAAGACGGCATCGAAGGAGGAGCTGAAGAAGATAAAAAAATGATTTTATGAAGTGCTTCGAAGATTGGAAAAACCGTTGGCACAAGTGTATAATATCTCATGGGGATTACTTTGAAGTGGACAAAATAGATATTCATGAATAAATAAATAATTGTTGAAAAAACACAAAATTCGCGATACTTTTTGAACACACCTCGTACATTTATTAAATCTGCTACTTATTTTTAGTAGTAGTGCACTTTATGTACATAACAACTTCTGGTTAATGTTGGAGTTTATCTACACATATCTCTATACAATAAGTTATAAAAATAGGAATTTAAATGAAATTTTCCGAAAACCGAAATGTCTACTCTTAAAATTGTTGACACCGTTCTAAAGATTTTTAGCCTAGCATTAGTGGTTATAGAGTTGTCATCTATCAATAAAAGTTGAACTAAAACGTTTGCGAAATGTTTTTAATTCATCATTCAAGATTATCTGTAGTAACTCAGGTTTTTATCAGACATCCGAACCAATTAAAAAGTGTTCATATTTGGCAAATCTCATTGGACCAGATCAAATCAGATCAGAGAAATCGTGTTTTACTTCCAACATCACCAAATTAAATGATTTCACTTAGCAATTAATATAATGGGAGCTCTTGTTAAGGGGTTAGGGGAAGTCAGAGGCACGAAAAAATGAAAGTTTTCAGTGTTTTTTTTTTTGCTACTAAATCATGTCATTTTACAAAATATGGCATTATTATGGGATGTGTTGACTTGAAGTCACGAAATTTTCAAAAAAAAAAATTATTTCCGAAGTTATAGTTGTTTGTGTTGACCCTGTTCCAAAAAAAAAGTACTTGCGGTGACAATCCCTTCAAGATTCATCTAAAAACAATCGGACAAAAAAAATAGTTTTAAAAATAGATATAGATAGATAAAATTAACAAAATGGTGGCCTCAGGAAATTTTTTTTTTAATTTTTGCGAAAAAATCAATCAAAATCAAAAAATCAAAAATCGAAATTTTCGAAAAAATAAAAAGTTCTTCAATCAGGCCCGAGTTTATTATGTATTCTAAAAGCTGTATAAATTTCATTAAAATCTACTGAACGGTTTTCGAGTTACAGTTGTCACTGACTCAATGACATAGTTTTGAGAAAAACGCGTTTAAAGTTTCACACTAGCGCTTTGAAGTGCCCGAGCTCTCTTTCTTATTTCGAATAACTCAAAAACTAATTATCGGATCAACGTGAATTTTTCAGGGAATATTTTTAAGATATTACAAATGCACAAAAAAAAATATTTTTTGAAAATTCTAACTACCCTAACCCCTTAATAGAAATGCGCTATTAGAACTTAAGGTTGCTGAATCGGGATCGAATCTAGGTCTTGCATGACGGCAGTTCGCTCAGCTAACTAACTGACTGCTTTTGTATGTACGTAAGGTGGGCACAGTTGTTAAAATTAAGAATTTGATTGGGTTCATAATTGTCGTAGATTAAATCAATGCATTCACCATTATGATAAAAGACCTCCATTTATGAATAATATCAATTAATCTAAACTCGTAACTGAGATTAGTTTAAAGGGATGATTGGGGTACTCACAACCTGTCATAAAACATCGTAAAGTCATAAAATTATAAATTTTTACACTTGTTTAAAAAAATTGTTATTGGATTACATACAAAAATTAGTTTACACAATTACAGTTTTCAATGCTATGTTTTCGAATCGTTGTAACTTATAACTTTATGAAACTATATGAAACTCCTAATTAAAATTCTTAATTTATATTCAAATTTTATGACGTCGCCCTCAAAGTGATCCCCCTTGGCCGAGATACACTAGTGCCAAAATTTTTTCTGATCATTTGTTAAAGTTAATTTCCGGATTAGCCTTCAATGCTCGTACCGATTCACGTTTAACGTCTTCAATTGACTGGAAGTGGTTTCCCCTGGGAGCGGTCTTTTGAGTGTGCTGAAAAGCTAGAAGTCACACGCGGAGATAAATCAGGCGAATGCGGTGATTGTAGCACGATATTCGTTAAAAATTTGGCGAAAATTTCACAAGAATTTGGAGTGCACCACACATCGATAATTGAAGAAAATTGTCAACATAATCTTCATATTTGACCTGATTTGACGTGGTTTTTTCGGCTTCGGCTCACTTTTACCAAGATATTCGGCCGATGGCCTGTTTCTAGGTCCTATGCATAGATCCAAAACTCATCGCAAGTAATAATACGTTTCATGACATCCTGGTAGTCAGAAAGCATTGTGTCACAGACGTTAACGCGACGCTTTTTTTTCTTAGACCCAAATGATATATTAAAATGGTTTTCACTGATCCTTCCTATCCGCTATTTCAACGATGCCAATAAGATATCTGACTACTAATCGTCGGTTCTCACACAATTCAGACACTAATTATTTTATTTTATTGACGTGTTTCAATTGATATTGATGGCCGTTCTAGATGTGGTTCGTCGTCAACGCGTTCTCGACCGTCATTGAATAATTTTTACCAATCAAAAACACTTGCTCGCGACAAACAATTATCATTGAAGGGCTTTACCAACACTCTATATGTTTCGGCACCAGAAATTTGATTGCGCATACAAAATTTTATCTAACTTCTTTGTTGAATAATTTCACTCAACATAAAAGTCGCCGAATGCACCTTATGCACTTCAGAAAGACAAGCGTATACTAAACACTATTGATTATTGTGATGTGACATTTGGCACAGATGACACTGACAGACATACTAACCTATAAACAAAAATATTTCAACGAATGGGCTTTCCCGTGAATTTTAAAAACAAAAAGTCTTACCATTTTCTGCCCACAATGGTACATTGTAATCAAACGAATTCTCTTGTTCATATCCAGAAAAGAAAGAAAATCATATACAAAGCACCAGATACGTAAAATAACTGAGTACTTTAGTGGAAGAGAGAACAATTTTATGAATGCTGAATTGTTTTACATTTCTTTCGCAAATTATTTTCGCAAAACTTGCAAATGAAATATCGGACGTTGTAGCCGTGCCAGTTAAATGCGAGACTATCACCCAGAGGGTCCCAAGCTCAATCGAAACAAGTATACACTTTTTTTGCTGGGCCGTGTAAAACAACTTAACATATTATATTTCTGAATCATCTTCACATAAATTTAAAATTTCAACCGTACTGACACAGTCCAAAACTTGTATGTCCCACCACATCAAGAAGGACGAGATCTAAGAGGAATTTCAGGAATGTGATATATTATAATGTGATATATTATATACGTACATAATATATCACATATACAAATATAAGCACTTACACATGCCATTTGTAATTAAAAAATAATAATTTTAAATCCTTGCATAAAATGACAATATTGCAGAGCTAATGCATTTTCACAATACATACCTACACACACACACGGGCGTATCATTAAAATATTTAGCAGAGATTGGTGGATAAATAATTTATATGGTTAACCCACTTTCTTATTCAATTAAAGCTAATTCAATTCTCTGGAATTTTAATCTACAGAAATGCGCACACATACACATCCGTATATATTTACATGTGTGTATGATACATATTTAACAACCTCGCAAGTGCGTGTGTTTGTATATTATTAATTTATAATAATTTTTCTGCTTCACTCATTATAATTTCTTTTGCGAAATTGCATAAATTTTACAAAATTAGCGCATTAACCGGCAACACTTGCCGCCCGTACGAGAGCATGAAAGCAAAAGCGCTGCGTCTGTGTGTGTGTGAGAATGCGCATATTTTCACACATATTTTTAAATATGTGCACCTGTTGGTGATGTTGTAGTAATTGGCAATAAATTTTGCGATTTCTCGTATAATTGCGAAAATTTTCACATACTGAAAATGCACTTTCCATGGCGTCCAAGGCGCAATCAAGCCAAGCCGTCGCTTTACTTGCCCACTAACAAACAGTTTTTTTTTTTTTTTTTAATAAACATAACATTATTTGTAAAGGTTTATTCATATTCATTAAATACGAGGTTTGGTTCCTTTTTTCTGTGTAGGTTAGGAAAAACATTGAAACAATTGAAATTAAATAATTACTTCAATGCAGAATTGCCTCAAAAGTCCATTATTTTTGCTTACAACTGTGTTTAAAAGCATTGCAACAGCAATCAAAGGAAGAAGAAAGATGAAAAAACTTGTTGAAGTGCATTGCGATTTATCGCTTCTGCCGCACATTGCCGCCACAATGAATTATTACAATTGTTTTCACTGTTAGTCACTGATGGCTAACGCCAACTCCTTCGCAGCGAAGTTCAGATGTACGTTTATTAGGGTGGTTTTTTAAAGTAGCAAACATTTTAAAAACTGAAATAGTTTTGGTGTCAATTAGATAGAAGTCAGAAGTTCAAATTACCCTATGAATACTAATTAAAAGTAACTAAAGATAAAATTGGAGATAGTTTTGACATAAGTTTAAGTAAAGCTCTTCTATTCAGCCTTTATAAACTTTTTTTGACAATTAATCTATGCATAATATGTCGTAAACGCTCTACTGAGGAGAAAATTTAGTATAATAACAGATTGACTGCTGGTCCGTATTGTTGCGACTTCATCATTCAATACAAGGCGAGAGCGATACACTGATTGATGATGTGATGATGTTTTCCTTGGACGGAATATCGGCGATTTCTTCTCAGCAACCATTATCTTTAAATGTATAGACAAGAAAAGGTCACTGGAAACTAGATCCAAAGATTTCAGTGGATCTTTAAGCAACTCGATGCCCAATTCCGTCAATATACATACAATATAACTTTTCATTGCTTTGAGCCACGGTGCATGTCTCTACTGCTGTCTCACTTAACACAGAGCCTTCGCATAGCCAAATATTTTCGAACGATAAATCCAACAGCTCTAACTATCCCGATCAACCTCGTTTTACAGTCACACAAAATGTTTTATAGAGTTTTTGTTGCTCCGATCCAAAGCAGTATCTTTTGGACAACCACGAATTCCATCCGAATTCCTCTGGCCTCAACGAAATTCAACAAATCAGTAATGAATAACTGATACGTCAGTGATAGAATATCGATACTTCAGTGCAAAATTTTTAAAGAAATTAAAGATATATCCTTGAAAGTTACTCTACAAAATATGTATAAGAATTTTCACACTTCGTGGCATATTCAACTAACTTAGACTTTGTTTAACTATTGTGTTTTTAGATCCACCCTCACACACATGTGCATTAAATTCGCTAAATGCACATACTATATATACATATGTACACGCATGCGATGCGTCGGCGCCTAATACCGACCACCCCACAATACATTAATTCACCGGTGAGTGACCAGCCGCCAGACACACAACGCAACGCCAGCATTGAAAGCTAAACAAAACAGAAAAACGAAAAACAATACCGTTAATAGTGCGATTTACACAAATAATGCGAAAATGTAAAGAAAAACGTGTAAAAATACAAAAACCAATTTCATAATATCATCCAAGTAAACGCCAAATAATACCGCAAAGTAGCGATGGACGTTGGCGATTAGGTCCGGGCACACTCTTTGTTACGCGAAAAATTATTACGCGGTTGCACGCTTAATGCCGGTGTTATTTTCATATCCACATACATGCACACATACTTGTATGTATAATGTACATATGTATATGTGGAGTAAGCGGTAGTGCAAGCGTTGAACAATTAGATTTTTTACTTAAGACTACAGTTAAAGGCAAACTGAAAATAAAAATGCGCATTTTATTCAATTATTAACGGATTTTTGTTCACACCTCGGCTTTCTGCTTTCGCGCCCTTATGTACAAACTCATGTACGTGCGAGGTATATTGCTTGAAGTTTACTCAAGCGGGCCAAAGTAAGTTACATTCCCAATAATTAGCTATATGTCGGTGTCCTATGGCTCAACTTAAAAAATCATAACTCATCATTCGCAATATCTGACAATTATTTCTAAAGAATGTTTTCTTTTATACGCCCTAAGTCTTTTATAAAAATTGCCTGAATGCGTATGTATGTAAATCTTTAGTTCGAATCTACAAGATGAAAAATTCTATAAAACTGACCGTCGACTAACGATATAAGCTCCTGAAACTCACAAAAGTCATTTTCTTCGCGGAGTGTCACTTATGATAGAAAAATGTATAACTTTTAATTTTTGAGGTGGGGGGACTACGTGGATCCCTGATTATATGGTAGCATAACGCTGCGAAACAAACTGAACAATTAACAAGTAAGGAAGGGCTAAGTTCGGGTGTCACCGAACATTTTATACTCTCGCATGATAAAGTGATAATCGAGATTTCATTATCCGTCATTTACATATTTTTTTTATTTTGCTGTAAAATTAATTAGATTAGATCAATTTGTGTACTTTGAGTATTGAATTGTATTTTCATTTATAAGTATGTGTTATACAGATGGAATTCAAAATAGCGTTATATTGGAAGAAGGCGTGGTTGTGAACCGATCCATATTTGGTACATGTCATCAAGGTGTTAAGAAAATATTATATACCGAATTTCATTGAAATCGGTCGAATAGTTCCTGAGATATGGTTTTTGGTCCATAAGTGGGCGACGCCACGCCCATTTTCAATTTTTAAAAAAAGCCTGGGTGCAACTTCCTTCCGCCATTTCTTCCGTTAAATTTAATGTTTCTGACGTTTTTTTTAGTCGGTTAACGCACTTTTAGTGATTTTCAACATAACCTTTGTATAGGAGGTGGGCGTGGTTATTATCCGATTTCTTTCATTTTTGAACTGTATATGGAAATGTCCGAAGGAAATGACTCTATAGAGTTTGGTTGACATAGCTATAGTAGTTTCCGAGATATGTACAAAAAACTTATTAGGTGGCCACGCCCACTTTTCCAAAAAAATTACGTTCAAATATGTCCCTCCCTAATGTGATCCTTTGTGCCAAATTTCACTTTAATATTGTTATTTATGGCTTAGTTATGACACTTTATAGGTTTTCGGTTTTCGCCATTTGTGGGCGTGGCAGTGCGCTGATTTTGCCCATCTTCGAACTTAACCTTCTTATGGAGCCAAGAAATACGTGTACAAAGTTTCATCATGATGTCTCAATTTTTACTCAAGTTACAGCTTGCACGGACGGACGGACAGACAGACATCCGGATTTCAACTCTACTCGTCACCCTGATCACTTTGGTATACATAACCCTATATCTGACTCTTTTAGTTTTAGGACTTACAGACAACCGTTATGTGAACAAGACTATAATACTCTCGTTAGCAACTTTGTTGCGAGAGTATAAAAAATGTTTTTGTATGGATGACTTTTTTATTCGATAAAATATCTTCACCTTAACATAGGTTATTGCCCAAGGCAACAGTATAATATCCGAACAAATTCTTCAGATTGGACTAATATAGCTTATAGCTGCCACACAAACTGACCGATCCAAATCAAGGTAAAGTTCTTTTTATACCCTTTTTTGCTATAAGAAATTCAAACCTGGAGACTATTATGGCTTCAATGCAACCGAAATTAACGTTTTTAATTTTATTTTTCAATTTTGTTAAAATATACTTCAGCTAATATTGTTTAAAATTATTCAACCGCATTTACGCGTATTTAACATTTCATTAAAATACTTTTAAGTCTATGACGGCTCTTACAAAACTGCAAATGCTGCCACAAGAAACAAAATATGGCACATCGGCAACTCGTTTTGGTTATTACGAGGAGCAAATGCAAAATAGCAACAACAACAATTAGCACAGCAAGTAAACAAAACGATGTAACAGCAATTAAAATGTAGAAAAAGCTGACAGCAGTGGCGATTTATAATTTTAAAGAAAACATTTCAAAGCCGTCAAAGAGCGGCGGCTAAGCGCACACACACCACCATATTCAATTACGCATGCGCAGTGGCAGGCACAAAGCAGCAGACAGCTGACATAAAAATAAAATGCAAAAACAAAAGAAAACAGAAAATATGAATGTTAAGGTGTTAAAAGAGGCGTAAAAAAGATGAGCAAAAAGTGATGAATAAGCCGCGCTTACACGCAAAGCAGCAGGCAACAACAACAAGCAGCCGACACTTGCTGGCATTTTAGTTGCTCTATTGGCGCAGCATGCCACAATGCCACAAGTGTGTGCAGATGCATTGCATGTGTTTTTAAGCGTCTGTGCCGCTGCAACTTGCACGCGTGATTTTCTCCATTCATTTTTTACTGTTGTTGGCTGCTTTTTGTACCTTTGTGTTCTGCGCTGCAAAAGAAAAGGAAAATTTGTGCTGGCTAGCGACCCTTTGTGCCAATTCATACATACTTATACCATATACATATGTATGTAGCAACTGCTGCTGAGTGGCGCACTTCCGTAGGTGCGCAATGCGCAGACGCGCCGGCAGAATCATCAAGTCGCTTCATTGAGCGTGAAATGGCAACAGAGAAAGTACCAGAGGCCAGCTTTGGCGCTGACTTCGTTAGACAGTTGTTGCTTGCTCAATCCAATGCCTTCAAGCTGTCGCTTTTACGCTGTTGTTTCACTTGTTGTTTTTGTTTTTTCTCATTTGAATTTTTTCTTTGCTAATATTTATTGTCTGTCGCTTTTCTGTTGCGCATTCCTAAGCCGTTGTGGTGCCATGCCATGATTCTTTTGCTGCCACTCTCCACGATAGAGTCTATGGACGCGAAGCAATTTAGTTTTTGCTGCTGCTGGAGTTGTTGTTGTTGTGCATTTTTTCTTGTCATGCAAATTGCAGCAATTGTTACGCTTTTAATTTAGCTCGTCACAGCGCGGTTTACGGTTTTCACACTGACAACAACAAAGCAGTTGCCTGCATTACTGATAGAGCGCTTGGTGTTGTTATAGCATTGTTGCCGCTTGCCGCGTAACTAACAGTTAACTTATTCGCATTTGCATTGGGTGCGTGCCACAATTTTCTTGGCAAAAATAATTTATACTTTAATTTTTAGCGTTTCAGCAGCATCTCTGAGATTCTGTGTATACTCAAAGAAGCACATGCACGCACACATATCCATGCGTTCACACAAAAGCCACTTCCGTTTCACAATTGTTGCTTGCCTGCAACACAAACTCTCAAGTGTTCAAGAGCATACACTTCGCAGTTTCCATAAGAACGCACACAAAGCAATTAAGAGCCTCTCAGAAGCTCGTGAGCTAATGCTCGACGTCTCTTTTGCCTTTTACTACCTTAGTTAAAGCTGAATTGATTCACTTACAAACAGGAAATGCTTTTGCATGGAGAGAGCTCTGTACTGAGCCTTGGTAGTTTACGATATATGAACAAATATGGTATAACTTATATATAAATTTCATTAATACTTGTATTACGCTCAAAATATATTTTTTTTAATTCCATACATTATGTGTATCATTTTTGAAGTACGACGATTAAAACGATTATTTGCCAATTTCACTTCTTCAAATTTATGGAATATACTATCAGATAGTATTCTCCCTTTAATATAATTTTATATTACAAGTTTCAATACTCTTAAAAAATTGTCGCATTAACGCTTTACAGCTCATTCCGAATATAATTTCCGATCTTAAAATTAGCAGCTTCACAGCAGAAAATTACTTCTTCTTTACAGACGTAGACACCGCTTACGTGGTTTTAGCGGAGCTAACAACAGCACGAAAGTCGTTTCTCCTTTTTGCTATGTGGCGCCAATTGGACATTCCAGGCGAAGCCAGGTCCATCTCCACCTGGTCTTATAAAGTGACTTATAGAGTTTGATTTTTGTTCGTCGAGAGAGGACTTTACTTCTCAATTGCCTACTTAGTCCGAAGTAACAACTGTTGGCAAGAGGTATTCTGCGTTGGATATCGCGGCTGACATTATTGTTGGTGCTAATACTGTTTTCAAGATAGACGAAATTACTAGTCGTGAGATGTGAGATTTGTTTTGAATTACGATCGTAATTAAGAAGCAGAGTATATTCTTATATTTGCAATATGATGCTTCATTCGTCATTTTTCCTAGGGTATCTATAGGGTCTGAAAGACAGAGTAATGATGATCGATTTTCAAACTGCTTTCAGCGAGCGTGAAATAGGTGAAGTTATAAGATTTATATCAAACCTGATCTTCATTTTGACTTACGATTGATTGACCAGCAGAATATTTCATCGCTCCACATATTATGTGTTCTTGATCAAATGATTCGTAAACTTTTGTCTAATTGATTTTACTTTTAATAAGAAGCTCTTCTATTTAGTTTGGGATAATTTTAGTTATTTGAGATATTTGGGTTGTATGTTCTAACAAATTTTTTTTTTGTCCATAACTTTAAGAAAATTTTACTTAAAATATACTATACAATCTTTTTAAATTTTTCTATATATTTATATTGAATTATACCGTCAAATGGACTTTCGTATTTCAAATTACTCTCTTCAATTTCAAGTCTATAGTTATCTGGGTATAGATTTTTACTTAGAACTAAAGGATTCTATAGCAAATCCGAATTTATTAAAAATCTCCGACTAAATGCTTCGAATTATTTTTAAAGACAGTGCCTTACGTGCAAACAAGTTCCGTACAACTTTTGTAGAATATCTGAGATGAGCGTTCTTGAGATTAATGCTTGTTATGGGTCGTTCAAAAAAAAAGAAATTTTAGTTTAAGAAACTAGAAATTTTTTATATGAAGTTTCGACTGGTCTTTCAAAGTGATGATTCGTGACAGGATAAAAATTGTATACCTGGACAGGAGTTTGACATACAGTACTGTTACTGTATTCAGACCGGACCAGTTTTCATATGAACTTCGATTATAAAAACAAGATTGATTATATTTTTATGGAATGTCTTAAAATATTTCTGTACTAGATTCAAGGCGTTTATAATTACAGTTAGGTTTTTTTTATCATATTTGATTATTATTACTTTTAATGAGCCATAGATAATTTTTATCTATTTTTTTCCGATAATTTTACAAAAATATCAACAATAAAAATCGTATGTACAAAGTTTTATACATATTTATATATACATATATATACATATATATATACACTGATATGTACGTTCATAAAAAGCAACATTTTGTTTCACCGATTGATTGATTGGCTCTGAGTCACACTTGAATCGCATTGGCAGTTTCTCTTTGCAAAATTGATTGCTCATTTGCTAACATGCATAGCCAAAAAGTTATTTTTTTTGCTCATTAAAAGCAATGCTTTTATATATTTATATATACATGTGTATGTGTATATACCTTTATATCTTGTTATTATTATTTAAAAAAAT
This sequence comes from Bactrocera correcta, assembly GCA_027475135.1. Taxonomy (NCBI): domain Eukaryota; kingdom Metazoa; phylum Arthropoda; class Insecta; order Diptera; family Tephritidae; genus Bactrocera; species Bactrocera correcta. The sequence continues at coordinate 74,582,588 of CM050326.1, forward strand.
TTTTTATTGAGTTTTTGGAGATTTTCTATATCTTTATATCCATCAACTGCCCATTCCATTAACTATGTTCGGAAGGTGAATGTGTCATGCCAACTATTCGATATTCATAACTACTCACAGCATATAATATATGAGCGCATTTTAAATTAGTCATTAATATTCAAGAGCTGAACTCACGAGTTGTCTAAAAATCAAAAGTAGGGAACAGTTAAGTTCAGGTGCACCCGAATAAGAATCAAAGTCATTAGTAAAACACGCTCTCTTATTTTCATTGAGAAAGCTTACAAGTTGGCCGATATATTGTTGTGTTGTATATATGGGAGCTAAGGGAAGTATAGGCACGATTCATAGAGAATCTTTCTTTTGTAGCTTAATTGGTTTAGGAGATATGTACGTTAAGCCTATTATGGGACGGATCCTCTCCTACTCTTTCAAAAATTTCTGCCAAAAGGTGCCCCTTGCTACTCTAATCCTCTGTGGCAAACTACAGTTCTGTAGCTTAATTAGTTGTTTAATTATGGCACTTTATAGGTTTTCCGTCGTCATCCGGGCGTCGCAGTGGTCCCATCTACGAACTCTTCCCTATATTGTTTTCAGGAAACGCGTATACCAACTTTCATTACTACAAGTATATCTCATTTTGAATCAAGTTACAGCTTGAATAGACAGACGGGAAGACGGACAGTCACCCGGATCTCAACTCGTCTCAATCATCCTCATCACTTTATTTTATATACATATGTGTATATAAACCCATATCTATGCCGCTTAGTGTTAGGTGATAAGTACATACAACTGTTAGGTGAAGAAAATTATTATACTCTGTTGTAACATGATGCAAAAGTATAATTATCAGCTTGTTGCCGGAGCTTCAACAGTTTTGCAACCACACTATTCTTAATGTGATGATATAATCCCATGTAATCCTGTCGTGTTCACCAAACTTATATTTAAAAATAATTTCAAATGGGAACTTGCTTTCAATTTTCAGCGACATTCAAACAGGTTTTGACTTTTTTATTGCATTTTTTCATTTCAGAAAACAAGTGTTAATTGTATTGGCAAACATTTCATTAACTGGTTTTGTGGATCTTCTCAATTGAAATCAAAAATACAACAGAAATGTTTAATAAATTTAATTTGAGCGAAAAAAATAATTTTTGCAACAAAATTCTAAAATAATTTATTGCTGTTGAGTAGAGTCTAGTCACACAAGATTAAATTTGCTTAGGTGACCGAGTTGATCGAATCAACACTCTTGTGTTGAGCTTTTAAGCTAAAAAAAAGGCGAATTAAGCTTTAAGCTCACTGCATCTTTTTAATTCTCATATATTCGTTATAAAGTTTTATTTAGATGGACCATTCATGGATTGACCATTTGAATTGAGTTTTTCTTCCAATGCTTCGAAATTTGTTTATTCTTTTTCTTTTTCGAAATTTTTCAGAATAGTAGAAGTTTTTCAAAATTTTAATTTGTTAAAACTTTCTTTTTGGACGTATAGTAAACTTATAGATTATATCGTCTCTCGATAACTCTGATTTCTTATAAAGAAACCGATTTCAGAACTCTTTCTATGTTTTGGGCCTCATGTAAACAGCAGTTATTGCTGCTATGTATAACTTCGTCAATAATAGTTGCAGTTATTATCCACTTTTTATATTATCCGAAATTATTACTTATTATTATATTATTCATAAGTACTTTTGATGGATATTAGAAATACTTCCAAGGATTTTTTTCTCCAGATAAGTCTGATTTTTTTCTATCATGTGGCTTAGAGACTAAAAATCAGTTAATTTTTAAACAAAGTTTCAATATTAGATATTTTTGTACAAAATCAACAATTTTTTTTGCAAAAATGTCAGTTCATACAAATATCATTGCATAAAATCAAAAGATCTTCAACGTTGATGAAATGTCAGTCCACACAATTGGGGATGCGCTTGTTGTTTGGTTTCGTATTGTGTTAAAATGAGTTTGCTTTCGCCTTTGCCAGCTTTTGTAATTTTGCCATACCTTTATGTATGTATACATATTTAGCCAGTTGTTCAGTGGTTGGCTGAAAACAATGCTTCACTCATGGCTTAAAGGTAAATCCGTTTCTAAGCATTTCTTTTGTTTCGCTGTGACATATACAAAGTTACTTTATTTACACCAGCACAGTGGAAAAGACTTGAACGAAATATAAATGATTGTGCAAAAAAAGACAGAGATTTAAATAGGAAATAGCTTGGAATTAGACAACTTTAACTTTTGTATGGATTTGAATTTCTTCTTCTTCTTTACTGGCGTAGACACCGCTTATGCTATTATAGCCGAGTCAACAACAGCGCGCCAGTCGTTTCTTCTCTTCGCTACGTGGCGCCAATTGGATATTCCAAGCGAGGCAAGGTCCTTCTCCACTTCGTCCTTCCAACGGAGTAGAGGTCTTCCTCTTCCTCTGCTTCCCGCGGTGAGTACTGCGTCGAATACTTTCAGAGCTGGAGTGTTTTCATCCATCCGGACAACATGACCTAGCCAGCGTAGCCGCTGTCTTTTAATTCGCTGAACTATGTCAATGTCATCGAATATCTCGTACAGCTCATCGTTCCATCGAATGCGCTATTCGCCGTGGCCAACGCGCAAAGGACCATAAATCTTTCGCAGAACCAATCTCTCGAAAACTCGCAACGTCGACTCATCCGTTGTTGACATCGTCCAAGCCTCTGGATTTGAATTTACAATGCTTAAAAAAAACGAAAAACATAGTTCCAAAAAATAATTAAGGAATTGTTTAGCCTTTCTTTCAAACAGAGCTTTATGGCAATGAAATAAAGGGCGATCCATTTCAAGGTTCCCTATATAAAAAACACAGTATTCAATGGGGAATTCTTATCACCATTTGAAAGGACATTATTTGGCCTTTATTTTTTGAAGGTTATCTTATTCAAATGTTAGTGCGGCTACGTCTCATATGGTTCATCCGTTGAGTTCAATTTTCGAACACTCGTTCGAACATTTTGATTGGTAACTGGCAAATGACAGGCGTGATATTTTACTCCAAGATCTAAATCGAAGCGGGATTGACCGATTAGACCTTAGACTTAACATATCCCCACAGGAAAAAGTCTAACGGTGTGATATCATACGATCCTGGTGACTAATCGCCCGCCCAAAGAGTTGAAATTATCTGCTCACCGAAGTGTTCTCTCAACAAATCCATTGATTTATACGATATGTGGGAAGTAGCGCCGCATTGTTGAAACCAAATGTCGCCGAGATCACGACCTTCAATTTCAGGCATCAAATAATTGGTTATAATGACACGGTAACGGTCGCCATTAACGGTTAGGTTCTCACCGCCATCATTTTTGAAGAAGTATGTACCGATGATTCCACCGGCCCACAAACCACTCCAAACGGGTTTTTTTTCTTTATGCTTTTCATCCAAAATGCGGAAATGTTTCTTTTTTACATACCAATTGAGCCAGAAATGGGCCTCATCACTGAGAAAAATTTGTCAAATACGGATCCTCTTGCAACTTTTCAAATGATGTCGCTTGGAAAGGTCGAGCGGCATCAGTTCTTGCACAAGCTGTATTTTGTACGCTTTCAAATTAAGATCTCGAAGTGAAATGTCCAATATTTTCTTCACCGCGTTCTAAACGTGGTCTATTATTATCTAATAATAAATGAGTACGCTCAGTAGGCCAATTATATTGATCATAGGATTACCAAAGCGCAAAAAACACATTCTTTACAGAACGTGAATTTTCATAATACGAGTAAAGGTGAACGATTTGTGAACTCTGTTCAGGAATGCCTGTAAGTCTTACTATGATTAATTGCCAAACAATACTGAACAAAAATAACATTAAAGCTTGATACAACTCCCGCGTGATCTTTCAAAACAACGCTATTGAAAAAAGTACCTCTGATTTGATCACCTGTTAGAAGCAGATATACTGACTTCAGCCTCCATCAAAAAACTGAGCATTCACTCCCACAGCAGAGCGGCAATCGTTTAGGAATATTTGACTTCATTATCAATTAGTAAGATTTGTACGGGTTCACAACCGTTGAACTTGCGAAAAAAGGCAAGTCACTCAATGTTCGGTAAGCGTTGCTTAATAATCACCCGACGAATTATCTCAAAGTGACCACTTCACGATCTATTGATCCATACCAAGAACGTTATGAGGGGTATACCAGCAACAAAACCTAACCTTACCTATTCTAATTCAGAGGAAATAATAGATTTTCTATTTCCAATGCGAAATATTTTCACAAAATTACTATTTATCTTTGGCCGCACCGAAAAATAAAATTATTCTTAAACATACATATTTCCTTTTAAGAAACGTTCATACATGCATGGTGGGTATGTGCCAAATTTATCAATAAATATTTTGCAAAGCGTCAAAACATTATGATTATTTCCGTTTTTAAACGAATATCCGCTCCACTGTTTGAAGCCGCGCTTATTTGTGCACGAAAATTCGTCGACGCTGCCATACTGTACAAACTTACTTACGTACTTCTTATAAACATATATAAGTATGTAATAAATGAAATTAAAAATGCAAATATTCTCATATCATGTCATGACAAAAAATAAATGTATATATGTATGTATACAGGTATGTGTGTATGTGATAAAATCGCAGTTGCTTTTCAAGTTGTTTATAATTAAATGTGTGCTGCTGATGGCGTTGGTAACCTTGTGCGGCAGATGAGCAAGTGCAAGTTATTAAATGAAAAATACGAGTGAACATAAATATACTATATTTTTCTATGTTATTGTTAGACTGCTGAACTTTTACTCAAATTACTTGAATTAAAGAGAGGCTGGCCCTATAGCAAGGAGGTGTTGGCGACATGGCTGAATGTTTTAAGTGAAGTTCGAAACACTGGAAAATACTAAATTACAATTTAATTATAAACCTATACACATAATTTTCTATGCGATCGTAATAATTAAGTGCAATCCTCCAGCAGTAACTCTGCGCTTGAGGCAAGGCAAATCTCATGACACATCTCGTACAGTCACATCTCGTTTGGGGCATTGCCTCACTACGTTCGAATGACAGTGAAATGACACACTTGTCAATGACTCATTTATTAACATATTTGCATATTTTATAATTTATTGAATATTGCAAAAACAAAAGCACAGCATCTCTTATATAAATTTCGTTTCTTCTTTTTTCATTGTGTTCAGAAATTGGAACAAGAAAAACATGTTTTGCGTCAAAAGCTCGCCATTGCCGAAGAGGAGAGCGATCAACGCGTTCTCGAGCTGCAATCTGATCTCAACGAACTCAAAGATAAATTACAGGCACAGGAGAATGCAATACGGCAGGCGGAAAAGGAGAAGACTATACTAATCGATGAGTTGACACATCAGAACACGCGCCTCACTGAGCAAATACAGGAAGCGCACGCCACCGAACTGAAATTAATGTCGCAGATACAGGAACTTAAGGATCAGTACAATTACAGGAACACCAGCTTGCAGGTAAGCGATGACGAGTAATTAAATATTGACACTCACTTCGTAAGAAATGTGTCCATGCAAACGTTGCTGGGTTCACATAATGCGAGAATGCCTCTCAGTGGTCATTAGCTTCGAATTCTGATCAAGGCAACCCCTAAAAGCTTATGCCATCAAATTTTCAACCCTTACCATATTTTATAAATCAAAATATTTCTTCTAACAAAGCACATCTACCACTAGAAAGTTTGTTAAATCTTATAGGAACTTTTATTTATGTTAATCCACAATTTAAGTACCAGAAATTTATATTAAACGCCAGTTACAGATCTGTATGGAGAGTAATTTGTCTTAGTTTCTCAAGAACGAAATACGGCATCTTCTTCTTTATTGGCGTAGCCGCCGCATACGGTTATAGCCGAGTGAATAACATCACGCCAACGTTCTTCCTTTTCGCTGTTTGGCGTCAATTGGAAATTCCAATTGTAGTCAGGTCCTTCTCCACTTCCTTCTTTCCAACGGAGTGGAGCTCTTCCTCTTCCTCTGCTTCCCCCGGCGGGTACTGCGTCGAATACTTTCAGAGCTGGAGTGTTTTCGTCGGACCAGATGACCCAGCCAGCGTAGCCGCTGTCTCTTAATTCGCTGAACTATGTCAATGTCGTCAGATATCTCGTATAGCTCATCGTTCCATCGACTGCGATATTCGCCGTTGACAATGTTGAAAGGACCATAAATCTTCAAAAGAACCTTTCTCTCAAAAATTCGTAACGCCGACGCACCAGATGTAGTCATCGTTCAAGCCTCTGCGCAAGGACGCGGATGAGTGACTTATAGAATTTGGCCTTTGTTCGTCGAGATGTTTTTGGATTTCGAGGCTGATATTGTTGTTGGTATTAATGCTGGTTTCAAGATATCCGATCTCAATATGCCTGTTATTGTCACATCCCGAAAGTAACTTCAACGTCAAACTTGGCTGAAGTCCCACGTAAACCTAAACATGGAAATAACAACAAAACGAGATTTAGATGACGCTGTGGAAAACTTCACCCAAAAAATACTTCAAGCCGCTTCGTTATCTTCTCCTCTTAATTCATCTAAACCATACTGTACCAACAATGTGCCATATTCAGATGAAGTAGCGCAGATGGTACAAAACAAAAGACGACTTCGAAGGATCTGGCAGAATAGCAGAAATCCGCTTGACAAAACCAGGCTAAACAAAGCAATTAAAGAATTAAAATTAAAAAGTTGGCAGAGCTGAAAGAAGAATCTATTGCAGAATTTTTTATGAATGCTGATCCAAATAAAAACGATGAATAAAATCTGTGGAAAGCTACTAAATATCTGAAACGTCCTCCGAAGCGACAAATACCGATAAAAGATGAAAACAACTCTTGGCGTAAATCTGACAACCACCTTGCGAACACCTTCAAGCCTTTTGCTCTCAATACTGACCATCAGCGCCAAAATGTTCAGACTTTTCTTGAGAGTCCATATCAAATGGATAAACCAATACATTACGTAAAACTGACTGAAGTACAATCAGAAGTGTCGCTGTTCAAAATTTCTAAATCGCCTTTCCCAGATAACATTGACGCATAGACAATCAAACAATTACCAAGGAAATGCCTGCATTCTTAATTTTAATTTTTAATTGTGGTTTTAGGCTAAGTCACTTTCCTACGCAATGGAAATGTGCCGAAACTATAATCATTCCGAAGCCAAACAAACCCGAGAACGAAATAACCTCTTATATACCAATAAATTTGCTGACAATATTCGAAAGAATATTTCTTCATCGACTATTGCCACTTTGTATTCCTTATCCGTTATCCCTGACCATCAATTTGGATTCAGGCATGGAACCCCTGAACAGTGCCACAGAATCGTCAAAACTACACTAAAATGTTTCAAAGAACCTTGATTTCAGACATTTTTACGTTAGAATTAATGATGACACTTCCGACTTATACGAAGTCAAAGCAGGTGTTCCGCAAGGCAGGGTGCTTGGCCCAACACTGTTCACGATTTTCATTGCCGACATGCCAATGATAAACGACGAAAATATAACTGTTGTCACATATGTATGCAGACGACACCGCCATTCTTGCATCTGCTTACTCTGCAAACGAAGCGTCTGAAACTGTTCAAAAACAACAGAACGCAGTTGAATCCTGGCTTTGAAATCGGAACATTATGGTAAATGAAAGAAAATTAGCGCATGTTACCTTTACCATGAAAGCAGGAGATTGCCCCAGCGTCAATCTCAATCAAACAATTATTCCAGAATGCACTAGCACTAAGTACCTCGAGATGCACTTAGACAGAAGACTAACATGACAGCAACACATAAAAATCAAACGAGATCAGCTAAAACTCAAGACGAGAAAAATTTACTGGTTACCGGGTCCCAAATCGAAATTTAGTCTGAAAAATAAGGTGATCCTATACAAAAGCATTTCAAAACCGATTTCGGCCTATAGAATACAAATCTGGGGAGCTGCAAGTAAATCGAACGTAGAACTAATTCAAAGATATCAGTCGAAAACACTCAGGTTGATTGCAAACGCTCCACGTACATCAAAAATATTAACTTACACAAAGACCTTGTAATAAATATGGTGAAAAGCGAGATTCAGAAACTCAGTTCAAGATATCTTAATCGCCTAAGCTGCCACCCCAACGTATACGCCATTAATCTACTGGAACACAGTGAAGATACTCGCCGACTGCAAAGGCTACATCCCTTAGACCTACCATTTAAATCTTAAGTTTAACTGAATTAATTAAACTGCAAAGTATACTAAATTAAGTGAATGGTGATATATAGTACAAATCGTATACTTCAAATGCCTTTATGTATTTAATGGACAAATTGCAATTTTAGCATCAAAGCCAATCTTAGATATAATAACAATTGCTTATTGTCGCACGACAGATTGTAAATAAAATTGAATAAGAAAAAAAGATATCCGAAATTATCTATGACTTCGAAGTTATGATTGTCAACAGTGACGTGGGACGACTGTTCATTTGATGACAGGAGATATTTCGTCTGTCCCTCGTTCACTGCCAGACTCATTTGCTTTGCTTCCTTATCCACTCTGGAAAGAAAGAATTAACGGCGCGGTTGTTGAGGCCAATGATATCAATTTCTTCGATATACAAAGAGAAAATTGTGTAAAATTTTGCAGTCACAGCTGAATTTTCAGGAACTTTTTATAATGGATGGGCAGATAAGTTTATGAAATTTATCTTTTTGAAACGTTTTTAAAGAAAATTGTGACTTAGTATTGCGACACACTACTTTTTACACGAATCGGAACTTTTACAGTAATTATAAAATCGTTTCATTCGGGACGTCCTGAACTATTCTGTAACGAAATTGTCAAACACCCATAAAAAAATTAGCTAGGCAAAGCTGTCATAAGCTCTATTTCTACGATTCTTCTCGTCCTTATATTTATACATACATATATAAATCTACTATACAGTCTAAACTATACAAAGTGTCAATAGTTTAAAAATTTTACTATTATTCCTCAATTGTTGCCAAAATATTTTTAATAATAAGCCCCAACACATTTCTGTTCCACTTTCAGGAGCACGTGCACAGTCTGGAATCCATAAAAACCGAGTTGAACCTCACTACAGAAAAACGCCATGATCTTGAGAAACGTTTACAGCACGCACAGGATGAAAAGGAGTCGCTAACGTCCGCATTAGAAGAGGCTTCTGACAGAATACACATGCTTGAGAGACATGCACGAGAGCAGGAAACAAAACTGGAGGTAATAACTGAATACAATTTAAAAAATAAATATTTTTGGTTTTTTTATCGAAACATATTTTTTTTAAATTAGAGGTAATGACTCTAAAATAATTGGAAGACTATATCGGACTACAACCACTCCGATTTTCCCTTGACTTGATTCTTTCACTTTGCAGTACATAAATCAAGAAGTAATTAACATAACGGGATAAGACTTTTCACTAATAATTCCTTTAAAATTACCAACAATTTTCCAAATCTAAGCAAAACTGTTCAAGCCACTAGGTACTAAATACTTGGACCCCAGTATCTATAGTTGAGTCTTGTCAATATGTATCGGTCAATGTACCATTGAAATTCAGAAAGAATCATTTCCTGATAATGGTAATTCTGTGTATCAAAAATGTATGTATATCGACCAATATTTGACTTATCTCAATGAAAATAGAAATAGTTTGCTACGAAGTTTGTGGCACCCAGAAAGAAACGTCGAAGACGCTATAAATTATATATGTATGTAAATGATCAGCATGATAAGCTTAATCGATTTAGTCATGTCTCTCAGTACATACAGGAACTAGTCCCTGAGTTTTTGAAATTTTGCACACGTCCTTTTCTCTCCAAGAAGCTGCTCATTTGTCGGAACAGATATCGTACCACTATAGCATATAGCTGCCATACAAAATGAATCATCGGAATCAAATTCTTGTAAGGAACATTTCAACGTTTTTTCTTGATTTTCTTTAGAAATAGAAATAGTATATGTGACCTGGTCTACGGAAAGAGAACTTAGGTGTCAAAAAATCATTTTTTTTTTTTTTTCAATTTTTTTATTTTTATTTATTTTTTTTTTTTCGCACGTTAGCTCCCTTTTCGTAGACCAAGTCACATATATTTTTATAAATTTCTTCGAATAATAAAAAAAAATCAAAAAGTTATCAATTTATATTAAATTAAATTTGGCATATTAACAGGAAATGTTATGTTTGTTATCAGATTTTTTTTTTTTACTAAAAAACCTCAAAATGGGCAATCAATCCTTATAATATATACGAAAATAAGCAAAAGAACTTAATTCAAGATAACAATTATTTTGAATTCTGCGCAATTTCTCCCTACAAATCATTTTGGCTCAAATATACACATCGATAAATATTTTTATTTATAGACAACACTGCAAGCACTTGAGAGATCTCAGCGTGAAAATAATGTGCTCAGCGAGCGTTTGGGAGCGGTAAGTTTGCTTGCATCCAATAAAATTGAAACCATTATGACACCCCGCCACGATTACAGGATGCCAATTCCAGTGTACATGGCAAGAAATCGCTGCAATTCGAAATGGAATGCGATGAAGATGACTCCAGTTTCTCAGATGGCAAGCCGAGTCAAATTTGCATTGAAGCGCGCTCTGTCTACATACAGCTGAAGTCACTTGTGGACTCGTTGAAAATTGGCCATGATGACGACTCAGGTATGATTAACCCAAATCCCAAAATATAAACATATAAATATGACTACAATAAAACTCTTCCATTCTAGGTTTAAATTCGGACATATCATTAGACTTGGAATCCATGGACAATACGATTTCATCTTCAAGCCGCACCGAAGGTGGCAGTCACACGGAGGCTATTGAATTTCGTCCCGGCATGCTATCAGCCATGTCCGATGAGTTAACACGCTTGCTGCTCAATTTGGATGCCGGCAACTTCAGAAAGATGCTCGATCAGACGCGCAATCTCGTGCTGGAGCAAGAGGACGAAATCAAACGCAGTCATCACTTAATTCAAGAGCTGGAATCGAAAGTAAGCATATTTTTCATTTATTTTTCGACAATTTTTACACATTTCCCGCCGGACAGCTCACCGTCACCGATGTGGAGCTGCAGAACGTGAAGGAGGAGCGCGATCAAGCACGTGGGGATCTTATTGACAATAGCGATCGCGATGAAATGCTCGCTAAAGCACAAAAAGAGCGCGATGCAGCGAATGAGCGACGCACAAAAGCCGAAATCGATTTGGCTAAGACACGCGTAGACTTAATGCAGGCCAACAGCCAATTGCTTGAGTCCATACAGCAGAAGGTCGAGTTGTCACAACAGCTGGAACAGTGGCAGGTAAATAGAAGTTAAACGATATTGAAACCATGATAAACTAGGGGGGAAATAATTTGCATAAAAAGGAAGTCCAATTTCTTAACTGAAAACAATCCTACTTTCCCTGATATTTCATTATGAATGACTTTGTAAAGATATATTTTAAATAGATAGTTTTCTACATTATAACTCACTAGCAACTCGTCCCGGCATCGCACGGAGTAGACAATTATTTATTTTTGGAAATTTGGATATAAAACACATTTTTTCCCAAATATTTGTATTTGTATTAAAAAAATCCCACAGTTATATTTGTATGTAAGTCTATTTATGTTCAATTTCTTTCATGGTTTAAGTGGCGAGCACTTTCAAAAAATTAAAAAATAAAAATAATAATAATCAAAAAATTAAAATAACAGTAATAAATAATGAATTCAATCGTTTTACATATATTTTTGCCACTGCACGCGCTCAATTCTGCTAAATAGCAGCGACAACGTGGAATTCCTCACTTTGATTCTATCGGCTCTGTTAGCCGCCAAATCGAACATCACACAGAATTCAATTTGCACCTTCTCTATACATTACATTCTCTGGCCCGGCGCGCTTTTCAAAATGCATCGCAAACAACGGCCACGGCGCTATGCCAATTTTGCTTATTTTTTGAATTTTTTAATTCGTAATATCTTTTGAATGGAAAGTCCAATTTAAAAACTATTTTATAGGTAATTAGATGGTCTTGACCATAAAATAATTTATTTGGATAAGGATTAATATAAACACATAAATAGCATGGTTTGAATTTGGTTAGCATTTTCATTAATGTTTAAAATGAAAAAAGTTGTTGTAGTGACATAACTACAATAGTTGGACATATGCTACCGCGGAGCTTTTTGTAGATCTTATGATGTTCCTCAATATTGTTGTACATTATTTTGTTCTATCGCTAATAGTTTCGGCAGCGTATTCGACGAAAGACATTTTTAAAAATCATTTTTCTGCTCCTTCGGTTACATTGTTCAAATTTTACCAAGGATCCCAAATTTTTTTTTCCAAATGAAATGTAGCCTATGTCAAATTGGAAGAATGTAGCATTCTATTGGTGAAATAATTTTTGAAATCGGTCCAGTACTTTTTGAGCCTATTCATTACAAACATACAAACATACAAAAATAGGTACAAATCTTTCCTCTTTATAATATTAACTCCCTTTTCAAAACATCGAAATATATTCTCGAAAAATATTAGATATTGTGGACAGATGGAAGGTGATAAAATAGAAAAGTGAGAGAGTGAAAATATAGAGAGGGGATTAAAGTACAGAGAGTGCATTACGATTGACTACCTCATATTACGGAATTAAAATTAAAATATTTCGAATCAAACCTACCAAAGGAAATTTTTTAAAACGTTGCTGGTAGAAACTTTAATTTAAATGAAGAGTATAAAATAGTAAACTTCTTTACCGAGCAGTAAAAAATCGTAAAAAAATCCAAAACCGTTTGAAAACGGTTTAAACTTGAAACTTAACAGTTTATATAACTGTTTCTCGCTGATCAAGCTAATGTTTCTAGTTACTTTCAGTAAACTTTCCGTTATACGAAACTTCGACGAAAGCATCAGAGTACAAACTTTGCGAGTGTCGAGAATGGTAGTAATACCACACGGTTGAGGTATTCATAAAGGAAGCATTATGCCTCTCTTGTCCAATTTTTTAACTTGTTGTGGTTAATGTGTGGAGTGAAGTCCATACAACTTTAGTCTTCGGCCTAACCAAACATTCTGTCCTAAGCGGATTTGAGCACTAATTTGCGTTTAAAAATATCACATTTAGCAATATAACTGAAAGAAAGCCCTGTATCTAGTATGGGATCAATTTTAAAATTCGGCAAATAAGAACTGGTTTACATGGGTTTCTACATGCTTTTATGCACAAAAATTGGCACTTTTTGAGAAAGCAGTAAGACGAAGAAGCGTTAGTGGATAATGACATTGTGGGGCAAAGTTCTTAGAAGTAAATTAGTAGCTAGCGGAGAGCTAGAAAGTAATGTTCGAAAATTAAGATTTCGTTCTTTGTTTACAAACATTTTAAACTTACTATACAAAATCTCTCTTTTCCTTCATAGATGGATATGCAAGAGTTACTGCAGGAGCAAATGCGTTCGAAGCTAATCAACAACCGCAAGGTGGCATCACCTGCCGCTGCCAGTACAAATACAAGCGCCGCGTCCGCGCTGGCAAAACGTGTGTCCAGCTACAAATTCTGGAGCTTATTTCAACGGTAAACTGAGCACACTATGGAAATTCTACGCTACTATAATTATACTAATGTAAAGGTCTTATTTTTATGAATATAATTTTTTATGATTACTTTTTAATATTTATACAATATACAAGTTTATTACATAGCAAAATATAGACACAAACATATTTACCATATATGTTGTAACATGAAAGAGATGTTATAAATAATATTGATTGCATTTTTATATACATTTTGCTAGTGTAATGACACAAATATAAAATCAGAAAAAAATCAACAAAAAAAAATTAAAAACTTATACACTTATTAATATATTTACTTAAACTAACGTTAGACGCTGATTTTGTGTGAACATATAGTTTTGTTGGGAACCGCTGCGTTTCACATGCGCTTTACTAACTTTAATTGTTAAAAGTAAAAAATCAAAAACTAAAAAATTCAGCAAAAAGACATTAAACATATTTTACTATTTTATTTTATAAAAAAAAAATATATATATATTATATAAATATCCGCTATATTTAAGCTGCAAAATGCAAAAAGAGAAAACAAGCAATTCCAAATTGTACAATAGTAGCAACAAGCGCGCTTCATTCGTGCGCATGCGCAAATACCTTTCAAAAAAGGATGCGTATGGATGGAGTGCACGCCACTCGTTCGCCCAAAAGACACATATCGCTCTACAATTGTAGTGTTTGCAGTAAATATTGCATAAATAGCAAGTAATTCTGGTCATGAATAGCTAAAATTTCAAATAGTCGTCTCTCTTATTGTTTGTTTTTTCACCACGCTATACAGTTAGTAGTGCACTAACACACCACACTTGCGTACGTATTAATAAAAATTAAAAAAAAATTATATATAAATAAATTAATGAATTCATTTTAATATTATATGTTTTAGCAAAATGTAAACAGTTATATTAAATATATTACAACGTCATACATACATATATATTGATGTAACGTACATTAATTGTAAGTCTCTTAAGTGCATTATGTAGTCACTTTTACCGTTGATTCAGCGCGTTTGGTGATGTGATTGATTAGTTCATCGTTTGATAAATTGTAGTTGTTGTTGGCATTGGCGCAATAGTTTTTGTGAAACAACAATAAAATTGATGTAAGTAAAGACATTTCACCAAGTGTTTAAAATGCAAGCTACTTAAAATAATAAAAACTGTGAAATAAACAAAAAGACGAAGAAACAAGGAAGGAAATATTAAGCTTTAATTTCACATACTTGCCTTAACGCTGACAATGAATCAAAATTTTAAGTCACAGCAGAAATCTTGTTTGAAAAGCAAATAAAATTGTGCAAAACTTTACTTTAGATTTGTGTACTGTAAAATTAATTAACACAGTTGTATACCAATTAAATAAATAAATCTTATGATTTCAAATAAATAGAAAAACTAAACACCCGAAGTTTTTATTAACTTTATTTTAGCATTAAAAAGTGGCTAATTGCGCTAAGTTTCCTTTGCAGCTAATAACACCGCGACCACACCATGCACCCCACATAGAAGTATAAAGGCAACATAAAGGCTTCCTACAAACAATCGTAACGGCGTTTTCTTTAAAACTGTTATTGAATGTTAGTGCTTAATAAATTCTAATTCAAGTGAAGAATTTAGGAAGATTTTTGTTCAAAGAGGTACTTTTAAGTGATTAATAACTTCGTCACCTAACGGTTGTTTAGAACATCGTGCTGTTGTGCATTATGAATTCCTTCTAACCGGAGCAAGGAATATTATTTGAACGTAACGCTATCCGCCTAAAAAGGCTGGAATTGTGGAAAGACAATTCTTGATTTTTACACCACGATAATGCACCATCCAATACTGCCCTCGTAATTCGTGATCATTTCGCCAAAAACTCAACCCATATCGTTCCGCAACCACCGTATTCACCTGATCTGGTGCCGTGCAACTTCTGGCTGTTCACCAAGCTCAAAAGACCGCTCCGGGGACACCGTTTTCATACGATAGAGGAGATTCAAGCCGCAGCGAATACGGAACTGAAGGCCATCCCGGAAAGTGACTACAACCAGTGTTTCGAAGATTGAAAAACCCGTTGGCATAAGTGCATTGCATCGGGAGAGGACTACTTTGAAGGGGATGAAATTAATTTGGAAGAATAAATAAAGAATTTTCAAAATAAATACAATGTCAATGGCCACAGTAGTACATACATATGTATGTATCAAAATGATTATTTTTCTGCTTTATTGCATTTACAACAGCGATCTTCTTTTTAGTTGCTAGTAGTTTAGCGCTAATTGGAGATCCCAAGTGTGCACCTCTTCCTCCTCTTCCTCCGGGTACAGCATTGTATAATCTCAGAGCTGGAATGCTTTCTTCCATGTCAATGTCATCGAATATACATATATTGTACAGTTCATCATTCTATCGAGTGCGGTATTTACCGTACAGCTATCCCCATTAATTTTAGATGACGCATACAAGCATTAGGTGAACAAAACTATTATACTCTGTAGCAAGAAGTTGCAAGAGTATAAAAAGTTGTAATTATTTCAGCAAATGCATTAGTCAGTCATTGTTAAACGGACTTTAGTTTACTGCTATTGAACTAAATGAACGAATTAGTCCTTTGGTTAACTTTATACCGCTTAGATATTTGAATACAGTTATGTTAGAATATTGCAATTAGTAGGAACAGCTTGATGCTTGGGTGCCGCATGATTTGACGCAAAAAACCTTCTGAACCGAATCAACGCCTGCGATATGCTCCTAAAACGGAACGAACTCGACCCATTTTTGAAGCGGATGGTGACTGGAGACGAAAAATGGATCACATAAGTACAACAATATAATAACAAGTCCGTTCTTTTCGAATGTAACTTTATTAATTAATTGCGATTTCCAATCCTTACAGCTAGGAAGTTAACATAGTATATGTGAGCTTAAAACTAATGAGTGCAAATGTTTATTGTTGTTGTTATTATTATTTAAGGAGAGAGGGAATTTAGTTTAAGAAAGATCAATTAGCAAGTATGGAAATTATGAAATGAGAAAAAGAGATATGAGAGGATAAGTAAGACAGGTAAAGGAAGAAGGAAGAGAGAAGTTAAGGTTGTTGGTAGTGGGAGTATTGGTATACTCGTATGACTATATCGAGCGAAAACGGTCGTGGTCGAAGGCCGGTGAATCGTCTCAAACAGTGGTCAAGCCGAAATTGATGGCCAGGAAGGTTTTGCGGTGTGTTTGATTGGAAGGGAATCATCCACTATGAGCTCCTCTCATATGGCCAGACGGTTAATTCCACCATCTACTGCGAACAACTGGACCGCTTGAAGCAGGCGATCGACCAGAAGGGTGTAGTGTTCCACCAGGACAACGCCAGACTACACACTTCGTTGATGACTCGTCAGAAGCTACGGGAGCTCGGATGGGAGGTTTTATCGCATAGCGTCAAGTGATTACCACATGTTCCTGTCCATGACGAACGCCCTTGTTGATGAAGTTGAACTCAAAAGAGGCTTGTGAAAAGTGGCTGTCCGAGTTTTTCGCAAATATTATTATTATATTGAAGGTATTATGAAGTTGCCGTTTAGATGGAAACAGAATATTGAACGAAATGGCGCATATTTGAACTAAATCCGATCACAGTAACCCTTTGAATAAAGAGCAAAAAAACGAGAGGGAGATATTTGACACTCTAATATACTTATGTTAATAACTGGTAATAAACTTAAAGCTTTACCTGTTTGCTGATCGGGGGAGAAAATCCTAAAAACCTTATAACCCTTGACAGGTCGTCTAGGATAGGATGATCCCTTAATATTATTCCTTAACCCTCTAACAGGTAAGACCGCCCTGAGGCGGCCTTTAATAAATAGTCTCAAACTCCTAAGAAATTTTATTTTTGTCTACAACTGTTATAAGAACCGTTGAATAATACATCAACTCATATTTCCTTAATATCGACAAATCTATTGTGACGGTTTTGTTTTTTTGTTATCGTCAGTTGAATGCAGAAATTCAGTGTTAAAGTGCAATTAATTGCAACACCGATTTTAAAATTTTCAATGTTAAAATAAAAAGTGTTTTATCAAAATATTCATACCGAAGAATTTTATATTTTTTTTTTTTTGATTAAGTAAGTTAATTTATTTTATGTTAATATAATTTTTAACAAAAAATTAAAGTATTTCGAGTTTTAAGAACACAAACACGAAGACCGTCTCAGGGCGGTCTTGCCTGCTTACACGAAATTTTTCTTAGGTATTTCTTTGCTTGAAAGTATTTTTTATTTTTTCTTTTAAATGGAGCATAGAAATGACAGGAAATTTAATATAAGTAAACTTAGTAATGAAGAACTCTTCAAATTAATAGAATCAGTTGAAATAGGCGAGGATGATTGTGATATTAACAGTGACGATTAATTGGACTACCGCGATTATATGCTATTTCAGCGTGTATTCGGAAAATGAATGAAGCAACTGATTCATTTATATAGTACAAACCACCGATAAGCCCTTAAATATAAGTTTAATTGATGATATACGTGTAGGATCATCAACGTTTACTATGTAAAATACCTGAAGCATTTTTCTCTACCGCTGCAAGGTCATTGACAGCAATATATTTAAAAAAAAAGACCACGATCTCCATTACCAACCCTGGAAACTACTGGTCCCTTAGTCATTCTCTCTTCTCGTTGTTTTACAAGTTAAGATTTTTGGTTTTTATTCAAAATTTGCGCTTGATGTGAACGTAGTGGCTTTCCGCAGCAACTCACGCTTACCTCCACGTATCATAAAGCTTGACACACCTATGGAAATTGATTGAGAGGATTGAAAAAGATAAAACGGGATATGACCCGAAATGGTATACGAAAATTGTCAAATGAACTCAACAAACGGTTTGATTCTGTTCCAAGGCCCGCTCGCCTTTGCGCCGATCAGCAAATGTGTAGCACAAAATTAAAACATCATCTTCGGCAGTATATGCCCACAAGTGGGGAATAAAATTTTTCGTCTCGTGTGACGATTTGCGTATCGCTTCGAAGTCTATAACGGCGCTGGCGTCTTCTTCTGACATCTTTTTACCAGGTCAGCCGGATCTTGGAAGTACTGCAAATGTCGTTATCACAAACAATACCTGATTTTGCCAATCACATCTTATACTTCGACAATTTCTATATATCGTTACCTTTGTTGGTATATTTACGTGCAAGGGGCATCTACAGCTTGGGCACGATACGAGCGAACCGAATACCAAAATGGAAGTTTCCGTTGGAAAAGGATGTAAAGAACGAAAAAAGAGGCTACTCAATTGAGTACGTGGGTACTGCATATGATGTTGATATTAACACGGCTTTGTGGAAAGACAACAAGACAGTTAGATTGGCATCAACTTACGTTGGCATTCAGCCATTTAAAAGAGAAAATGAAAAGGAGCAATAGGCCAAAGTTGCAGGCTACGATCGAAAACAAAAGTAGCATATAGAAATAGATAGCCCCCAAATTATATGGGAATAAAATAGCCATATGGGTGGAGTAGGATTAATGGATGGACTTATGGGTCGTTACCGTTTCCTCACAATCCAATGATGTAGATATAGTTGGGACAAATTGCAACAACAATCTATCAGCACAAGATAACAAGCTGTTAAATTTGCCCGAGTTTCGTGAAGAAATTGCTGCTGGTCTTGTCGCTTACAAACTCAAACGTCCTGCTGGTCGGCCAAGTTTCACACCATCAACACCCGTAGGAAAGAAACTAAATGTAGGCAAAAGAGCAAAACATCCAGTCGCGCTTTTCTTTTGAAATAAAATTAATTTTGAATTGTAACCACTCCTATTTCTTTATTTTGACCTAAGCCGGCAAGGCTGCCCTGAGGCGGGCTTCAGATTATTCTCACCTGTGAGCACAAAAAAACTAAATTATTTTTGAGGTTTATGGAGCCTAATTACCCTACAAAAAAATTCCCAATCTTTTCTGTCTACGATTTTAATTTTGCCTGTTAGAGGGTTCAATGCAGAGATTTTTTAGCTTTATTATCAATTAATGGGGTATTTGGTAGGCTTCTTATCAGACATACTTACAATAAAAATTAGTATTTCTTATGGTAGTGCTACTAAAAAATATTTTTATATAATTTTAGTTTCCCAGCTTTTAAAAGGAAAAACTGGTTACTATTCTTTCTATCTTACCAGATGCCAGATAAATACCTCCTTGGTCTGAAGAGCAGATTCGTCAGTGGAAATAACGTGCCGGGGTCAAAATGGTTTGTGGTGTGTGTCTTTTTTTATCTAAGAGATCAACGATTCTATAAAAGCTGTGATGTTAGTTATAAACATTAAGGCATTTCAGCATTAATTGATTGTTCATCACAAACTAGTTGTTGACTATTACTACAACTCTTGCATTATCGTCGTCTTTTTACTGTCAATCCTGTGAGTTCTCTCTTTCCAGTTTTATTTAGTTGAACTACTGAAGCAGGATTTAACATCACCCAAAATACCCTCCTTAGAAATCTTCGCAATAAAATACGCAACACTTGAAGGTTCACTATGCGTTGCTGTATAATTGGCAATCAGTTCTTTACTAAATTTACGCAAAAATTGACGACGTTTATATCATTTGCCATTTTATGATCTTGTACCAGAGGAAGGAAAAGATAAGTGGCAATATACCATTAGCCCTAGTCCCGAAGTACAGCACTATCAAAAAAGTTAACTTCAAGAAAAACTTCAAGGTGACCCTCGGTGGCAAGGATGAGTGGAACGACTCCAATCTCGAGCTAATGTTGAGGAATAGCACGTTGAGGTGGTACACCGATGGCTCGAAAATGTGCGGGGATCGTGGGCCCAAACACTAAGCTCCCCATACCCATGGAAGAGTTTCCGAGCATCTTCCAGACAGAAGTTATTGCCATAAGTCGGTGTATAGAAATAAACCTCCATAGCAACTTTCGCAATGAGCGGCACTAAAAGCGATCTCCTCCTACGAGATCAAATCGCTACTAGTGCTGGAGTGCAGGGAAAGGCTGAACAGCCTTGCGGAACGAAACCAGGTACACCTAATCTGGGTGTCTGGTCACAGAGGTATAGTCGAACGAACTGGCGGACGAGCTCGCCCGCTCCACAGCGTCCACCAAGATGGTAGGACCCTAACCCTTTACTGGAGTAGTTCCCCATACCATAAAGGAGCTACTCCGCAAGGAAAAAGTAGTGGGCAGGCAGGAGCATTGGCAACAAGCACACGGTATGAGACATGCCAAGTTGCTTATTGGAGGATACAACCTGAGCAGGTTCAAAGTTGTAATTAACCTCCCCAGGAACAAACTCAGGCTACTGGTCGCATTGTATACTGGACACTGCAAGCAGAATAGGCATTTGTATAACATGGGCCTATCCTCTTGCGCTAACTGCCAGTTCTGCGACAGGGAGCCTGAAACACCGGAGCACCTGCTGATCGACTGCACAACGTCTATGTGATTTAGGTGAGGGCACATAGACCTAAAGTCGCGTAATTTCAATCTAATCTAATCTAATAATTTTATGATTTCACAATAAATTACAAATGATGCCGGTGAAGAAATGTCTACCATGTTAAGGGGGTACTCAATGTGAACGCATATATTTTACCACTTTTTAGGAACATTTTTTTTATGCGACACAAAATTCAATCATTTTAATTTTTAAATGTACAAAAAAAAATTTTTTTTTTACATTTTGTAAAATATTTTTTTTTTAAATCAAAGTAGTCCCCAACAAAAAAAAGTAGTTCACTGCTCATGGTGATAGCGCTGTTCATGTTGTCTGAAATAAAAAAATCGAATGGATTATTCTTCAGTAGTTCGCAGCTATCGTCCCTAAAAAATATAATCAATTTCATTAAAAGGAAATGTCGAACTTCAAAAAAAATGTCACGAGAAATCTTGTTTTTTCGTTAAAAATCGATTAAAAAAAATTTGAAAATATTTTCGAAAATAAACAATTCTGGTAGGGTCGATAACTATGAATGAGTAGAAGAACTTGATGTATGTAAATTTTAAAGCAATCGGTTGAATACTTTTTATTTAGGACCATGACAGTTTCAGAAAATGATGATTCGAGAATAATGCGTTTAGAAACGTAGCAGCTGCAGACTTGTCATGCGCCTGGTAGACAGTCGCTTACGATACGTCGGCGACTATGAGCTGTAACTTATCAAACACTATGAATTTCGGTCTGAAGTTTTCACGCATGTTTTCAATAGGTTTTACTGTCAAAATATAAAAAAAAAAATCGATTTTTCGAAGTGAATACATGATAGGATTACCATTAGCGATCTCGAATATTTATTATACTAATTTATGGGTCTTCCCAAACTGAAACATGCATTATCGATAAAGAAATACAGCTCTGTTTTTTTTTATATACATAAAGACAATGGTCATATTTTCGTGAAATCGAAGAACAGATGAATGTTACACCCGTTTCTTATCTGCTGCTATAACACTAGGAACCATACGTTTTTTGTTTTTTACAGTGCCAACAATGGTAAGATTCTATAATGACAAATGCTTAGCAACGCGTAAACAGTTAAAAAGTTATCCACATCCTGTCACATTCTCCGTACTGAACCGCCAGTTGCTTGGTTATCCTTTTCATCTTGATTTTTTAGCGAGTGTTATTTGATTTACCAGTAGACGTACATATGTACATGTATATAATACACAGCTGCACAAGTCACCTTACAGCGTGATTCAAGTCATTCGTTCGTTTAACATAACACTGCAAAGTTTTGTTACCAACGAGCAAAACAATTCATGTGAGCACTGAGAGCAGCAAAGAAATAACATGCATGTAATTTTTTTTTCAATGCATTGTTGTTTCAAAACAGTACTGCAGGTGAAAACATTAAAGGCAATGAGTGCAACAAAACATTTTTCATATTCCTGTAATATATTTGTGCGTATTGTTACTTATTATTATTAGCTTTTATCTGCCCGCGCTTTAAACAGTAAGTGCATTATGTTCGTTGCTTTTTAACTAGGCAATAAGGGAATGTTTTACATGTCATTGCTTTTCAAGCATCAAATTCAAGCATAAAAAAAGAATGTGCACTGTTTGCTTTGTTGAGAGACTCGAACAAGTCATGTTTGCTGTATCTTTTGGCTTCGTTGCTTTTCAAGTTCGCAACTTACATTACTGTAAATGATGTCAAACAATGCTAAAGCAATAGGTCACTCGTTGCTTCGGTAAGTTCAAGTGCACTCAATCTGGTATATTATATACATACGTACTGTTCAAAGAATGTGAATTTTCCGCGTCACCAAATTTCCATACCGTACTTAGCGGACTTTATTTATGTTCAGTATCATCATTTCATCCTGAACAACGTTTATAAACCGTTCAACTTTATTACGAAAACTAACGTTCCGTGCCGCCTTGCACACTTATGGTCAACATAATCGGCCTACTGAGCCTACTACTCGCAACACCATCATCCATCTTGAGGCACAGAATTCATTACTGGATAGTACCACGTCCAGCACTCAGTCTTGGCTGAGAGTGTACACGAAGACCGTTTGGAGAGCCCATTCCTAGGCTCCAAATCTTCTGACTGAATGAATGTGTAAACAATCTACTTTCCGCTTTTCGAACGAAGCTTCAAGAGCTGCCATTTCATCAAAAAATAACGATTTGGTGTGTTTGTAGACCGGTGGAATCATCTCGATCATTGTTCCTTCCTCTGTTACCCAGATGGCATACGCTTTTAATACTACTGAAAAAGGAATTTAGGTAAAAGTTGTCCAGATTGTTCAGACAATTTATCGTTATTCCTCTTCATTTTTACGGACCTAAGAAATTTTACGTAAGTTGCCAAGACTCTTGAGAATCTTAGACTCTCTTCTTATCCGCCAACATGCCGAGTCCCTCCCATTTGTAAAACTCTTTCTTTTCAAACAGAATATAGAGTAACCAGTTGGATAGGGATATGTTTTATACCAAGAGTCGTGCTCACAGTGGAAGAAGAGGCATTCCCTTTCGAAAAGTTATGTCGGACAGCCGACTGTAGAGGGGTGGACTTTTTATCTCTAACCTGATATAATTCTTTGTACATAGTTCTTAAGCGGACTAAGAATAAAGCTTGAGGTAGATAAAATCGGAATCGAAATATTGCTGGAATTTCGCCAAAGAAATGATAAATGTAGCGCAATAGTTTTATTTGATTAGTTAAAATACAATGAATAATATATAAATATATAGTAATACGTAAAGTTTTTAGTTAATAAATATATTATAATAATCCGTATAATGCGTTTTTTCGGAGATAGTAAACTAGTTTTTTCCCTTCGCTGAGTCTTTGATATTAAACTTTGGAACACGATCCTTTCTACCTAATATTTTGGTCGAAGATTCATCCACGTTCACATTGCTAATAACGGTATTTATTCGGCGCTCAATTACGCCAACGAAAAGTTTGACATTATGAACCGTTAATACCGTTTTAGAGCTCAGCACGTTTAATATTGGAGCATCATCGCAAGATAAAAGTCTAAGGAGAAAGAAAAAATGTTTGAAAAAGCAATTTCCTTTAAAATATAGTTTCTAAATATTAATAAAGAAGAAGGCCATTAACTTGAAAATCTCTAAAATGCCCTGCAACATTTGATCCAAACGCGTATGCAGTGCCAACTTTCTTTCGCTTGCTTCCTTGGCTGCCATTTCAATCTTTTCCAGTTCGCTATTTAAGTAATCCAAAGCTTCTGTTTTCTGCTTTAGCTCCTTCTCTTCGTGTTCCGCCTGTTGTCGTTCTGTAAGCAATACAATCATTTCATGCGATTTTTAATAAAAATAAACACCTACCGATTTCTTCACTCAATTCTTGTGTGGTCTCATTCAAAGTCTCTACTTCGTGACTCAACTCATTAACATAACTGAAGAGTGCAAAGTTTTCCTCTTCCTGGCGCTTGAATTGTGCTGTCAGAGAGTCTGTATCCTCCACTGCATATAGTTCCTTAATGTCATCAATGATGGCATGATATTCCTCCAACTGACGCTCATAGTTTGCTTTCAATGCGAGTTTTTTGTTAGCCTCACGTTGCTCCAGCTCGGGATTTAGACGCTTCTTGCCCTTAATGTCGAAGAACTTCTGCAATTTCGCATCATGTTCGAGGCGACGTTGCATCTCACGCATTTCCTATAAGAACATGAAAAAAAGTTATATGAAATACTTTAAAATTTCCAAAAGATCTACACGTATGAAGAGCACCGAAGCATCTTTATCTTACCTGTATATGCATAATTTTATCGTTCTCACTGCGGTCCTTGAGCACTTGTAATTTGTTGCAAAGTTCCTCGCGCAAATCAAAGGCCACTGTAGACTGATCTATTAGCTCCATAATGTATTTCTTACCCTCATTAAATTGTGTCACCATTGTCTGCCACATGTCGTTGAAGTTTGAACTGTAAAAGCGTTGCTTAAAAAATTTCAAATAATTCTAACAAAAACTTGTAGTATATCACCGATCTTGCAGCATATGATTTATAGAGTTTCGCAATTTACAGTTCTCCGTCAAAACGTCACTGCATTTTTTATTAACCACATCCAAGCGATTCTCCAACTTGACAACGCTCTTCTGCACTTTACCAATGCTCTCCTTATAGCAACTATCAGTCACTTCATTCTTACGCAAACCCTCGATTTCCTTTTCCACTTTCTTGAGGTGACCTTCCAGTTCCCAAAGTTTAACGCGTTCGCCTTGCAAAATTTGCTGAAGGTCAACATTTTGCCTTTGCAAATAACTCAAGCGTTTTTCTTTCTACAAAGAAATAAATCGTGATTTAGTACCTAATATTTAAAAATTCAAATTATACAGAAGATTTGAGGTACATTAAGTTCGAGACTCTTTAAAGCGTACACATTTTTTCTTCACATTAATAAAGTCGCCACAGCTGTTAACCTAATGGTTATTCTACATGAAAAACTTTCAAATATTTAATACAAGAATAATCAGGGACTAGGAATAATAATGTTAGAGCACAAAATTTAATCGTAACCCTTTGAATGTCTGAGGATCAGAAAATTTGAATTCATTGCCTCGCTGTGACCTAAACCCACTTTAAGAGTAAAAATTTAAGACATATTGGAAGCTTTATCACGTGATCATTTTTCTTCGTTGGACAAATTTGTTATTGAAAATTTAAACTGAATGCACTTTGTCAAACGTACTCCAAAAAATCAATGGTACAAAAATGCCAAAACTACCTCTTCTGTTATTTTTGATCATAATGCTGTAGAATTGAAGTTCAACCCCATTACCACGGCTATATTTGCCTCTAATATCGATATTTGCAAGTCAAGGGTGTACAACAAATGTAAATTAATAATGTAAAGGAAATACTGTGACCAATGACTGTGACTTGTACTTTCGATTTCCAGTCATAATTCTAAGCCATTCATCGATTTTTTCAAGGCATCTCTGTAGAATTAAACTATGCTGTGGTTTGAACTATATTTCACTTCTTTATATCGAGTCAAAGACGGTTGAATCCGTGGGTTAGAAGAATATTTAGTAGAACTCTTCATAAAAAATGGTAATGCTTTTATGTTAAAAAAAATTGTCGGTTTTTTTTCGTTTGGAGAGTATAAAAAGGTACGAAGGTTCTTTAGAAGACAGGGGTTTATATAAATCTAACGTTCGTGCCATGATCGTGTCAAGTTCTTAATCATTGTGAGCAGAAAACTGCTTTCCTTCAACTACAAAATTCGTACAAATGAGAGTGTTATACTAATTACATTTGTATTCTTCCTTGCATGTGTTCCGCTCTCCAAAGTGTTAATTTCGTCCTTTAACTTCTGATGTTCTTGTTGCAAGACTGTGATCATGTGATTCTGTTTCTTCAACTGCTTAGCTTTTTCTTCCAGTAAACCACGAAGCTCCAATTGCAAAGTACGATGCTGACAAATTATAATATTAAAATTAATTACAAAATGTAAGATTTGGTACTTTGCTGTTAATTACTTGTCGCTGCAATCTCTCTAGTTCCGCGGCAGCTAATTGATCTAACTCATTTTGATCTGTCATATTTCTTATTAATTACTCTAAAATGTTATTCTGATATTAACAATATCTAAAGATATGCTTGCGATATCACTGATTCATTTACCAGCCGTAAATATCAAAAGTCATGGCAACGTGAAAATTCTGTCTTATCACCAAGCTACGCAGCAACAGGTATTAAACCTACACTTATAAACATATTTACATACTTACTGGCTCCGAACAATACTGCAATAAAAAATATATACAACTTAATAAATTTCGTTCTCCTTACTTCTTTAATGTTAACTACTTTCACATCAACAAAACCGATTTGCTTAAAAACGGAAATTTTCTTTCAATCGTTGTACTTTATTTCCCTAATTTCAGTTAGTAAATTAACAATTGCCAAACAGGAACAGCTGGTACCACATCCGGTTACAAACTGACATCTTAGCTCAGTGTTAGAATTTTTTGAAAAATAATATAAATTTAAACGTTAATTAGAAAAAAATACAAGGACCATCAGGTCGTGCGATATACTAAATCTTATAACTTTGCCCTTAAATTCTTATATTTACGATGAAATTATAATGCAAATACATATACATATATACAAACTACACTAAAACAATTAATTGTAAAGAACTTCAAACCACCCTGTATATACATACAACACCAGCTGATCAAAATGAATATCTTAAATTTAGTCATTCGTTGAACTGTCAAAAAAATTCATCTTCGCAATCAAAACTAGGTTATGTAAATTTTATAATAACAAAGTGTAAAGATTTACAGAAAATTATTCATTAGCTAAAGTTTTTAATAAAAAATGGTATCACCTACGCTTGCATTGTTTGTACGATCAAAGGGTCCTGATGAATTCTGGCGAAAGCGAAGAATATTCAAGCTTGCGGCTGTAAGTGTTTAACAGCGAACACGAACTACTGTATTCATACTTTAATTAAACGGTTCATTATTAATAACTATTTTATACAATAGCATTTTCGAGGACGAAAACGTAACTGCTATTCTATAGCGGTTCGCTATGTTCACAGAGCTTTAGTGTATGCCACAAAGGGCCGTAAACTGAAGAAAATGGATATGGCAGAAGTGAGTATTGTTGTATATCCCCAGGAATAAACAATTTAAATTTCGATGTTACAGTTATGGAATAAACGTGTACAAGCCGGCTGTGAACAATATGGAATCACTCTTGAAACATTCAAGGAGACACTTTCACGAAACAACATTTTATTAAACAAGTATGTATCTGCAAGATGGCTTCTTGTATAAGAAAATATAAACATACTGAGCTCTTTTATAATTTACAGAAAAGCGTTAGCCGATCTAGCTATTTGGGAACCAAAGTCATTCGAATCGTTAGTTAAATTATCCAGAGAACGTGCTGTTGTCGATTCCTTACCAGGCCTAAAAGAGCGATCAGTAATGAACCAAGTTTATGGCTTGGCTAACTTAAAACTAGATTAGTAGCTATTGTTTAGAATGATTAATTGACGTACCATGTTTTAAAATTAAAATAAAAATATTTTTCCAGAAACAAAGCGTAAAACCGTTTTATTTTCCTTTCAATCCACACAACACGTTTACATGAACACACTAATAATGTGCGATCATTTTGTAAACTAGTCTACATCATAGTAAATGGAATTTACAAACTAAGAAACAAAATTTAGAACCTCTTATCTCAAATAAAAGGTCATACACTATTCACATTATGAAAACGACCAAGCAAATATAGTAAACATAATTCGAGAGAATTCTATTCCAGTTTAGCAAGAATGTCCGATTCGCGGAAAAGAATGTACTCTTTCTTATCCTCTAGCTCCACTTTAGTGCCACCGAATTCAGGTAACAGCACACGGTCACCTTCTTTCACGCCCACTGGGATGTAGTTACCATTTTGCTATACAATTAATTATTATTATTGAAATTATTTTTATAAACAAACGTGTACAACTTACAGGATTCCTGGCACCGGGTCCAACTGCAACGACGGTACCTTGGAGGACCTTGCCCACCGATTTCTCTGGAAGCACAATACCACCCTTTGTTGTAGTGATGGCCTCAGCACGTTGAATCAGAATGCGGTCCAAAGTGGGTAAGATTCTTTTAATAGCTTGTGCCTATAAAATGATAAAACATTATAAACAACTTTATCTTAACCATATACCAAACAAAATAAATTTCGATTTGTTTCCATGTTACACAACACCCATGTGTAAAACAGCCGGCAATGTTAAATTGTCTTCCTGCCGCAGAAACATCGAGAATCGTCACTTTATTTCACAACACAAAATATTTTAAGTAAAATATAATATTGATGTACTAACCATTTTAGTTTATTATATTTTAGTTTTAAATGCGAGATAAGTCTTGTAAAACAGGAATTATTCCTTTGTTCGCTGGTTTAATGAAAATCAAAAACTTGCGCAGACACGTGCGGTATGTCCTAATTCGGCTAATCAGAATTTGATAATGAATTTTTCGATGAATTACTTGCAAAAATGGCGACGGGCAACCCACATATTGGTAGTAGAAAAAGTACGAAAAAGTGTATTCCTGAGTTATCTACTCGTCTCAATAAGGGTATTCTCCAACCATTTAGAAGAAATATACAGGCATGGATATATTTCGTTATGAATTTAGAAAATTAAGTATATGAAAAAAAAGGGCTGGGATTTAAAACAGAGTTAAATATTGAACTAAAGTTATTTTGCACTATTTAATGTATATATATTTGTGCAGAAACAAATTAGTGAATTGTTAGTGGATCTAATATTAAAAAGATATTTGAATTTTAAATGCACGTATCTCAAAAACTATAACATGAAAAGTATAACAAATGTAAAGTGGTACTCATATATATAACTAACATAACCCGTTAGCCATCAACGTATTATGTTTTATCAAATGCAAAAAAAAAATTACCTCAAAATATTTTCGTCACATTTTATCTCAGCTTTTTTAAAGTGAAATGTATTGGTAGTGTGGCAACTCACTACAACAGCTGGTAGTTTGTTTATATCGCGGAGGATACTTTCATTTATTTATATGGCATAATTTGCACAAAATTTGGTTAATGCCGCATAAGTGTAGAAATATTCAGCTCCAAATTTGTAGCACAAATAAAGTGTGATAAGTAAGTTTATCGACGAGTAGGTTATTGCGGCTGTCGGAGACGGTCATGAATACCAGCCAAAGGACAGCACCCATGGACAATAAATTGTGCCATGAAGGACGTTTAAGTTTGTATTGTTACCTGACGACGACTATTATAGTGCTTATAGCTACTGTACCACAAATCTACTATGGTACGGTACCAAATGTTTGGGGTGCTGCAATGTGGGGCCCGGTTCTGTATTATGCACTGATAAATATGGTGATACGTTATTTACTGCGCGATAATGATTACCAGGTAAACAAACCACTTATGTATATGCATTGATGCTATTTCTTATATATATAAACTCTTGCAGATTGCAATTCGTTCCACATTTTTGGGTTTTATGGAAGCGGCCAGCATACTAGTAATTTTGTTTGCGCCTGATGAATTAAAACAATTTGGAGTTTATGCTTTCTTTATGGCATTCTTCCATTACTCAGAATTTCTTGCCATTGCATGGTGCAATCCAAACAGTCTTTCTACAGATTCTTTTATTTTAAACCACTCAATTCACTATGCTCTGGCAGCAATAGCCAGCTGGATAGAGTTTGCTTTGGAAGTGTGGTTGCTGCCTAGCTTTAAAAGCTTCTATTACATTTGGCTAATCGGTGTGGTGTTATGTACAATTGGTGAAGTTATTAGGAAGGTAGCTATGATTACCGCGCGGAATAGTTTTACGCATCTGGTTAGTATCCTATTTTACTTCCTAACTCCTAAAATTTAACCATCAGTTTTATTTTTTTAGGTTCAACATGAAAAAGCAGATAACCACAAATTGATAACGCACGGTATTTACGCTTATATGCGGCATCCGTCGTATGTAGGCTGGTTCTGGTGGTCTGTGGGCACTCAAATAATACTGCTCAATCCTGTATGTATATTGATTTACACAATCGTATCATGGAAGTTCTTTCACGATCGAATCTTCATGGAAGAAATAACATTATTAAATTTCTTTCGCTCCGATTATCACAAATATCAGCAAAATGTACCCACAGGTTTGCCATGCATCAGGGGTTATACCCTCGATTAGCTGCCTGAATGTGCAGATTAGGGTGGAATGGAGCTGCATCAATGTGCTGTGCATTTAAATGAAAAATATTAAAACTAATTTCTCACAATATCTATTTCTATTTAGGTAGTTAAGAGATCATAAAGTGTTGTATTTGTAAGTATTTTTATTAACAAAACTGTGTAAACAAATAACTTAGTAAATGACCATTTTGTTTCAGTAACTAATATTATAATCTAATATTACATGATTAAAGTTGTATTAAACGTAACGTTCAAATAAATGATTTAACTTAATTACATTTTCGAGAGGTGGAAAATAATCATTTACCATATATGCTAATTTTTATCCGAGGAATATACTGATTTCTGTTGACTATCAAAGGGGAAAAGTCAGCCTAAGACTTTCAAAATTATTCGATAATTTTTTCGCTTAAAGTACACTTTGTGATGCTTAAACATTTATCAAGTGGTAATGTCGAATGGGTCGACTCAGTCAGCCTTAAATACATTCTTCGCATCGGGCGAGAATAGCATTGGGAGACCAATTCCTACGACAGCCGGTTCTACGCACCGGAACTGACTCGGATTTCATCCGACCAAGGGCTGTTTTTTCGGCGATCTAACCCCATTTGGATCGGTAAGTATTAATCTGATTTTGTCGTCACTGGAACAATGCCTTGCAACAGGGTTGCTCCGTATCCCTCTTACTCGTGCGGCATTGAGTCCAACCCGGGCCCGGAGGAGCAAAAAGGCTCCATCCAAACTCCACCTCGGTCAGGTGCAATACATGCAATGGATGAAGCCATCTTAAGACCTGCCCAGGCCTTAAGACTCACAGGGAGTGGACCACGAGTTACGTGGCCCCATGTTGCCTACGCAATACGGCGACACTACTCTCTACGGCAGTGCAATCTGCACATATGTAGTTCGCCCGCCGCGCCGGCTCTCACTCCGAGTGGCCAACAGAGGACCTCCACGGTCCCCAGGAGATCAAACAGGCAAAATAGCTCCCACTCATCCCGCTCAAATCCTCGTGGAAGAACTAATCAGCAACTTTTGGTTCCTCGCACAGTGCGAGATTACCATTGCTAGTGGTGGTCTGATAAATAGCATAACCTGGCGACCTATGTTAACCCTCGCATCAAACCATCTGTTTCCATTTTGTTTCTGTGGACAACCGTACCTTCGTTAACTTTAACAAAGTTAACTGGGTCGGCTTCACAAAATTTACTGAGAGTACCTTCAACGCTCTACCCATTCCTACGGACGTATGCGTTGGCGAACGTCGATTCCGCAAGGTGATTGGAGAAGAATAGCGGAAATCCGTCCCAATTTCCCAGCCGAAGCCGCCGTTCTAGCTAACGAGCGGGACACCTTACGCCATGCCGATCCCGGGGATCCTCGAATAAGGGACCTCAATTTGGAGATGCGGCGAATCGTAAATCATCATAAGCGGAGGGAATGGATAGAGCACCTGAAGTCCTGCAACCTCTCCGCTTTGGGCTACTGTCAAGGCTTTCTCTAAGCCGAAGAGACATGACGACCGAGTTGAAGTTCAATTCAATTGTCATGCCTTCTCGGACCCGAAGAAGTGCGCGAGCTATTTTAGCCGGCAGTTCACACTGCACCCTTTGGTAGACAAAGACAAGTGATATGTTAACCGACGACTGCGCAAAATGCCAAACGACTGCGCGCCACTTACTTTCACCGATGAGGAGGTTCAGAATGTCATCAAAAAATCAAAATCTTCTAAATCCATTGACCCTGATGGAATTAACATGCTAATGCTAAAGCATCTAGGCTCGACGGGAGTAAGTTATCTCACCAAGGTCCTCAACCTGTCGCTGACCACACTTCAAATACCAATGTGTGGAAAGTCGGAAGAGTGGTCCCACTACTGAAACCTGGGAAACCCGCCAACATAGGGGAATCTTATCGTCACTTGACACTTGAGGCCTTGCTACTCCCGACCTTCACTCACCACCTGAGCCTAGCCAGCCACCAGCATGTATTCCGAAAAGTGCATAGCACCACCACAGCACTTAGCGTCATAAACGCTCAGATACTTCGTGGCCTCAACCAGAAACCACTCTGTGAGAGAACGATCCTCGTAGCGTTGGGCTTTTGACACAGTCAACCACACAACGCAACTGCAGGACATTGAGAAAACTATGCTTCCTCCAGGACTGAAGAGGTGGACCATGAACTACCTGATCGGTCGTCAATCACCCGTACCATTTCGAGGTGAAACATCTAAACTGATAAGAATTAAACAGGGGGTTCCGCAGGCTGGTGTTTTCTCCCCGTTACTGTTTAACTTCAACATCAGCCACCAGAGCGGGTTTGCATAACCTCATACGCAGATGATTGCACGATATTGAAGTCGGGCAATGGCATCTATGACATGTGTTCAAAAGTAAACGGCTATCTTTCCGACCTTTCTCGTTTCCTCACTGCACGGAACCTCACACTTTCCCCCACCAAATCCACAGCGACCATTTTTACGAACTGGACAAAGGAGTATAGACTTGCACTTAATATTGCAGTCGATGGCGTCAAAATTCCGACCGTCAATAATCCTAAGATTTTAGGTGTAACCTTTGATAGACTATGCTTCTTCACTCCCCATACGACTGCGATTATCGCCAAGGTACAGAGCCACAACAAAATCCTCAAGTCGCTAGCCGGCAGCACTTGGGGGGACAAAGAAACGTTGTTGGCAACATACAAGAGCAATCGGCCGGCCGGTCCTCAACTACGCAGCACTAATATGGTCGCCTGGATGCAGTGGTACGCAGATGAGGAAACTCCAGACCTGTCAAAATACTGCACTCCGGACCACGACGGGATGCCTCTTGATGTCTCCCGTCGAACACCTTCATAGTGAGACGCTTATGCTCGCAGTTAAGGAACATAATGAACTCCTCTCCAAGCAGTTCCTACTGGATCTTTCGTAGAAATCACCCTTGCAGCCATCTGCTTGGAGCAGGGAAACCCCCTCCTAGGAGCAAGAGAAACGCAACTGACTTCCGACTGGTACTGACCGCCATTCACAGTAGGAGCCATCATCACCTTCACCGACTTCCCTTCCCGTGAATGGCGTTCTTGGAGTCAAACCACCACCCATCGCAGACGAAGAGCTCGAGTTGCCGCGAGAAACGCGAGTGACCCTTCCGCAACTTCGATCTAGATATTGTAGCAGGTTAAACTCCTACTTATCCAGAATAGACCCTGATATACCTAATATGTGCCCTGCATACAACGAGTCTCCACATGACACTGACCACCTCTTCGCATGCCCAACCAACCCCACTCATCTATCTCCCTTTCCCTTTGGTCCGACCCCGTGGAAACAGCACGTTTCCTGCGCCTCCCGTTAAATGACGTCGACGACAACACAGATAACCCTTACCATCCTAACGGGGATTGAGGAACCGTTAAAACAACAACAACAGCATTGAGAGACTCTCACAGTTTTAATTGAAACTTCGCAGTGCTATTAACGTTTTTTTGTTGTTATTGAAAGTTTTTTCTGTAAACAGTTCACTGATGATTTTTCTGTCAAACATTTTAGCTTTTTTCAAGTCGCCACTTTGCGAAGCGCCTAAAAATATACTTACTCTACTCTTATGGAAATTGAGTTCTCGTTTTTTATTTTCTTTCCGTTGGCACGAGTGCATAGAAACACCGTTATTGTACGTAGTAGTCCTATTGGATAGTGAAGCTTGGCTTTTTAGCTGCAATTTCTATGAATTTGTATATATTCTATTTGCTTATAGACTCAAGAGCAACTTTACCATATTTTTTAGGGCTGAGAGCTGCATATTTTCTTAAAGCAGATATTTCGTTATTTCTATTTATGATGATATATTATTTAAAAACGGGCTTTGGTAATAATATCATAAATTTATAACACCTAAAAATATTTTTTTTTTTTGCTTTCGAATTCTAAAAATAAAAAAAATACATACTTATATGAAATTAATATGACATTTTTTTATTTTCTGCTTAAACATGTTTACATTTATTACACATCTTTACTTGAACTAGAATATTTTACAAAGAATTTTTTATATTTAGAATGCTAATAAATTAAAAAATAATAGAAAATAGTCACACAAATTTAATGCTACTTTAAAAAAAAATATTAAAAACAGTGTGAGTAAAAATAATGTAAATAAAGAGAAATTGAAAGTTAAAAAAAAATATTGAATTAATTTGTTTTGCTTTAAAGCACAAAATATTGCTTTAGTTCATTTAATTTGCGTTTTGCCACCATTTTTGTCGGAAAATATTTATTATTCAAAATTTATTATGTTGAACTAAAATTTGGTTTTCTAAATTTTTGCAGAAAGTTTCAAATATTTGTATGTCTTTGTGCGTACGCAAACACATTCACAAGACGAAGTGCAACAACAAAGGAAATTGATAAAAAGTTATTTAAAAATGCAATTTACAGTTAGAATGTGTTCATTTTTTCTTTATTTTAAATGCGTTTTTATGCTTTGTATTACTTTACAGTTAGTTCGTGTATTTTGTGTAATTATTTTTTTTATATAATATATTGTTTTTGTAAACTCTAATATGCTTGATTGGTGGTATGCTGCTAATAGTTTTTCAAACCTCAATACTATAAACTGTGTGATTTTTCTTCTACCAACAAACCTAACTTACTTTATACACGCACACATTAACAAACGCTTCCTTCTTGGGCTGCCTTCTTACTGCAGCAGTCATATCTTTTTAAACTTCTAACCTAATTCTGAAAACATTTTACACTTTTACAACAACTTTATTTTTCAACATTTCATGCATTTGATTATATGTAAGTGTATTTTCTTTAGGATATCCTTTTGACCTTCAGTCTTCTCTGTTAGTTTTATTCATGTCATCTTTACCGCCTT
The DNA here is from genome assembly GCA_027475135.1 of Bactrocera correcta. NCBI lineage: Eukaryota > Metazoa > Arthropoda > Insecta > Diptera > Tephritidae > Bactrocera > Bactrocera correcta. Next base: position 74,618,301 of record CM050326.1, read on the forward strand.
TCTCTATTTTTTTTTTTAATTTTTCTTTTGATAAAATGTAATAAAATTATGAAAGTTTTTTTTAAACTGTATTTTATAAAAAAAAGGATTTTTTAAATTAATTTTTACTTCTTAATTTTATAAATATATTCATTTTAATTGCATCTGCTGTTCGAGTTTAATTTCCTTGATGACATTTTCCATAAAATTTTTGTATAAATTATGAAAAAAATATTTTCTATACAAACAAAAAACAATTAATTACAAAAAAAGAATATATTAAAAAATTTTTATTTTATTTTAAATTACAACTCTGTGTTTTAAAAAATACTTCTATATTTTATTATTTTAATAAACATTTTTTTAAATAAACAAAAAACATTTTTTTTTTTATTTTTTGCTAAATTAATTTTTCTTAATGTTTATATGGTATGTATTTTTATGAAATAAAAATGGCTTATGTACATTAGACGCGTAAAAACTTTTACATAAAATTGCATTTGCCAGACACAAGTGAGTATACAAATTATTTTCGGTTTGAACAAAGCAAACAGATTAAAATTTCACTCACAAATACATATGCGTGCGTGTATATAAATATTTTAAAACATTATGAGTTGCCAACAAAAAAATATTTACATATGTAAAATGTGTACGTATGCAAATTTACGGTAAATAACATATTAAAATAATAACAAATATAGTTCTTACACACATAATTAAATTATAAATTCTTTGTTGCAGAATTAGTAAAGGCAACGGGAAAGCGAAATATTGCAGATTTTTCGTTTTTAATAAATAATTGCTTTCTTGCCTTTCGTGTTTGCTTACATTTTAGGCTTAATATTAGATTCTATAGATATATGTATGTATGTATGTGATCATGTATCATGCGGTATATGTGTTGTTATTAACTAAAATTATGCAATACTTTTCTAATAAAATAATAGTATTGTAATATAATAAGATTAGAAAAGCATTAATACATGCAACGCATTTTGCAAAGGTCCAACGCGCATGCGCCGACTGCAGACACTATTTTTCGTTCAAAAAAAAAGAAAAGATAACTCTTCCGCTTCGTGTGTTTTTCTGCAGCTGTAAGTTATGCACATCTTCTATTTTCCATTTTCATCTTTTTTCGCTCTCTCCGGTTCTCATTTAAACAGCGCCGTTGACTGCGGCTGGCGCTGTGCTCGCGCTTTTGCCCTCCAACTCAGCTTGGATCTCGTTCAAACTCTTGCCCTTCGTTTCGGGCACAATGAAGTAGACGAAGAATACACCGACGATTGTGATGCCCGAGAAGAGCCAGAAGGTTTCGCCTTTGCCAATGGAGTCGGTCAAATTCACGAAGGTCTTTGTTACGATGAAGGCCAAAACCCAATTGGTTGTGCCGGCAATGGAACCAGCCACGCCCTTAATGTCGGCAGCAAATACCTCGCCCATCATCAGCCATGGCACCGGGCCAAAACCGATTGAGAAGAGTACAATGAAGACGCACAAGCTGACGACGGGCAACCAGCCGATATTGGTGACTGAGTCGGCATCCTGATCCTGCAGGTAGAAATAGACACCCATGGAGATGGTGGATAGCGCCATAATGATGGAAGAGGTGAGCAGCAATACACGTCGTCCAAGTTTGTCAACAACAATCGTCGATACAAAAGTGGCAATGAACTGCATGATGCCGACGACAATGGTGGAGAGATTCGAGTCAATGCCGGTGTTTGCGTCCTAAGGAAGAAGAGGAAGAAAAAATAGTAAATAGTCATTAACTACACAGTTCTAAAAGGCGATAAGCTTAATTTCCCGTAAACTATGAATCGTATTTAAGACAAAAGTTCTGCGAGTAGTGGGTGCCATAGATATAGTTAAAAATTTGTGTGTCAAGCTTTAAACCATATTCATGAAGAATAGGACCCCACTAGATCACGAGAGAATCAATTAGTGCATGCTAACCTCATTTAGACAGGTCCTCACAACATTCAAACTCTTCATTATACAAACATATATAAAATATTTGAAAAATACTTACTTCGAAAATTTTTGCTGAGTAGAAAATGACGGCGTTGATACCACACAATTGCTGGAAGAACATGAGACCCAAACTGACAAACAATGCCTTGCGTGTGACGGGACGTGACAGACCTTCCATCCACGAAACTTGATTTTGCTTGATCTTTTCTTGGGTTTCACGTAACTCCTCGATTTCAGCCTTGTATTCGTAGTCCTTGCCACGTAGCCACTGAATAGATTTAACAGCAGCTTCATCCTTGTTCTTAATGATCTGCAAATAGCAAAAACAAATGTATTAATACAAATACATATGGAGCAGTTAACACGGCTATTACTCACCAAGTATGTAGGCGACTCGGGCATGAAGACGAAAATGACGCCGAAGATCAATGGGAGCACACCGCAAACAATGCTCATCCACATGACATTAAGACCAGCTCCAATAGCATACACAAACAATATACCAGCCGTTATCATAAGTTGAAAGAAGCTGCCGAGCGTGCCACGAATTTCCTTTTGCGCTATCTCGCCAGTGTACATAGGTGCGGCTACACAGAAGGCGCCACCAGCAATACCCAGCAGGAAACGTGCAATATACATCATGATAACATTTTGTGCCCAGATCAGCAAAGCCCAACCGATGGTAAACGGTATTACAAGCAGTAACATAGCCATCTTACGCCCAACCAAATTGATGAGTATACCAATTGGTATACAAACGCAAGCCGCACCTAATGTCATGGCTGAACCGACCCAGGAGAATTCGCCTTTGCTTACGGGGAAATCGTAAGCGCCATCGTAGATTTTTACCTCTGCCGGTGAGGTCCAACCGAGCAGGGTACCACAGGCGAAGGCACCCCCAGCAGCCGATAAGGCGGCCACATATTGCGGAAGTGTCTTGGAGTTGGTCTGACTTGCACCGTGCACCATGCTGCTGCCGAGTAAATTCTCTTGATCCTGCGTTAAATAAATACAGCACGAAATAATTCAAAATTATTAGTTTTTGTTTAACGATTAAATATCAAATTTTAAAATAAAGTCAAAGTCATTTATGAAGTTGTCTGATAAACGTAGCTGGGTCGTTGTGTCATTAGTCATGTGTCAATTCAGCAAAAATGGACGCACGTGATGGCGCTAGATAACTGTTAAATTATATATACTTACGCACATATGTATGTATAAACAATATATGAGCAGACCCCCACAAACCATCTTTAATATCTGGTCAACTGAAATGCTCGTAAGATAACAGTAAATTAAAAATAATAAATTTCTGAACTGAAGGGTGTGCGAGGAAATGAAACGTGCTGTGAAAATTTTAAAAGAGCATGACAAATTAAAAAAGTCTATAACTAATGGACCGATATAAAAATGTTGACAGATAAAACACCGTTAAGTTTATATTTAACGCAGATTAATCGAAAATTTATGGAACGAATTTCATTATATGCTAATTTACACAAATAATAATGAAATTGTCTGAGAGGCAATGTAAAACTCCCTTTGATTACTGCAATATTTTAAACTGAAATGATGTCAAGATTAAGTCATTTTTAACCACAAATTTTTAAGAGATGAGCTTTTTGTATTACAAAGTAATCAAAAAAAGGGTGAAAGCTCCGGAAACTTTATTCTTTATCGAAACCAGCCATTTGTATAAGCACAAAGTTATTCCCTTTACAGCGTAGTCATCATCATAAAGTTAGACTTCTGAACGTTTTTAACGAAAAAACAGAACAACAGTAATTAGTGAAAGCTCAGTGTGTCAGGTATGAACTGCATCCACTATACCTTTTAAATGTATTAAATTAAAAAAATTTGGAGCTCAGAAGGAACTTTTTATCCAAAAATATTTATTTAGTGAAAGCTTAATATGAAAATAGGGAACAGTTTGGATTACCAAGTAATCACAGCATGCAAAGTGAAAGCTTTCTTTCATACGGATCAAATTCACTTAGCGCAAGCTTAAAATAACCGAATAACTAATTAACTGAAGTTTTCCGCATAAGTATTTATGTAAATAAATCGCCATAATTTTCAATAATAATAATGCAATAATTAAACCTTTTCATCTAAATATATAAATTGAAGAGTTAAATGAAAGCTCATTTGAAGCAATGTAGGTTATGATATTTTAAAGAACTTTAGAAGAACTATAATTTCGAAAATTTAGTTAAAAAGTTTTTATTTTTTATTGATGTGCAGGAAATTGTTTTTCAATCATTTTTGTAAATGAAACTCGCGTGCAACTTGCGAGCGATTAATTAATTGAAAATAGTTGCCTAGCGCTTAACATTTTTTCTGGAACAAAGAAACATACAAATAGAGGTTTTATCGAGATAAAGAATTGGTTAGACTAAAATAGAACAAATATAGCTCAAAACAGCACTTATTACGATATTATTGATAATGTTTCCTCAAGTACTTGGTAGTTGGTTGATTTAACAAGTGAGAGTATTTTTGTAAGTACAAAGGTAAATTCATTATCGATAGATAATACCAAGTGGATAGCGATAACGGTACATTATAGGACGATTGTGACGTAAATGAAATAGTCAAACGTGTAAGGCTTATCTTACAGTCGTTAGTAGTGCAATGCTGATGATTTTTTATCAAAGAGTTAGTGATTGTTATTGACAAATAATTACAGGTAAATACATAAATATATATGTAATGAATGACATCAAAGAATTGAGAAAATCATCGGTTTAATTATGTGCAATTAATTATGAAACTATAGGAAACAAATGGTCCTGAAAGAACTATTTTCCATTCGACATATACTCTGTGTCCAAAAAGGTGACATTCGAATTTAAACTGCGCGCGTAAAAGGATTTGGAGAATTATTTTTTTTTTAGGTTGGTAGTACTGTCAGTCAAATTTATGTCAAATTTCATGTCAAAATATTTATTAGTGTTTGAGATAAGTGTCGTTTTGTGAGCTGCTAAAAGTGAGTTTTTCGTTTTTTGCGATGTCGAAATTTGTTGAGCAAAGAATTTGCATTAAATTTTTTTTACGGAATCAATTTTCTGCTGCGGATACGTTGAGTATGGTGCAGAAAGCCTTTGGTGATGAGGCTATGTCTAAAAAAATGTTTACAAGTGGTATAGTGAGTTCCAAGCCGGCCGTGAACGTGTCGAAGACGAAGAGCGTCCAGGGCGACCATCAACCTCAACCGACGAAGCTCACGTTCAACAAATCAAAGATTTGGTGTTGAAAAACCTCGATTAACAATTAGAGACCTTGCTGATGAAGTTGGCATATCGAAAGGCTCAGCCAATACCATTTGAAGGATGTTTTGGGCCTCAAGCGCGTCAAATCTCGACTGGTACCGAAAACATTGAATTTTTTGGAAAAAAGGCGTCGCGTTGAAGTGTGTGAAACGATGCTTTCCGACTACCAGGGTGTCATGAAATGCATTATAACTGGCGATGAGACTTGGATCTATGCTTACGACCCGAAACAACCGATCAATCGAGCGAATATCGTGCCAAAAGAGAGCCGAGACCAAAAAAATCGCGCCAAAGTCGCTCAAAAATCAAGATCATGTTGATTTCGATTATCGTGGTGTTGTGCATTATGAATTCCTTCCAACGGTCGAACAGTCAACAAGGAATATTATTTGAACGTTATGCGTCGTTTGCGTAACGCTATCCGCCTAAAAAGGCCGGAATTGTGGAAAGACAATTCTTGGTTTTTACACCACGATAATGCACCATCCCATACTGCCCTCGTAATTCTGATCATTTCGCCAAAAACTCAACCCATATCAGTTCCGCAACCACCGTATTCACCTGATCTGGCGCCGTGCGACTTCTGGCTGTTCACCAAGCTCAAAAGACCGCTCCGGGGACACCGTTTTTATACGATAGAGGAGATTCAAGCCGCAGCGAAGACGGAACTGAAGGCCATCCCGGAAAGTGACTACAACCAGTGTTTCGAAGATTGGAAAATCCGTTGGCATAAGTGCATTGCATCGGGCGGAGATTACTTTGAAGGGGATGAAATTGATTTGAAAGAATAAATAAAGAATTTTCAAAATAAATACAATGTCACCTTATTTTTTGGGGCAGTATATGTAATTCCCTGAGAGAATTAAGGTGGCGGACTAGGAATTATATGAGAAGAAGTGCCTTAGGAGAAAGTGATTCTCTTTCAATTGTCAATGGGTATTAAAGTGAGGTAAGCGTGAGAATAAACATTGTTTATGAAGATCTTGATATTCCAAAGCTTGGTACTACTCGTCAGATTATTACTACAAGCTGCTTAACCATTTATAGAGAGTTCATGATAAATTCGCGTAAAGAACGTTTACTGTCGGCTCATAAACACTAGTTAAACATTTTGGTGGTAAGCATTAAGGACTATAAGTATACAGAGTTCCATACAAAAAAAATCATCAAATTGTTTTTCCCTTCAATTTTTTGTAGTTTACTATATATGTATGCTTATCGCCTATTTCGGAAACTTTATGAAGACTTTTATTTGATAATAGTCGCTAGACTGTAATTATTGTAGACACATGGTGTCGTTAACTCCGTAATTAGTTTGATAGCTCCATTCATAAAAGGTCTTATAGTGTACAAATGAAGTGTGCCGAGTTTTGTTTGTTTTTAGTTCTTCCAACTAATTCAGTTTATTCTTATTTTATTTAAATTGTACTGATTTCCATTTGACCTTTACTCAGAATCTCACACGTTAGACCGGATGTTCATATTTTCAAACAGTTTATGTGACTTTCGACAGGCCTTCAGCTACGTTAACTGGATTGCGCCTGCATTTCCGGATTTGTTTTGGAGCTTATTTGTATGTAACCAATGCACTTACATATTTATGTAGCTTTGCGTTTAGATAAAAGAAACGCTTGCGAAAACAGTTAAAAATTTGCAACTACATACATATGTAAGTACATACATACTTGTATGTACATAGCTCATATACATATAGTGGTTATGCACGTTTGTTGTTGGTGATTGACACCTTTAAGTCTCGTTAGATAATTGATTTGAGTGTCTTTCATGTAAACACGTTAAAAGTGCATACATGTGTATGCATATAAGTATGTGTAACGGAATTCGAGGCATCGATTAACTCATTCGGCATCAATGAAATTTGTGCGTGCCTCAGAGTGCATAGTAATGCTCGTAAAAGCGAGTGAATTATTGCGCAATTAAATGCTTAATATTCGCCACGTACACCCCAATGCACTCGCCATGCAAATGCGTTTTGGCATTTACATATACTAGTATGTATGTATGTATTTACTAGGTGGATTTAAAAGCGGCAATTGTTTTCACGTCCAGCTTTGACCTTAATTAACATTTCATTGCGTGGAAAAGAAAGCTCGTGAATAATAAAGTTGTTGACAGTGACAGTAATGCCAATGTTATTGCAGTTGTTGTTATTTTATTGTTTTTGCACACAATTCCGAACAATTTGTAAGTACAGATGGTGCTAATGTGCATATACAAATAAGTATATGAATTGATTTTACTAAATAAAGAATTAATCACTCCACCACTATTGACTAAATCAATCTTCAATCAGTTGATACACTGTTACTGTCAATAAAAACCTGTTACATACACATACATATGTCCATACTTTAAGTACAAGCAAGTGTTAAGTTACATGGCATGCCTTCACTTTTTGCCACTTCCTTTACAAGGCGCAGTTTGAGTGGGCAGCTTTATGAATAGCCTTGCTGATAGTGGCGCTTCCGCTAGTTTCTTGTAATCGTATCAGCGGCTACTATTCCTTTAATATTTACTATACAAAGTGTAATCAACATTCACACCTAGACAAAGTATGAGCATTAGGATGGTACATAATAATTTAATAACTTTCTATAAATATTTGCCCTTTCGAAAATTAATGTTTATTTAACAAAATCAATTTTAAACAATTAATATTATTGAATAAATAATGTTGAGAAAAATTTCGAAATTCATAAATATTTTACTTGCTATAAAAAAACTTTATAGAATAAATTTAATTTTTTTTCTGTTTTAATTTTTAGGTTGAATTTGTTTTGAATATTAAGTTCCTGGCACTATATAGCGCTGAAAAGACTTTGAACCTACTGAGGATCGTCGGCATTGGGCAATTTACTCAAATGAGATCCAGTTGTAAACAAACGCCTATTTTGATGGACTTTAAGCATCACTCTTTCTAATTCGTATCGAAATACTGTATAACCGTTACAACAAATTTGTTATATGTAGTAGAACATAATTTTCTAGTAATAATAGTCATATTTTGAAAAATATCTAAAGCACTCCATCTAAAAGGATTTCTCTTGCTTTCCCCATGCACACGTCACACACTAATGTACAACTTTCAGTGGCATTAAAATACTTGAGGAAGTGAATGCCGACAGCTGTTGTGTAAGCATATTTACAGTAACAAAGTTTGTATGCCGAACAGGTATTGCGAATTGGAGGGAATGTACATAGTACATACATACATGTGCGTAGTTGCCATATTTACTGATTCACCTCCGAACTTATTGATATTTGCGCCAATTGTTTGCACAATCCGTTTAATGACCGCCCACGCTGCTGATAAAATACCAAGAAATGCAAGCGATTTAAGTCGATTATTTCTTGTTTTTGCTTTGCATTAACTCCATACAAATTTGCATAACTTCGTAAAGAATGTGGGTCTTGCGGTAAAACGCGAAGAAAGACGAATAAATTAAAAACAAACGCTTGGCTTCCAATGCATTTCAAATATTTGTGCGTCAATATTAAAAATTTTACGCGCAATAATGCTGACTCTTTGTTCCTTTCTTGTTCTTGTTTTTTTTTTTTGTTTTTGGTTAAAGAGCTTAGCGAAACGCAGAGTTCATTTCAAAGTCAAGCGGTGAAAAAGAATGTGAATGGCTCGCGGCAGTTGATGATGCACGAAGTCGCTGTAGCCTTCGTTGTCACCTGCGTCGACGTCAGGGCGCACTCGCATACCGTAATTGGTATAAAGAGCCACCCACAAACGCAGTGGTCTGGCCAAAGGAGCGCTACGGCAGCTATTATTAACGATGATTACATGCAGGGGTCACCAAAATAGACATGTGCCCTCCAATAATATCGCTGCTGGCTCCAGGCAAATATGAAATCGCCATAATTTAACTGGATGGTATTTACCGTTATTATCACAATTCCGGCGTTTGTGTATGCGACTACTAATTTTGGCGCAAATTTTATCAATTTCTAAGCAATGAATCATACAAACTTCTTGCGCGTTTTTCGCTGTAGACTCTATAGGAGTAAATACATACATATGTACATATTTATATCTACATATATGTATATGTACATATTTATGTCTGAATTTTCGAACTATTTACAATGGCGTGAGATAAGAAAACAATTATAGATTCGCAGTAAGAGCTTTTTTAACAGGTAACGAGACTTCGATCATACAATTCACACCCTTTTGTTAAAAATAAAGCTAATACTTTTTATGAGTGGGTTATAACGGGTTCGCCAGTAGGCACTCACCAAATTCGTAATCGATACTCGAATAACTGTTATAGCTGTCATTATATGCCATAAGTAGTAAGTACTTAACGCAATAATTATAAAAATGGGATGATGACAGTGACATCTCGTTATGTTTCTGGTACTCGTGAGACGGCAAAATACATCGGTTCATGGCGTCATGAATTAAATTAGATTTTTTTACAATTACTACTACTTCATAAGAAAAATAATTTAAATTTGTAACGAAAAATTTTGTTTCGGTAATGTTAATTTTACCTAAATATAGAGCAATTTCAGCATTTACTCAAGAACTTCAGACTATGTCAGACTTGTAGCAAATCGGACTTTGAGAATTCCTATCTCTATAATAACCACCCTATATCTGAACAGTTTCTTAATCGGATGCTTTTTGTTATAACGTGATTTTCCATTAGTTATCACAAAGGTGATACTCTCAATTACAACCATGTGTAATATAAAGCAAAAACTAAAGAAAAAGACGTGTTACTCAATGTGAACTTCCGAAGATACAACGGTGTTACAAATATTTTGCAGGAAAGAAGTTTTATGTTGCGAGTTTTCAAGGGTGTCAATTTTATTACAATAGTGTAAGATCAAACGTAGCAGTTTCGAACGATTTGTTTAAGAAATTTACGCTTCCCCCTTACTTTATCGGTTTTTATTTATCTCGCATACTATATACTAACTACATACTTATAATCGGACTAAACATGGGAGGGTCTGTCAAAGAAACGTTCCAAGTGAGTAAAGTCATGATGGATTTCCCAAAATAACATCTTAAACCTAGCCTAAGTTACTTAACCGTTTTCGGCTGTTTACAAACAATGTTTTTGCACCAATTTCCGAAAGTGGAACAAACACTATTGCGCGAAGGCGACGAGAGCCACATGTTGAAACGAAAGTCATGTGAGCAGAAGTAAATAATGACGAAGTAAATAACGCCAAGTGGTGCAAAGGTATTTGAATGAAAATCATTGTTTATTTTGTTCGAATTTGTTTATCAAATTCACTTAAATTTACGCACGAAAAAGAGTCTCAACTTGAGTATGAGTGATGGTATGAAAACAGACAATAAATTTAAGTATAAATAAGCAAAAAATATAAATAAATAGTGAATTGAAATCAAGCAGTGACCTTTTTAACCTTGCAACATCGATGAGGCATAATTACTGAGCAATAAAAGCTACAGTAGGCGCGCGATAATTAGTGTAAGATGTAGTAATCGCAGTGCAATGTTGACAAGTGTAAGTAATTACGCTATAATATAGATTAAAGAGAGTATATTCATACATTTAGAGGTCCACTATTCCATCTAAGGATATTTGAGCTGTCCACATATGTAAATTTGGTTAACAGAGATGCTGCCGTAGAGTATTACATACATTTGTTGACATACAATTGTTGCATGTTTAAGTAATCGCGTTTGAAATGACGCAAGTGACAACTTGGACGGCAATCTTTCTCTATTTACAAAAGCTCAAATTTCATATCAACCATTTGCATTGTTTGTAGGTATGTAAGGCCTTTAGGAGTCTATTTTAGGTTTCCTTTTTCTATACATTTGTCATATTATTTGTGATGATGATTAATATCATCTGTGGTTTTATAGCAATAATGTTGTTGTTGGAAGAATGTATTTATAAAAAATATATGTACATACATACATAAATTGCAGTGAGCATCGAGCTGAAGGCTTCTAACGTTTTTAGAGAGCAGGAAAACAGGCACGTGCTAATTGAGGTCCCGATATCCATAAAAAACGGATCATTTGATTGGTTTAAGAACGTTAATTTCGAGGAACATGTCCACTTTTTCATGAAGTTTGAAAACTAAAATTCCAGAATAGTTTTTAACGGGAATGTAAATAAACATTAAATTATTAAAGTCAAATAATTAGTGTCAAATTATGGATATAGGATATATGGATATATGGAAGGTTACTAGCATGCCATTTTATTTGTTTATATGATTATAAGTGATTTATGCGAGTTGTTTGTTCGATTCACTACTACACAATATTTCGCGAGGCAAATTTAGCCGTATCTAGATTATTAGAATGAGAAGTAATTAGATAGTAAAGGATTTTCATCACCGGAATATACTAGCTGGCAGAGAAGGCGACCACGTTTTTTTGACATTAATTTTTATTGAGGTTAGGTCACACGTGAATCAATAATAATCACCTGGCACATCTAATTGTGCCATTTAATTATTTTAATTGAAAAGTAAAAAGTGTATTTACATTTTGGGTATTTTGATTTTCATTAATTTTCAATTCAATTCCTCACTTTCCACAAAAATTGGAAAATGTTACTTCCGGTTTTTTAAAAACACATATAACAACATACCAAAAAGAAAAGTAAAAACAAAGTTATTAAAAATACATACATATGTACATATGTACATATGTATGAGCAATTACTGCTTGCTAAAATTTCCAAATTGCATGAAAATTGAGTTTAATTACACATTAATGCTAATCAGTGGCCATTGAAAAGAATTATCCATAAAAACGTTGTTTTTGGAGAAAAAGTGGAGTCATTAAAATTGCCGAACAGATTTTGGTACGTGTTTTAGAATTTCGTGTAAATTAATTAAATTATAGCTTTTTAAATAAAATTTTAGTAAAATTGGCAAAAAATAAAAAATTATGAAATGACAAATTTCATACAAATAGTCAAATAAAAACATATTAAAGTGTAATTAAAGATTAAACAATAATGTCGACTGAGTTCGAGGTGACTTTAATTATTTTTTTATTGGAAGCTGGTGAACTGTGATACTTTGACAATTTGTAGATAGATTTAGAATTGTTTTCAAATATTCCTGTTACCAAACTTGAGAGTTTCCGGATTAAAATATTTATAAAAACAGTATCCTGATCCAATAAGTCGATCAGATTTAAACAAAAAAAGCTCTCAAATAAAAGCCTGCAACACGAGTTTAATTTCTAACAAAAGTGGTATTTTCATTGGCGAGCTTAAGAAAATCGCGGTTAAGTCGAGTTTAAGGTTTAAAGCTGTCAACTAGAAACTTTATGTTTCATTGGGGAATTTCCGAAACCCATTGTCCAAATTAATATTTTAAATTTTTCTTAAATTTAAAATAGACTCGAGTTGGTGCGCAATGTCAATAAATCAAAACGATTGGTCGCTATCTCTCAAAGAAGAGGAATTCTGATTATAGCTCGTTAGAATGTACGTGTGAATATTAAATGTTATGCAATTATGAAATGATTATAAATTCATCGAACTCAATATGAAGACCGTGTCATAGAAAAATTGTGCGTTAAAAGCCAAAACTAGTTTAGACAATTGAAGACAAGTAGCGAGATAACAACTACTAATGCACAACTGTATGTCAACGGCAGACTCTGGCCACAGACACAGCGTCAACATCGCACAATCATACATATGTACATATGTATTTCCAACAAGAAAAAATCATTGCAAAGTCTTATTCGTGAATGGAAGTGTGAGCCGAACTTTATTTGTGTGCAAACATGACCCATACAAACGCAATCACGCTTGTGTTGGCACAGACACATATTACGTCTTAAAAAATTTTCCATTAGCATTGGTAAGGCTGCAGGCCAAAAAGCAAAGCTGCTGTACAAAAGCAACAAAAAGTCTAATAAAACAGCGAATATTGAAAAGATAGCGGGCAAATGAACGCGCATCGTGTGGCGACAACAACAAAGTAGGCGGTGTATTGCTATGCATACAAAGTGCAAGCTGGAACGCATAAATATATATTTACATATGTAAGTTTATGTAAATATTGTGTTTAAGCGAGTTTGTCGCTGGCATTGGCGCTATAAGTTTCGCAACTACAAATTTGGTCAACAACAACTACTGACAGTCGGAGTACTTATTATGTATAGCAACCGGTGGTCTGTGGTCTTGTGCCAATTGTGGGCTTGGCGTGGCGCTTGCAATTGCATTTGGCAAGCACTGCACCAGCTGGAGACCAGTTATTAAGCTCACCCGATAACTGCTGTCATAAAAATTTCTATTAATAGCTTATTTAACGGTTATTAGAATATAATGTTGGCAGAACTATTTAGCAAGTTGATGTAAAACTCGCAGTTTTAGAAGAAGAAGCTGATTTTAAGTCAAAATTATTATTATGACAATAAAGATATGGACTAAAATTTCGTTCAAATGTAAAAATTGTATTGGAGAAATAATGTAGAAGTAAATGTTTTTGGTAACAATTTCTTGTAATGTCTGCAGTTTCGAACATAAAACCAAACGTAACATTTAAGGGAAGCCAAGTCAAAATACTTCAATATAAAGATAGTTTCAAATAGGCTTTAGAGCTTTTGTTTGCTACATTAAATTAGTGAAAGCTTTATAAGGAGTATTCAAAGCCCAAGGCATATCACTTTTATTGTGTTTTAAACGTAAAGTTTATTATAGTATCTAAAGAGATTTCAAAATATGTGTCTAAAAAGTCGCATGTTCAATTTGAAGCTCTCGCTTATTTGAAGTGCAGTAAAAGTTTGACTAAAAAGGTTAACTTCCAAGTGAAACATCTAACCTAAATTAGAGCAAATTTTCAGATTTTTTTATTCATCTGAACAATGAAGGAAGGCGTTTATACCAAGATTTAAACTCCTAGTGAAATGTAAGAATCAAGCTAGAGCAGAGCTTTTGCTTACGTGAAAGCTTTGACATATACACACAGTCTAAATATATACTTTATATTATGGTCGAACATTTCAGTATGACCTCAAAAAAATAAGCAAGTAAAAAGGTTATGTTCAAAATCGAATGATAAATCAAAGTTCAAAATATGTTTGCAATTCTTGACTCAAAACACAGGGAATGCTTGATTTGGATATGCTATAAAGTATACGTATTTTGTTTCGCTGGTGATTTTTAGAAGCTCTGATTTGTTATAAAACTCATGATTAATGCTCTGGTGTTGGGTTGGAAGGAATAAATGTGCAAATGTTACTATAGTTATAGAAAAACAGTATTTATAGATCTTTCATTCTTCTAGTACGAGTATATTATAATACTTAGTTATAGATTTTTCATTGCATACCGCTTTGTTCGATCCATATTTTTCACCGGTGTCAGACGCCTCCAGCAGGTGGGCGCTTTCCTCTTTACCGCCCACTTTGGCAGGCGTATTTTCCATTGAGGTCGACGACATGTTGCTGGTTATCGTTTCTTTCTTCGATTATTTAATACTTTTCTGGTAGTCTTTTCGTTGTTGCACTAATTATTTGCTTATGATTGTAAAATAACAGTAGTAATCCTGGAAAAATGGTATTCCTTCTGCTGAGTTTCAATTTTGCAAATGTATTTCGTCAGGTGTCTTCAGTTTATTTGCAATTCTCTGACTATAAGACTACGACTATTTCGAGTTGTGGAATGATGAAATGTGTATTTTGAATAACGATTGTAACCGAATGGCAAAAAAATTTTCTTTCTCACTTTCACTTGCACTCAGGCCCTATATTAATAATATATATTCAGCTTATTTCTTATAAAGTTGTCTATTTGTGTATATTATAAATTCCCACGGTTTTACCACGACGAACGCAATGTCCTTCGAATGTTATTGTCAATGTTATTTGTAATGATTAATCATAAAACTACTGCACTTCTGCTGCCGTTACTTGCTGCTGCTCGTCCAACTGTTAAATGCAGATTCACCGTTTTGGACTTTGTGCTCCTGGCGCTCGCTATCTAATGCTTACTACGAGCTTCGTTTTTCGGTTGCGAAACGCTGGCCGGGTTTCTACGCTAACGTATGACCAGGTTACTTACGACTTCGTGCCGTACTGAGTCCTGACGCTACAATAACACCCACACTTTGGCAATGAACAATATTGACGCATGCTCCGTTATGCCGTGACATTGACGTTGTTGCCTCGGCTTTTATTTATAGTTTATGTTGCTATTGGTTTTGCTTTTTTGTCCTTGATACTGGCGTATTTCACAAAAAACGTATTTTTGACAACAATGCCGGGTTGGGTTTTGTGCGTTTCAGATTTTTTGGTTTTTATCTGCTCAGTTTTGTTTCTGTTTTTCTTACCAAAAACTACGAGCTCCTGTAGATTTTTGACTGATTAGATTTTTTGATCGTATGTTTACTGCCACTGCTATTTTAAATATGCATACATATATACAATACAACTACATATGGAATTAGTTATACTTATTGCTCGATATTGCCGTTAGTATCCTGATATGCTCTGTCACACAGTTTCAATGCACTTCCTGCGTCGCTTTGCTTTCCTTTGCACTTTTACTTTTATATCCGTTTAATATGCATGTATATTTATGTTAAAGTATATACATTTATATATGTTTGTATGGTTTTACATAAATATGTTTTGCCGAGTACGTATGGTTGAGTATGTTTCGTTATATAAATCTGCTCTTGTTTTTCCACTAATTTCCAGGTAAGCGCGTAAATCGAACTTTGTTTCTGTACCGCCTGAATGCTTACAAGTAAATGCTAAAAAATTCGCCTCTCGCACGAAATATAAAAACTCGTATCCACCAAGCATTCTCGTGCCGGTGGCAATTCGCGCCACGGCATTGTAGCGCACGCACGCACACACCTAAAAATGCCGCCTTTTGTGCGTATTGGTGTAAGTGCCGACGCATCTGGTGGCATGGCACACACACATATAGCTGTATATATGTATGTATGTTAGCTGGTGTATATCGCGTGCGCCTGTTATTTTGCTCACGAGCGCGCTCAGCATCGTCCACGCCCTCTCCCATTCCTTCCTGTATGAATACCATTACTCAAAGCAGTCGCGCCGCACACACCTCCAAAACGGCAGCTGCAAAGCTTTGGCGCTATTTTGTTGTTGGATTTGACAGCTGCTGGCTGGTCTAACAAGTCATTCACCACTCGTGTAGCATGGCTCGTCGGCTAAGGGGCTGGTGTAGCGACAGCGTGTTGTTGGCATTGTGTGTAGTGTGAGGCTAGGCGCAGCCGAATGGGAAGAGGGTAGCGGTATGTAGGCTGCCGAGCCGATAAGAGTTCCTGTTTTTTGCTGTTTTTGCATAGTTTCGTTCAATGTGCGATTTTTGCTTTGCTTTGAAAGTAGCTTCGTCATGCTCTCGACGAAACTAAGCGCTCGCGGTGCACTCAGCCAAATAGTACGTGCCCCTCTTTCTATTTGCTTTTGTTGTTTTAAGCTAAATGTTGTTTGTTGTTGCTGCTATTGCAATAAAATGCATGTAAATACGTCACAGCAGAGATATGGAAATGTTTTGGGAAGGCATGAATCGATTTCTTATACACCTACGAGTATGTAAGAGCATAAGTAACTCTCATGCGAAAATAAATTTAAAGAGCGGAAACGTATCTGAGCGCAATAACAGTAAAAATTAGTTAAAATCAGTCAAATCCTTTATAAAAAGTATAAAATCGTGGATTATAAAATTTTTTGGTTAATGGTGAAAGAGATTGTCTTATGCAATACCGGTGAAATAGCATTGATTACATCGTTGCCCGAACGCTGACGCATAATTCTAAACATTTTCGGAACTGCTTTGTACCTGAATTGGCTTGAAATATACATATGTACATATGTACATATAGTACATAATATTCATTTCAATATGTAAACATTGCTGCTAAAGTCTGAGTGGGAGTTTATAGAGGATATTCGTGTTTAATAGTGAATAACTATAAAAATAGTGAATAATTCTATAATAACATTTTAACTACAAGATAATTTTTTGTGTAGAGAACTTTATTTTCTATTTCTCAGTCAATCTAATAATTAGCGTGTTTTCCTACTGACGAGTATTAAAGAAAAAGCGAAAAATGCCTTCGGGCAATCCAGTAATCGTCTCTAAATTCAAACGAGTCCAAAAAATTTACTCAAAAATGTATTTTCTCAACTTTTGTGAAATTCGCGACGAAATCAAAGCCGCTGTTGCCTTCATTTTTTTAATGAAACTAATAAAAAGATTTTCGAAAGAGTATTTTGGGTAATGAATCATTGCTAAGAAAAGAAAATTTCTAGAACATTAAAATAAATAACTAACAATATTTCATGCATATGGTCTCTAGTTCAAATATACATATCGGTGTTTACATTATGTTTAAAAGCATTTTTCTAATTTGCCAATATTGTGGAAAAGTATTGTGGATTCCTCAAGTTTGTAAATAAACATTAATATTATTAGAACTTCCCATGTCTATATGAACAATAATTACATTTGTTGTTTTTGGAAGCTTTTTGGCGTGCTTTAATGACTAAAAGCATTCCATAGTGGTATCAGTATTCTTAATTTTTTTTTTTGTATTTACCAATTTTTAGCATTCTTTTTACTATTTTTTCAACTTTGATTTTTTTGTTTTTTCCATTTTTATTTCTTTTATTCTTTCCTGCTTATTGCCAAATTATTGAATTCCACTACTAATACTAATGTGCTGATAAACATTTTGGCTGTGTACTGAAGACTGTAAATATTTGGGAATTAAAACAAGTGATAAGGAATGAAAATTAAATATTTGTCAACCAAATTAAAAGATAATTATAATTTCAAGAAAATGTTAGCCAAAACTAATTTTTAATTTACTGCGAATTACAATATTTTGTGTTATTGTAATAGTATGTATGGAATGTGTTTATTATTATTATTTTTATACATATACACAATCCTCATTATATTCTATGTAGTAGCTTGACTCTGTTGGATGTCAAGGAGTCTTCAAAGTCAAAATATTTATTTGCATAAGTATGTGTACATGTCGTAAACAATTGCAAATTGCGTTTTAAAATTGCATAAGCCCAGGCAGGTATGAATACGTGATGATTATAATGCATTAGGGTGGTTGTTTACTTTTTAAGAGCAATACTTAATGTCATATTTTGTAAATAGATTTTTATACATTTTAATTTTTGTTATTTAAATTGGCAAAATCTGACAAATATCTCTTGCTTTTATTAGTAAGTTTATTTCGAACAAGTATATAATATGATTTTATGTTTGCGTTTTGTTTTAATTCAACTTTTTGCAATTAATTTTATTTATTTTACATTTTCTGTTATTTTTTTTTTTTTTGACTAACATTACTTTTTCAAATTTTTATTTTTTAATTTTATGTTAATTTATTTAATTTGAATTCACTTTACTTCCTTTTATTTTATTTCATTTCAATTTATGTTAATTTATTTTATTTTTTTTTTATTTTATTATAATTTTTTTATTTTATTATTTTTTTTTGATTTTATTTTATTTTTTTTTTGTTGCAAACGCTTGCTTTCATGAATACATCAATTTTCAAATTTTAACACAAACAAGTCGCACCTTAATGCATACAATATAAATATCCGTCGGTGTGGAAAAAATGTCAAGCCTTATTAGAATATTAACCTCAAATGGAATATCGAATAACATTGAAATGCACACGGACTAATACTTAATGGATTTTACTTGCTTTATATATGTAGATAGGAGTGAGTACTTTTTAATCAACAAGATGCATCATAGAATAAATAATGCTTCACTTAAATATTATATAAAAAAACATTGAGAATTTAAAATTCCTCAGTATCACTTTAAGTGATTCGAATAAAGGATTGGCGCTGACAAAATTTGCCGTTAATCTGTATGTACGTATTTTGAACCTATAAGCCAGTCGCGTGAATGTAGGTGTTCCAGTCATTTAAGTCATTTGATAAGTCCTTTTATTTTTTTCTTTTTTTACTTACCGAATAAAAAATTAAGCCTTTACTGAGGTATATGAAGTTTTTCAAGAATTACAAAAATCCTTTAGTGGTAGTTTAAGTGCTGCAAAGAGAAAAATATAAAAAAAATTATTAGTTTTTAGGGAATATTTTGTATATTTGTTCAGACATAAATAAAAAAGTTAGTTTGATTATTAAAAAATATTAAAAAATTAAACTTATTTATGTTTTGTATAATTTGCAAAAACTTGCATGTACTAGATTGATAGGAATAGGAAAGGGTAGTGAAGCTTTTTGTTTTAAAAGTTAAAAAAATAGGTAACATGAAAAGTGATTTGTAATTGTGGCGGGACTGGAAAAGTCAGCAAGGGAACTTTTATATCCATAAGATCAAATAGGTGTTAAAATAATTAGAAGTTGGTTTTAAATTATAATTAAAATAAAACCATAATTTTTTATAGAACATGCGACAAAAAAGCTTAGGCCAAAATCTTTAGTTTTTTAACAGAGCTCCAGCTTGACAATAAGAAAAGAACTAAATTCATATAATAAATATATCCGGATATAAAGTAACTACAATGTTGTATTTTTAATACAAAGACGGTGTGTCACAATTTCATTAAAGCATCATAATCGCTCTAAATGCTGGCATAATCATATTTATTCGTTTTATGCTAGCTGCTTGTTCGATTCGCATCTTTCTGAGATTGAAGAAATCTTAGAACTTTGGTGGTACATAAATACTTTAAAGGAAGAAGTTATTGTACACATTTAATTTATTTTAATATGTACATTTGTGCTATATACATATGTACGTATGTTTATGATACACAATTGCCGCAGTGAATGAGAAAATAAAAATAATTTCTAAATTTAGCGAAAAACAACTTTTTGTTCTTCGGTTTTTCTCCAACAACTTTTTTAAATTACTTTAAACCGTTATTTTTGTTATTATTTTTATAATTATTCGTTATCTAAATCGAAAATTGTTTTTGTTGTAGATTCCAGTTTGTTTACTCCGAGTCATAATACTAAATATTACTTTTAAATGAAACATTTGTGTTTATAATGAGTCTTAATCAGACATACATACATACATATGTATGTACATACTAATATTTTTGCATAAATATTTGAAGTAGCGAACGACGCAATGGAGCTGGAATATTTTGCCATTTTTACCACAATTTTATGCAAATATTTTTCAACTTAGATATGCTTATTCAAATAGAGTACAAAAGTAAATACTTATACATACATACATATATGCACATACATTCATGCATTTATGTATATAGAGGAATATAGCAGTGCAAAGCCATGAGTTTTTTAACTGAACTGGTCTGTTTTGACCAATAAACCGGTTGACAAAAATAAATATCGTGAATATTTTAAAGATGGGCAAACAAACGAGATTTAACTGTCCACATATCCGGAGCTGAGATAAAAGAGGCACACTAAGTTTGCCCTTCATGAAGATGGGAAGTCAACAAGTGTGTAAGCTTACATATACACAGCGCTGCCAGATCTGTGCTCGCTGAAGATGTGGCAACACTGAAAAAACATACATACGTATGGTTTAGTATATGCATATGCATAAATGTACATATAAGAAAAAACACACTGAAATTCTTTGATCAATTATCAAGCCTTTCAAGGATAGCCTTTGCCCTAATAAGGAACTTTTGTAGCATTCAGTTTGGAATGAGTAGCTTTTAAAGGCGGCAATGTTTTTTTAATCTATTCATTAATTTAATATTAACATACATACCTACGCACATACGTATGTATGGCTACAACTAAAAGGTTTCTCAAGTACAAACGAAGGTCGTCCAAATCAAAAGCAATTTTGCTAACCAAATTCCAATTTCAAAAAAGCCTCAAGTTTTATATGCTTACAAAAGTACATACTTTTGTATACATACATGCAAACACAAAATAGCAACATACTGGAATACACCTTTTCGAAAGCATTCAAGGGGCTCGTCTCAACACAAGAAAGTATACATACGTGAACATTGACACGCAGCGTTGTATGGTAGTATATGTATGTGCCACCCAGCGAGAAATAGTATCAATTTTGAGATGGACATTCTAAACGCATAATTAATATGTAAGAGAAAAGCTGCGAAAAAATTAACTAAAATACAAATAGGGATTTCACATACTCTCATAAAGTTATAAGTTATAACCATCCGAAAATATTGCATTCAGAGTTGTATTTGCGTAAACTTATTTTAGTATACAATCCAACATTTTTAAACTAGTGTAAAAATTTATGATTTTATGATTTTACGATGCTTTATTACATGTTGTGAGTACCCCAAATAACTCTATTTATGTAACTTTTTTAGGAAAATATAGTCGTTTTTAACACATATGTAATTCAATTAAATGATATTGACTGATGACTGAGAGCTGGTAACTTATCACCAGGTCAAAATAGTCAAGTTCTGAATATACATATGTATACTAGTTCTTGAGGGCAAAAATAGATGTAGGAAATAAAACGCAACTCCCTACAGGGGACGTACATTAATTTATATATTTGCGAGTACGTTTTTAATACGCTGGTCACGTTGCCACAAAATTTCCAAAAACATAGCTGATTCATGCTCAGAGGATAAAGACACTACATACACAAATATAAACGTATGTGAGTGTATTTAAGTATAAGGGCCATTCCATCAATTGGCGACATGGTTTTGTACCCGTATTCCGATCAAACAAAAAAATTACTATTTCTTTTGTTTTTTTTAACTATTTTTGAAGTTAAACAATTTTTTATAAAAAACTCTCAGTTTTGTGATAAAAATATTTAAAAAATCCAAAAAAAATTTCATAATCCAAAAAAAAATATTTTCTTTGCTGTTCATGGGGTCAGAGCCCTATATTTTTTAAAATTGATTCTTACATAAAATTGAACGAAGAATCGAATGGAAAAGTAAATTTTGAAAAAAAAAGTTGGTGGAAAAGCACAGAAAATTGTTTTTGGAAAAAAATGTGTTTTTTTTGGATTATGAAAATATTTTATTCAGAAAGCTGAAAGCTTTTTACACAAAATTGTATAACTTCAAAATTTGTTGCATTCAATTTCAGGTCGTTAAAAAGTAAAAAAAAAAATAATTTTTTTTTGTTTGATCGGAATACGGTTACAAAAGCATGTCACCAATTGATGGAATAGTCCATAAGCAAATTGAAGGTTTGAGAACGTGTGCTAGACGCATTATCGGCGCGCTCAGTTTTGTCTTTTCTGGCCGAAAAAGGGAGACGAGAAATGTATTACATAAATGCCTACGAGTATAAATACATACATAAGTATGTATGTATGTATGTACATATTATATAATGCTATTTTTAACCCTTATGGCAAATGCTCTGTAAAAAAGAGCATTTGGAAGTTTTCGCAATTTTCGATTTCATCGTTTCAAAAGGTTTCAATTGTCAAAAAAAATTTACGAAACTCTGCAGAGGTAAAAATCTTTTATTAGAACTAAATTTTCGAGCATGCTGATTAAGTATAACTGATTTAAATTGAATTGTTAACTTCGTCTAGTGTTTATTGGCTATGAAATTTTATAATATTTAGAAATTTACTTAAATTAAAAATCAGATTAAATTCAGAATATGCCATTTGAAGAAGTCTCGCAGTTTATAATCTTAACTTCAGAAGTTTTTTATATATTCATAAAAATGAAAGGTCTTTTCGAATTAACCGTGTTATAATATAATTATATTATAATAGCATCAATAATATCTCATATTGTTTTGCTAGCTTTTCTTATGTACATTATTTTTTAATTCATGTTCAACATACTATGTACATATCTATATAATTTTCCAATATTGCTATAAAGCAATTATTTCTGAAGGACTTTGGACTGAGGAGTCACTTTGTTTGCCTTTTAAAATAATGCCTTTATTGATTTTTGTTTTTGAGACTGACTCAGCGAGAATTTTTTACTTTGCACTTTGTAACACCGAAAAATTGTTAGTCGTTGAAGATAACAGGTAACAGTAACGAAATAATGCAGGATATGTACATACACACATACATTTGAGCAGAATACATATGTGTACATATGTACATATAAACACACAAATGAGTAATTTAGCAATGTATGAAATCATAAAAAAAATATTCCAAACATTTTTGCAAACCTCACATTCTTATGCCTCGAATTGCAAAAGCGTTGTTGGGTCTATATACATACCTACATACATATGTATGTACAAACATACATGTAACCTATATGTAATATTAGCAGTGCAATTGCAATAAAAAATACCACACTCTCTGCATAGAATGTCTTGCGTCAAAAGTGTTGCTTTGACGTCATCTTCGTTGTTGCCAACGATGTGCCAAGCCCCAAAACTAACGCCAATCAGAAGTGAGCAGAACCTGCTGCCGTTACTTCTTGCCCATTTTATTTCAGTTGTTGTTGTTAGTTTTTGCTGCTGTCTGTCTCAACTCACAACGTTGTGTTGTAAATCGTAGGCGCACACCTCCCCAGCTACAACTCGTCAACAGTCGAAAACCCGCTACTCATCAGTGTTGAGTGTATATAACATAGTACTTACTATGTATATACATACATACATATATTTGACTTTGTAGGTTTGTATGTATATAGGAAAATATGTAAGTTTTGGGCTGTTTATTGATTGCTGTTTTCAGTTGCCACATATGTACGTGCACACTTACATTCATATATTTCGTCCAATGTCTCTTGGCCCACTTTGGTGAGGTTAACATTGTTCGCTCTGTTTTGTTGCATTTAAGTATGGATATACTATATATACATATATTGTACATATGTATGTATATTTTGACTCACAACATTTTTGTTATGTCAGACATTTCAAAATTCTATGCCAGCTTGCGAGTGTTGTTTGCCACTAATTTCAATATATGCATGTACATACATATGTACGTACATACATAAAATTTCGTTGATGTGGGATATATGATAGTTGTTGTTGTTATTACTGTGGTAGAAATATTCTGGACAATACAAACTTTCACAAAAATATACATACATACATATATATGTATAACAAGCTCACATTTTGTTGGTTTGGCGCGCTCTCCAACTGTGCAAATATGCAGCCACCTGAGCGCAGTGAAAGCAGCAAAGAAAAAAATGAGAAATTGAGAAAAAACTGTATGAAATGAAGGCGCTCAATGACTTTTGAACGAGAATATCACGCGATGTGCTACATGTGCCTATACAGTTACATATTAAATGCAAGTATGTACATGCAAGCACGTACGAGTATGTAAATTGTTTGTATGCAAGCGAGCAGTGCGAAAAACGTGGCGTTTGTTTTTATTGTGTTTACAAAAAATGCACTCACAAGTGTTCAGCACACACACCAGATATACAGACATACATACACATTAAGTCGTAAATTTTGTTAGCCAGGCCTCTTTCGTGGCAGCGCAGTTGGCAGCGTGCGCGAGAGTGGTGAGCGCAGTCGCATTTCTATTAGGTGATAAGAGAAATGCCAAACATCTCACAGTTCGCATTAATTAGTTACGTGGGCATTCAACGATAACAAA
Source organism: Bactrocera correcta (assembly GCA_027475135.1). Classification (NCBI taxonomy): domain Eukaryota; kingdom Metazoa; phylum Arthropoda; class Insecta; order Diptera; family Tephritidae; genus Bactrocera; species Bactrocera correcta. The sequence continues at coordinate 74,643,037 of CM050326.1, forward strand.
TTGGTTGATTAAACTTGGCGAAATATAGTCGCTTCTGTGTACTTTAACGATTAGCAGTGAATTGTGAGAAAATTGACACATATGCTCTGGAAATATACTTCGATAAATAATTGTAAATAATGATATGAAAATCATGTGACTCCTATTCGTGGTGATGTTGATTGTTGCACAAATTACAGCATCCTCCGAATAACTGCACTTTGCTTGATTTTCAACCTAATCAATTTAGAAAACTCATATGTGCACTTTAAGTATTTATTTAGGTTTTAGTAATTACATAAGGTATATTTCTTTTTCAATAACATGCATACATTAACCGCGTCTAGTTAAGCGGAAAATTTTACACGTGTTTTGTAGGCAATATATTGTTGACCAATCAGATCAATCAAATAAACAGGAAAATAAGTCAAATGGGGTTCAATTAAGCGAGCGATACTGTATCAAAATTTTGAAAATACGTGATCACGTGATCTTCAGTGAGTTGTGTTTACAACTTCATTCAAATTATTTAAAGCTCCTTTTGGTGTAGTAGTAAATGTACATACATATGTATATTACTAATGAAGTCTCAGGGAAAAATCTCGTGTAAATATATTGTCCACAATAACGAATTATTGACTAGTAAGTAATTAGATTTTTAATATACAAGGCAGTAAAGAAGTGAGTTTTAGCCACACACAATACATGCTCTGAAAAATAAAACTATATTAATAACAATAATTATTAGAAATTATAGAAAAAATATTACTCATACGACATGTTGTTCAATGTTCAGTTTGTCTAACTTTTTACGGAAATGAAAGTAATTCAAAATTATAAAATATGTTTTGCTATGTCAACACCAGTAAGAAAGAATTAATTTCGGATATAATCGAAAATCTTGAAACTTGCAAGAATTAAACACCAGGAAGTACCTTTGGTACATATATGAATATTTTCGGTAAAAATTCAAATATTGGTACTGGGGTTCGCATATTCGGTACCTAGGGACTTGAGGAAATTTGACTCGATTTACGTAACTTTTAGTCATAAAGTGGCACATCTCAAATGCATTATGCGATCCTTTGTGCCAAATTGGAGTCGTATATCTGAATTTAGTGCTTAATTATGGTACTTTATATGTTTTCGATTATTGGCGTTTTGTGGGCGCTAACTTTGAACTCGACCCGAGCCTCATAAAGAAAGGACGGACGAACAGACAGACAGTCACTCGAACTTTAACTTTTTACGTCATTTACATATGTATATACATACATGTAACTCTATATCTATCTCGATTAGTTTTGGTTGATACGTACAACCGTTGTCTCAATACATATAAATTTGAATTGCAGTTCCACTTTGAAGCAGTTTTTATCTTTTATTTCTTGTTGAAAGTTATTTAAAGTGCAAAGTGGTAATTTGGATTGACATAAATGCATATATTAAGTTATAAAATTTAGTAATTTACTAAAATCAACACAGTAAACTGGTTAAGTAAAAATTAAATGCAAAATTAAAATGCTAATGAGTTAGGTCTTGATCTGCGTTATAAACGCTTGACCTTCAAAATTAAATGATTTTAGAACTTTGAATTTTTTAAATAAACGTTTGGCTTTTTTTGTTTTTTTGTTAGTTTTTTTTTGTTTTTCGCATAAAAATTTGGTATTCGCGTGTGCAAAAAGAATGATATTAAAAATGTAGATATGTATACAAGAAAGAAAGAAAGAAAAAAATATTTACATATATTAAGTTTTTTGAGCTTTTTTTGACTAAATTAAATTTTCTGATATAGAAATTGATAAAATACGTAAATACTAAAAAATAGTTCTGACAAATTGAACTCTATAATTTAAAGTTTTGTTTAGGAAAAGTCATTCCTTTCTTAGTTATTTGTATAAAAATGTATATACATAAGTATATGTATGCATATTTGAAAAAAAATTTTGCTAGCAAACTTAAGTCAAGTTTACACTGTCAAATACGCATTTATGTATATTCTTCATTTCACTGACCGTCAAATCGCATTCCATAATAGTCCAGTCATTATAGTAAGTTCACTTCGGAATTTGATATACCCATTTATATGTCTGTAAATACTTGTATATTGACACCCTAAACTTTAGGGTGTACTTTTTTATATATTCTTACCTAATTTAAGCTTAAATGACTGGACTATAATATTTTCCATAATATTATACCCCTCTTGCTAATTAATAAGCAAATACGAAATGTTGAAATTTTAGTCTGTAAGAGAGCTAAAGGGTGAGAGCACTTGCATAATAGAGTAAAAATTACCTTCATCTTCATGATTTTCAAAAACGCCATAATGTTAATTAAATCAAATTTTCAAATATTTGCTTGTTTATCTAATCTATATAATATAAAATAAGAAAAACTCAAATATCTGCACTATCCGAAAACGGTTACATTTAAACTTTATGTAATATTTTTATAAAAAAATTTTGTAAAAGAAAAAAGATTTTTATTATTTTTAATTTTAATTCTTCATATTTTCTTGTTTGATCATATAAAAATTAAATACATTTTTAAAGCGCCTAATTGTAGACTACGTTCTTCCAGCATAAATTGTTGCCTACATTTAGGCATATTTCATAATAAAGCTCTTGTAAACGATGTTTATTAAAATGCATCTAATAAAAATGTAGCTAGCAATTAGTGTATGCTATGTAAAGTTAAAATTTCTATTCCGAATATATATTTAATTTAATAAAATATTGCCTCCTATTAAATAAAAAGTGAACGATAATATGCACTCATAAATAGGTAAATAAGAAATATAAAATATATATAGATATACATATGCATACATTAAACCACATACATAAATGTAGATACATAGTTTTATATATACGCTCTAAAAATATAAGAAATTCATTTATTTTCTATAAGAACTATAATTGTACGCATAGTTTTGCGGCTCAGTGTGCATAACAGCACAATTTCAATGTCAACAAGTAAGTAGGAGCAAATATCTAGGTGTAGCTGTTTGTTTGTACGTCTGTTTGTACAATTGTTTCACACATATGTATGTATATGTATGTGCTTATTATGCGAGATAAAGTTGTTAACAGTAATACGATTGTATTATGCACTCTCAACGCCAACAACAAAAAGTTATTAATAATTTTTGTATTGCTTACTCAAAGCTCGCTACTTGAAAAAACCACCGTAAGCTTTTATTTCGTGCGAGCTTTTAATCACTTACAGAGTTAGTGACTTTCAAACTGTTTGAAGCTTAAATGAGTACAACTACAGTGCTTTCAAATTATGTATATTTGCAAAGTAATAAATGCTTTGAAAGGAGTTGATGGCAAAAAAAGCTTTTTTTGTTTATGTGTTGTATTATATTTGTTGCAAGTATGTATGTATGTTCATTTTGTTATTAATATGTAAATGATATTTTTTAGTGTCCAAATAGCTAATTTCCGTAGACGATTATAAAATTAGAATTATTAAAGCTTGTTAGCAAATATTTAGTTTTCTAATAATATACCGCAACGATATTAAAGTGCCTTCATGTAAATAAATATGTTACTAACACACACCCACACACATAAATACATAAGTGTAGAGCGAAATATGCGCTGAGTAAATTTTCTTTTATTATTTTAATTAATGGTCCCAAATGAAATTGTCAACATATTTGCATATCACTTTTCTACATTTTTTACTTGTGTTTCTTTTCGCACACAACAACAAAATGCTTGAAATAAATCCACGCTTTCAATAAATCTCAAGTGGCGCGCACAATTGTCCAATTTAGCACATGATTATTATTAATATGGTACTTTTCATCAAAGCTGCTCACTGTCACGTAAAATCCACGGTGTGTAGCTTTCGTTAACTCTCTCAAATTACACTTATTTGTGTACGCTTTGGAAGAATTTATAGAAATATGGAGCATTTCACAGTAGCAACCGGAAATGGGCAATTTTCCGCGCACTTCACAACGGTCACTGACAGCTGTGTCTAGTAAATGAACTCGTAAATATGTTTAAGAATTTAACCGGCATTTATGAGTGCAAATTTGTAGACACGAGAGTTCATGGGATAACTTAATTTACGGGTACATACATAACAATAGAAAAGTATGAGCTAATACTCATTTAATCATTATTGAAGAAGCACGTAGAATAAATAGAAAGAAAGCTCTTTAAAAAATATCTATTAAGAGATTTGGTCAATCTAGGGTTGACAAAAAATTGATATTTTTTTCAGTCAAAAATTTAACCCGGTTTGGCTACACAGCTACGAACTTTACTTGCAAGTCTTATGTAGATTAAGTTCTCTTTTTTATTTCGTTGCTTAACCGTCCAGTCAATGACCAAACTTTCACCATTCGTTCAATGACCGGGTACCCGGGTACCCAGGAGGAGCAGATGTAGAAGTCGTTAGTATACTGAATAAATTTTTTTTCTGTGTAAGTTGGCTACATGGCATATGAAATAACAATATATGGGGACATAGTCTATAATTCTCTTAGAAATAACGAAAGCGGAGCGCCAAGGTCAATGGATATTTAGGTACCTAAGCCGTCCCTCTCCTCTTTTTAAATAAAATTCGTATCCACTTACTGGACAGCTTTACACTGGGAAATCGAAAGATGGTCGTGAGAAAAATGTTGGTAAAAGAGTTGTTAAAGACTTGGTGGCACCATACAAAAGATCCGGTAGAAACATTACAATGAATAATTTCTTCACAATTTTTCCACTGGCAAAATTTTTACTATCTTGGAACTTGACGATTGTTGGTACTCTGAAGAAAAATAAAGCATAAATTCCACCAGCAATGGCTGTTTCAAAAACTCGAGAAGAACTATCTACAGTGTTTGGCTTTCATGAAAAAGTAACCCAAAAAAAAAAAACAAGGCACTGAAAAAACCCGAAATCATCGAGTTTTATAACTGGTCTAAAGCTGGAGTAAACACGATGGATAAAATGTTTGGCAGATATAATACAAAAAGATCAACTCAACGATGGCCTCTAGCATTTTTTTACATTAATCTCGATATTGCCTGCCTTGCAGCATATGTATATTCTGTATTATGAGAATAATAAAATGCTTGTTAAAAAATCGTATGAACGACGCTTATTTTATCGGCATTTGGGCAAAGAGCTGTATACTCCATTCGTTGAAAATTGTGCGAATAATGCCCAAATTATGAGGCTTTTCTCAACGAAAGTGGCGATTGAATCTCTTCTTAGTCGAGCTGTCAATCGAAATGCGCAGCCAAATCATCTGTATCATTGAGACGATTTAACTGGAAGGACAAAGACTACTGGTGTATGCTATGAATGTCTTCAAAGTGAATTCAAAAAACGTCGCAAAACTAGAAAAATATGTTTAGTATGTGAGAAACCTATTTGTGATGAACACTGAATTACAACCACGACATGTGAAGGAAGTACGGAATAATTTAATAAACTTTAATTCTTATATGGCACTGTATCATAATAAATAAAACAATATAAATAAACAAATAGTAAAAAAATATAAAATAATATTACTAAAATAAATAAAAAAGGAGTTGTATTTGTTTTTGTTTATAATAAGAATTATTGTTAAAATAAAACAAATTGTAAACTATATTGCCTATTATTAATTTAAAAATATAATTATCTGAATACTTTAATAAATAATTTTTTAAGTATGTGTAAACCCGTCATTTATATATATAAATCTCAGGGGGTACCCGGATACCTAGTTATTGAACGGAGGAGGTATCAAGTTTGATAGTTAATAACTTTTATTAAATAATTGCTTCTAAAAAAATTTGGAGAAAAAGAGGTGTCAAATAACTTTAAATTTGGGGATCCAGGCGGCCATAAAATTTTTATGAGGAGGAGTTAAAAAAAAATGACATGTAAATTGAAATGGATACCCAGGTACCCGGACGGTTAGGAAAACCGTTGTCCATAGCAGCTCTTTGGGAAAAGGTGATATCAGAATGCTAATATAACAGTTTTTTATACACTCAAAAACATGTTCAGTAAAGTTCGAAAGAAGGAATTGTCATTAACTTCTCCATATTCTCTGAATAAACCGTCGAAATAAGGCATTTTTAAGGGTTTGATACTAACCTAATGTGATATGCTAACAGGTTTGCGAATTATTTATATGATCTCGAGAATGAAGTCTCGAAAAACCAAACACTTTCAGTTGTAAATGCCGCAGTTTTTGCGGAAAGTTTAAGCTAAGTTATATAAGGTCTAACGTATAGTATGGAACATAAAACGTATTCAGCTATAATACGAGTATGTACACCTAAAACATTCATGTTAAAAGAAATTTTAGACTACATCGTAGTTATTACTTTCTTAAGTTTTAATCTTTTCCAGGAAGATTGATTACTTTCCTTTCTTCGAATGATTTATTACTTCCCTCGCATTTCAAAAAGAAAAACGAAGCGGGCAAAACGAAAAACATTTGCGATTAATATTTTGCAACCGAAAGAACCATCCAAATATGGTAAACAACCAATAAACGATAAAGCACGTAGATGTTATTACGTCAATATCGTTATAAAAGACCAATGAGTGCTACAATATCAAGAAATTTATTGAGTAGCCACTATTACTCACGACATGTACTACCTCTTCTATATATCGCTTAACCCCAAGCAAATTAACTGATTAATGGCACCACTCCAAATCTGATTAAATTTGCGGGAATTCTGTTTGTCCATTTCTTGTATGTTTTGGCAATGTCACGCTGTATTTTCCATAAAGCGATAAGAATACTTGATTAGGTCAATGAATAAAAGCTACTAGCACTCTTGAACCACATCCTATAATCTACTAATACAACATCTGTTTCGGACAAACTCATAAATCCTTTAAAATGTTTTTAATGTCGTGTTCGGTTTTATAATTTGAAAGGCCTCACGTAAAATTGAATTTTAATTATGGCACTCGAAATTGCAAATTATCATTGTTTATGTACTAGGTTTGATCTAAACAAATAAACAGTAATTTAGATATGAAAACCTGAGGGAGTGCAAGGTCAGTCCGTGTGGTCGCCTAGCAGGAAACGATAGGAATAGTAACGTGAACCACGACGACAGGTATGTAGGAAGTGCTCGAGTGGTACTAATCCTCTATGTGAGTGGAGTCTCTACTAGTGGTTTTTACCTAGTAACATTTAAATAAACTTAAAAAAAATCGTCGGACTTACAGAAGCGCCTAAATATTATGCTCCCTCAGTAGCATTTATTTAATTATGTATCCTTGATCTCTAAAACAGCGAAAACGCAACCGGTGCGGGACTCAGGAGAGACAGAGTTGGGCATTGAAAGCAAAGACAATATTCAAGTACTGCCTAAGCTCTCACTTACTCTCATACCCATAGGTTCTCCCAAAATTATGTAGCATTTCTGTGTGAAAGAACAACAAATACACATATGTGACCTGGTCAATGAAAAGGGGGCTTAGGTGTCAGAAAATCAATTTTTTTTTTATTTTTTTTTTTCAATTTTTTATTTTTTTTTTTATTTTTTAATTTTTTTTTTACACCTAAGCCTGCTTTTCGTAGACCAGGTCACATATATTTATATAATATTTCACAATATTCCCTGGTTTACCAAATTTACCACAGGATTATTTGAGGGAAAAGTTTATATAAAGTATTCTATTCTAAAATTAAAAAAAAAAAAAAAAACTAATTGAGATATTTTTAGAACTCTCCAAGCACGAAAGTTTTCTTTTACATATAACGAAAGTATTCAGGAAGAATTCTGTCAAGCTATCTAGAGTGAAATATGGTACATTTTTGTATTATGAAACTAGTTTTTTATAGATTTAAAATGTCTAAAAATAACTGGCAAAGGAAGCATCCACTTCAATTCACCCTCGGCTCTGCTTACAATCATATGTACAATTAGTATCTCACGAAAAGTAATTGTAGTCCCAATTTTCCTACAGGGTCGCGTTTGCTTTTGTTTTGATGATTTTATTATTATTTTATTATAACTCGGAAAATTTTAGAGCCAAATCATTAAGAATTATGAACGCACTTATTTATTATATTTGCCTTGAACATCCGTTTCATGCGTGAAAGTCGACGTCTGAGTAACAAGGTTCAGAGCACTCTAATCATAATTGAATTTATTAGTAAAGTATTGAATTAATAATTGGCGTATGTTATCAGCGCCACTAGGAGCAAATATGCCAAAACTTTATAAATTTAATGTTTTTTACTTAAGTAACATATGTATTTGTTAGCAGACATGTTTCTATGTATGTATATATTTATATCAGACTTGATGATCGGAAATTTTTTCAAAGATTGTTAGTGAAATTTCAAGCGTAAGACTGCAAGGGCGATAAGCGATAATCTAGTTGCTAATTGATAGAAATTAATAGCGGAAAAATTTTTGTTTCAAAACAAGATAAATGAAATTATTTTGCATATAATTTTGTGTTCTTTAATTTACTTGCATACAAGTGATAAGAAGTTAAAAGGCTGGCTGAAGGAGCCACTTAGGGCTAAGATAGCCCAATTTTAACACACTGCTAAGGCTTTCAGCAATACAGGCTACACTGGAAGTAGTTGCTACTTAATTATTTCAATTATCATTATATTGTTAACTTAATGATAAGAATAACTGGAGTTGGTCACACTTAATACACTTGTCAGAAAACCATAATGGATGGCTTTGAGACCTTCAAACTTTACAACAATTTCTAGACAGGCCCTCAGACGCTCAGCAGTCAGATAGGCGGCTCAAAACAAATAAGTGACTTCGCAAAAATCGAAATCGTGCGCATTCATCATTTTGCTGGAAATTAATTCACGACTGGTTAATGCCAAGTAAATTGGGTTAATGCGTCCAAAGTTGTAGGAATCAGCGGAAATTCGCTGAATGCTCATTGACTTTGCTCGGCTGCGCTTTTAAAAGCTCAACAAGCGATTTAGTGGGCGTGCAAAGTGTTTAAATGTATATATATATATATATATATATATATACATATATATGTATGTATATATTTACAGTTAATTTTACTTATTTAATTCATACAATATTTATTGTTAGTTGTTGTTGCGATTTAATGTCATTCTGCTTCATTTAGCACTTTCCATTTCGCTTCTGCTTATCAACTTGCTTGCTACTAGCGCTCGCATGCTTAGTTAAGCATACTTCTGACAAGTACATACTTGTTTATATATTTATGTATGAAGGTTATTTGATTTTTGCATTTATGTATATAAATTTTCATAATATTTTTTGCAAGCGTGCCAGCAGAACCAGGGAACTCTGCGCTGTTTCACATCTGCCGATTATAATCATTATCACTGCGTTTGTTGTTTGCTTTATGCGGAGTTTTTTGACTATAATAATCACAATTATTTTTTGTTTTTCTGTTTCTCATTTTGTCATTCGACAATTATTGCGCGGAAATAGGTGCAATAACAATTTATTATAGGAATACATGTAAAACATGTGTATGTATGTGATTACCACCCGAGGTTTATCTTTTGCGATGCGATAATTTGTTGTTGGGAGTGCGGCAATTCTATTCTATTTGTCAGCTTACTTTAGATTAGTGATATATTATATAAGAACGATTACTGCGAAATGATAATGCGCTGCAAAATGCACTCAGAGGAGTTTGACCTTGAACTTTGTGCCTAAATTGCTACATAATAAATACCGGCAAAATTGGGAAAATACTTAAATAGATTAGATAAGAATATAAAGTACTGAAAATATTTGCCAACAAATTTGCGAATTTTCTCTGAACAGAAATTCAAATACAATTGTTGAAGACTTGAACAAATGATTTTTTTCCGATTACAATAATTTTTGAAAAAAAAAAATTGTAAAAATGTCTGCCGAAAATCCAATTTTCAGTTTTTTTCCTCCATCCAAGTTCTAAGTTAAGGTTTTAACTAAAACACGTATTTTTTCACTTAAGATAATCCTGTAAGGAGTCATCCTGAAAACGCGGTGCCATCTTTTTTCTGAGGGATCGCCGGAAATGGTGTCGGTCGCGAGTTTAAAATATTTTTTTCCAAAAATTTTAGAATTTCTTTGTTAATAGTGTATGTAGCAATAAAAATATAAAAAAAAAATCTAATAAAATATTTAATTTTTTATATGAGAAAAAAATTGTTGAAAAGGCTGTTTTTTAACCGAGGAAACCTGCGTAACTCCTTAAATGATAAATGAAGAAAAGCCTACGCTGTGTTTGATTACAATTTTATAAATATAACTGAAGATTTGAGAAAAGTTCAAATCTTTATTTAGTTAATTATTAATTTCTGAAGGTTAATTGACTCAATTAAGAAATCAAATTTTCTTTTATCTTAATTTATATCCGAAATTAATGTTGCAGAAAGTTCCCTTATTTATATAAAACTGAAAGTTTTGACTTAATTAGCAGCTTTTTATAGCTAATTGACTCAATTAAGGCGCTGTCTGAAACGTTTAACGAAAGTACTGAAGCTTTAAGCTAACGGGATTATTTAGTCCGTCACTAGCATTTTCAATTGACATACACTAATAGCGGTAACAGTGATGGGCATGTACTTTATTGTTTTTGTGGCTGTAAAAAATATCTTGTGATAATGATGCGATAATCAGTGGGCAAATAAAACAATAATTTATGAGTATACCCTCTGTGGAGGTTCGTTATCAGACCACCATGTGTGATTATGGATGAGAGATTGTTCCATATTTGTGAGAACTGTGTAGGTGGGTATAAAGAACATTTGATTAAATGATCGCACCGAATTTTCTAGTCATTTTCGTTTGACATATTGACTTTGCAAAATTTGTGTACATGTCAGTAAATATTCCAAATACTTCGGTTATCTTAAATATAGGATGTATCTATATACTTCATGCTCTGGAATTATTTATATACATATATGTATGTATATACCTTTAGTGGTTTATATTGTACAGGTAAGCTTTTAAATATGCTCTACAAGTATTTGCTCAGGTTCATACATATATGCATACATACACACATACATAAAATGTATGTATGTATATAATGAACTATATATTTTAATTGATTTATTTTTGATATTAGCTCTTCACTAGTATTTAATGGCTGACAAAATAAAATATGTATATATGTATGTATGTGTTAGACGATCATTGAAATTATATGAGGCCATTTTTTAAGGCCATCAGTTTTGAAGCGATTTCGAAGGGTGTGTCTTGCCCATTCTGTGACATAGAACGGTTGACATACATGCTAGATTGGGTTTTCCAAAATATTTTTTTTTTTTAACTCTTTTTAATGATCAGTCTGCGCTCGAGATTTTCTCTTAGTCCGCATATTTTTTGAATTGAGCAGAAATACATATGTGACTTGGTCTACGAAAAGGGGGCTTAGGTGTCAAAAAAATCAATTTTCACTTTTTAGTTGATTCGAATGGAAGATGAGATGCTTTTTCACGTGAAGATAGATTTTTTTTGACACCTAAGCCCTCTTTTCGTAGACCAGGTCGCATATATAGCCAAACTGAAGGGGTATGGCTAAACCGTAACTAAGATGGTTGTCCTTCGAACCTCCAATAGGTTATGTTCAGGCTCTGAATCACTAAACTCATTCCCGTTTATCGCTATGGAATTGTCTTTCGAAACAGATTTTCACTCACGCAAACATATTTTAGAAAAATTATAAGCCTCAATCAAATCGGGGCTCTGCAAACTTACACTCAGGAAAGAATCTGAAGAAAGCACTCAAACTATCACTGTTTTTTAGTTTTAGACACCCGCGAAAGCTTGTAAAATATCCCAAGGCTGAGTAGTGTTTTAATTATTTCGTTCTATTTATTTTTTTGACACACATAATTATAGTATAGTGTGTTAGTAATACGAGTATTGAAAAAAGGCTCACCTCAAAAGCTTCCTGAGTTGGTTTATTTTTTTGCACCTGTAATGAAGTAAAAACAAAATTAGTTTCAAAACTTGCAAAATATTTTTCACAAATTAAAAGAGAGCAATTCATAATTAAATATATATTTTTTTAGAATAATTTTTTATCACTTCATTTTAAAAGCTCTACATTTGCAGTCGTCAAGATTCACTGCATTCAAATTAGGGCTTATTCCAAACCCTTATTTTATTACCTGCTGTTTTGTAACACTATTTTAATGTAAATATTATTATATCAACTATTTTGTTAAACACAATTAATTATGAAGTAGCTTTCGAAGCTGACAGTTCATACGCGCAAATACGAGTAGTTCCGTTAGCGCGTGAGATGTTTTGTGGAATGACGACGATTGCGCAAAATTTCTACTTAATAAACCAATTTATCAATAAAATAACATTAAATGTATATTTTTTGTGTTTTGTTGTTGATATTTGCCGACTGAGGGGCATATAGATGTATGTACATATGTATGTGTATATTGTATTAATGAATACAAAAAATTTAATCTCTTTTCAAAATTAATCTTATCGCTGAGACTGAAGAGCGTGTCTAACAAGTGTCGAGTACTTCATACTCACAGATACATACATTATAACTGTGCATACATTTATACTTCACAATATGACCACCTCCTATTTAACATAAAGAGGGAAAATACCTTCAAAGGACAAGACGTCAATTTGAGAGCTTCGCATGTTACGAAATACTCGGTGCGGGTGCTGTTTGCTTTTCAAGTAGTCGAAATTAAGCCAGGTACTTGAAGTACATTTGTTATATTACATGAATGTATGTAATTAACTAAATAGATTAAAAAATTACGAACTTCGAAGTATTTTCTCGTAAAATGTTGGTTTCGCTATTGCTTGTAAGCTTTTAGAACGCTTCTCAGAACATCTTTTAGTATTTAAGGTTTCGAACTCACGACATACTCCGTAGGAATCACGTACTCATCTCACACATCTATACATTATTGTTGTTTTTTTAAGTAAAAAAACTTATTCCGATAGCTATGAAATGATTTATTAGAATTATCTGCCATAAAGCACATTCCATTCGCCAATTTATGTTATATAATATTGGAAATTTAAGTACTTGTAAAAAACATAATACGTGAGTAAAATTAACAGATTATCTGAATTGACAATCAACTGGCCGATTAATTAATGAATATGTTGTTCTAGCCGATACTTGAGAGTTATGAAGCATAGATAACAGGTCTCTGGCCCCATTATTTTACGTAAGATCTGTGACAGCTGTCACATGTGACATTAATTCGATTGGAAAGGTGTGATATCCGAAAAAAGCCTGAGTGTGATTTAGTGTTTGTTACCAAGAGCTTAAATAATACAATATAAAGATGTCAGGTGAGCGATCAGACTAACTGAAAATTATTTGACTATGATCTTTTAACAGAGAATGTTAAAGAGCGAGAATGTGCAGGCAGAGAATATAATATAATTACTTTATATACTTACATACATGATATTTATGTATGTATGTAAAAGATTTTTTTATTTTATTTATTTATTTAGAAGAATATAAATAGCTATTCCACTTATATATATGTAAAGCACTGTCTGCTAGGGCCTTCGACTTCGTAAAAGAAATATTTTATGTTCTCTGGGGCAGGTTCGATAGTAAATTCGCCTCACGACGAAGGAACTCACCCCGTGAAATGTTAACATTTTTTTGATTTTAGCAGAAAGGAATCTGTACAATTACAGCTTTGTTATCATGAAAAACCAAAAAATTTTGATGAGGGAAACAGAGAGTGAAAATATGTATGTATTTATACCATGCGATTTCTAAATTTCTTAAAAAATTGCATATATTTTTTTTATTAATTTAACTTCATTATAAATTAAAAAAGTAATATTTGAAAAATACTTTGAAATATTTTCTTAGATAATTCATGCATATTTCTGCTAAATACTAGAGAATTCATGAGAAAGTGGTTGATTTCCTACTCCATGTTTTCCACCTATGTTAGAAGTCCAATCGAGCATTATACAAATTAATTTACACCTTTTAGTTCTTTTATGTCCTCTGCTTATACTGTTATTCCGCTGGGAAATTTTTCATTATTTATTGTAAGGGTTTACATGGATTCCTCGGGTAAAAACAGCCTTTTTTCAACAATTTTTTTTATCATATAAAAAATGAAATATTTTATTAGAAGTTTTTATTGTTACAGACATAGTGCATAACAAAGAAATTCTGAAATTTTTGGAAAAAAATATTTTAAATTCGGCCATTGCGACGCCATATTCGGTGACCCCTCGGACAAAAGATGCGTCCGCGTTGGCAGGATAACTCCTTACAGGAACATTTAAAGTGAAAAAAAAAAAACGTGCTTTAGTTAAAACTTAGAACTTAGGCGAAGGAAAAATATGGAAATTGGATTTTTGGCAGACATTTTTACAAAATTTAATCGCGACATTTATTTTTCAAATAGTTGTAATCGAAAAAAACTCTTCGTCCAAGTCCTTAAGAATTGTATCTCAAAGACCTGTTTAAAATTTCATGAGGATCGGTTGAGTAGTTCTTGAGAAATCTTTCTAACCTACTTCAAAAACACAGTTTTGAGAAAAACACGTTTAAAGACGGCGCACTAGCGCCTAGCTAGTCTCGAGCTCACAAGTTCTCAAGGCTGTCTCTCCGAAACTATTACTCGGATCAACTTGAAAATTTAGTACAATATTCTTGAGGTGTTGCAAAATTAAATAAGATGATTTTTTGAAAACCGTAAATCTATGTATTTCCTTAACTCTTAAACGCTATTGCTGGTCTTTTCACCAATCCCTTGAGAAACTTCCAAAAAAGTATGTATCTCCCAAACATTATTCATTAAATATTTTTTCGTTAATATGGACATGGATGATTTTAAATATCTTAAGACACATATTTAATAAAAATCTTGACCCCAAGCATTAAAACCGATATACTATTATATTTACACCATTTTTCATCTTACCAAAACCGGATGAAAAAAAAATGTATCAAAACCTTTAATGACTTTTTACATGTTTTAGAAATGTTCTTTTAGTGAAAGACTGAGTTGATTTTGTATATTATTTCGGTAAAGGGAAAAATTTGTTCTAATTTCATTTTGGTGAAACATTATTTATGAAAGTTTTCAATTTGGGTTTGGCATCAGGTGTTCTTCTTTAAACCGGTTTAAGATATAAAAAGCTTTTGCAAGCCAATAAAACAGCCACGCCCTTTTATATTTTCTGCACTAAAGAGGTCCAATAAATTAAAAAATCCACCGCTCAGTAGCTCCAAACACTTGAACTACAACAAAGTGCTCTATTGTTCTATCAAAAAGTAATTATGTATGACTACTGCACCTACTGAAAAACAAACGGCTGTGTGAAAACGCCTACAAAATACTTTTATACATAAACATTTGTATATATTGATTTTTCCCTATTGATTTATAATCATCAATTGATTGGCAATTTTAAATTTTCGCTTATCACTTTTCACCGAAATCGTACTTTGAACGACTGAATGACGGTGGCGCTTGTAACTGTAAACATGCAAATATTATTTACAATAAATTGTGACAAATTACGAGATCTTTTATACAACAGTACGCCCATTTATGTATGTGTGTAGGTGTGTGTGTGCGTCAACTCAAGTGGTATGCATTCGCGCTGATAGCCGAGGTTCGCATTGGAAAAATATATTCCTTCATGTGCGTCAACGATAACATATTGAACTCGGATTTTATAAATAAAAAAAATTCAATATACTACATATTTATATTTTTGCACATACATACATACATATAAGTACATATACTCATAAATATTGCAGCATCACGTTAGTTGCCAAGTAAAAAGGGGCGGGAATTGCGAGAAGGCCGCGAATACTCGCGTAACTTATTGCTATCTGCTACACTTGTATATGTAGTTGTATACAGTAAGTGTCACAAGAATGTGTACACTCAAAGTATATGCAGTGCTCAACTAAAATACTATAATCTGTGATCAGCTGTTAAACACTTAAATATGTCTTTTCGAGATTACCTACAATCACAAGTGTGCATCGGAGAGCATGAATGACGCAAGTGCTGAGCTAAACGAATAAACACTAAGACACATAGCTGTTTATATTATGTTTAGAAGTTTTCGTTATGAATGAAGCGTCCTTCAGCAATAATCTGCGATATTTTTAGAATTTTCACATTCTTCGAACTCGATATTTTTGTAGTCTGCAGAAAGTTATATAATAATTTTGTGTTGTTAATGGTTTTATTAGCTTGAGATTTGCTAAAACTTGGAGCGAGACGAATCTAACACCCAACTGGTGTAAATCTTGTAAACAGGCATAATCAATGGGAGGCAGATGAGGGAGAATTCAACAGGAATACTTTTTTTGCTGGAAAGTGACGAATCGAGCAAATAATTTTTACAAATTATACATTAATTATGAAAAAAAAATTATTAAATAGAGATACAAAAAAAAAACAGTCAATTTAGATACTTTGCTTTTGGTTTGGTAAGTAAAAGAATAGTATCAAACATCAAGCACACAGAGAGCAGAAGAGTAGCGAATCGAATAAGCAACTGGCATAAATCGTATAAAGCGTCATAATGAAAAATAAAAATAGTGTTAAAATAATTTTAAAAATCAAATAATAAGCAGAAAAACAGTTAAACGGAAAAATAGATAAGGAAATAATTAAAAAGAGTACGAATGAAAGAAAGAAGATTCATGTAATATAAAAGAGCAAAACTTAATCGTTGTGAAAACGAAACATCCATTGATATAGACACTTACCGTGCGATTCTGTTACATGAGACAGTATCAAGTCTCAAAATTTGAGATTTTGAGTTAGAGACAATTTTTGAGACTTGAGACGATTTTGCTATTCTGTAAGTGACAGTCTCAAAATCTATTACATTTCATTATTCAGAGATGTTTTTACACTTGAAGGATAATAAATATGTCGATAACTAATATGAGCTTTTCTATAACATAGTCAAAAAACATAATATTCAATTAAAATAAAAATATATGTTGACTTTGTTTCATAATATTTACGAAATTTATGTAAAATTTATTTATTTTTAACCTTTTCGTGTTTGAGTTGCTTACAAAATATAAAGAAACGACAATCGATTAATATCTATGATGATCTCTATTCAGTACATTGAAAATGGCAGCAAGAGTTCTTTTAAGTTTTGTGACCAGCTAACTACCAGGTCTCAATATTTTGAGACTAACGCTAGAGACTGTTTAGTGAATAGTAACTAGTATCAAATTGATACTTTGTCTCAAAATGTCTCAAATAGAGACTAGAGACTGGTTACAGAATCCCGCTATTAAACTAAATTAAGTATATATGCGACAACTTTGAATTTTTTTGCTGTTCATTGGAGCAGAGTCTCATATTTTTAAACACTGATTCTTATGTAAAATTGGACGAGGAATCGAACGGAAAAGTCAATTTAAAAAAAAGTTGATGGAAAAGCACAAAAAACCGAATTTTTGGGAAAATAATGTTTTTTTTTTGGATTTTGAGCGACAACTTTGCATTTTTTTTTGCTGTTCATGGGATCAGAGTCGCATATTTTTGAACACTGATTCTAATATAAAATTTAACGAGGAATCGAATAGAAAGGTCAATTTTGAAAAATAGTTGGGGGAAAAGCACAAAAAACCGAGTTTTTGGAAAAATTATGTTTTTTTTGGATTTTGAGCGACAACTTTGAATTTTTTTTTTGCTGTTCATGGGATCAGAGTCGCATATTTTTGAACACTGATTCTAATATAAAATTTAACGAGGAATCGAATAGAAAGGTCAATTTTGAAAAATAGTTGGGGGAAAAGCACAAAAAACCGGGTTTTTGGAAAAAAATGTTTTTTTTTTTTTATTTTGAAATTTTTTTTGGATTTTGATAATATTTTTATCAGAAAGCTTAGATTTTTTTACATAAAATTGGAGAACTTAAAAATTTTTTTCACCCAATTTTGAGGTCGTTAAAAAATAAAATAAAAAGTCATTTTTTTGTTTGATCTCAATTTGAAAACCACGGGTACAAAACCATGTCGCCAATTGATGGAATGGCCCATATAATATATGACAGAATATTATAGAAAACATAGATCCAGACCACCAAAGTATTCTCGGTGTTTATCAAAAGGTGCCCTTGCATTTTAAAATTACAACAAATATTCACCTGCTTAAGTGGAAACCTTGTCTTTGCACTCAGTATCGATGCTTGAAGACTTGCACTTACGGAAACAGTAATTTGCAGAACGGATTTCTTTCTTATGCATTATTAAATTTGCATTGATTGCATTGATTCATTTGTATGCTTTATTAACTGGAAGTCAGGAAAATACCAGTGAAAACAGTTTAATCAAAAATAATAATTGAAGCAGGCACACTGCAGTGATGAATATGGTGAAATTCTGGAAAGAATCGAACGTACGCTTATAATTGATTGGAGTGCACTTTTTAATTGAATGCATCGAGGAAATATTTGTGAGCGAAATAAATGATAAAACGTTTCTTGTAACTAATCATTGCAGCCCTGATTGATTATGCACTACATTGTTGACACTTGATGTCTTCGAACAGAAACTGTCGTTAAATGACCTTGAATGCGATTTTGTTTCATATCTTCGCATGAAACGAACTTTTACGCAAAATAAACAGATCTGGGCAAAAAATGAGACCTAGTTCTTTTTGAAATGCTGAGATAATAGTGAAACCTCTTATCTTGTATATATTGTTGCTTTTTTAATCTTAAGAAAATAGCATTAGCTAGCTTCTAAGGTGCTTAAACTACACTTTTTTGCTATCCAATCCGCTGTGCCGTCAGAACGTGTTAGGTCAGTCAGCATCAGCCCTCAAAACAATTGTCAAATTTTGGCTCGTTTTTCGGCCTCTCGATTGACCTTTTAAGCCAACCAAAAAACTATTTTATATACCCAAAAGAATGCACCACAAATAAAAAATGCATAAAAAGTTGTGATTCAATGCACTGAAACCCCAACTACTCAGTGTTTTTACTAACGAAATCAAACAAGTTGACCGAACTCAAAGGAAACCGCTGAGATTGAATGTTTTTGTCACAATTTTCAGAAATTTATGTGAAATCGCAAAAAATAAGAAAGTATTACAATAACAATACAGTGTGAGCGCAGCCGAATGATGATATCAATATTTTCATAGAATCGGCTGACGTCAGTGATGCAATGTTAACTATAAAAATCAAAATAAATTGCAAATTAAACTGTGAAAATAAAGAAGACGTCAAATAATCGAAGACGGATGTAAGAGGGTAGGCTGCTGACGTGCCCCCGACGTTAAATAGCGGCGAAATTCAACTGATAACACAGGAACGTGCCTCTTTTTAGTGAAAATATAAACAACAAGGCATTAATGGAATTTCCATCAAGCTTAAAAACGTGTTCTTTTGTTTACTTAAATTATTACTGTTTTTATTGTTGTTTATTCGAAACAAATTCAACGCTTTCTTTGCTTGGCATTCTAATTAGCGTGTAATTCATAACTTTTAAGGCCGAAATAAAACACTGTTCGGTGCAATATCTCATACAATTTTTTGTTCAGAGCCCATACTTTGACTCATCTATACAAACACTGTTGCAACGTGCACATTTTTAATGAGCAGTCTTCAATAAATATTAGCGTGTTTCAATACTTTACAATCATAATTTTTTATACTAAATTATTGCATTAAACGCGGCTTGAAATATTCTCGTTTGTTTTTTATAGTCCGCCTTTATAATGTGTGTACTTTATGGCTGTAACCTTGATAAGGTCGAGGTAGACTTATTCAATGTTTTAATTGTGGTTTCGATTTTTATACCCGTAGAAAACATAATTTCGCACTAAATGTTTATTATTTTACACTGTAGAATTATATTACACAAAAAAATTATATCATATCTTATTTGCTTAATAAAAATTTAAATTATAACTAACTTCCCGGAAATCTCGAGAAGAGAAGGGGTTTTTAAGCGGATGTGACATAAACGGAAGTGAAATAAATTTAAATATCTTTCTTGTGGATGAAAACATTTTAACCAAAAATTTTTTATGTTCGACCGAAAACTTCGTTTTACAATAGCGTGCCAGTCGTTCTTCTTTTACGTGCGCCAATTGGAAATTCCAAGTATAGCCAGGTCCTTCTCCGCCTGGTCTTTCCAACGGCGTGAAGGTCTTGCTCATCCTCTGCTTCCCCCGGTGGGTACTACGTCGAATACTTTCAGAGCTGGAGTGTTTTCATCCATTCGGGCGACATGACCTAACCAGGGTAGCCACTGCCTCTTAATTCGCTGAACTATGTCAAAGTCGTCGTATAACTCGTACAGCTCATCGCAAAGGATCAAAAATCTTCCGCAGAACCTTTTTCTCGAAAACTTATAACGTCGACTCATCAGAAGTTTTCATCGCCCATGCCTCTGCACCATACAGCAAGACGGGAATAATGAGTGAGTTATCTTTGTTCGTCGAGAGAGGACTTTACTTCTCAATTGCCTACTCAGTCCGAAAGAGCACTTACTCGTTAGCGAGTATCTATATTAACTCACTTATAAGAGCACGAGGAGTTTGATACTTTTTGTTGTAGTCTTAGAAAATGTTTATTCAAAAATTCAAATCCCGATATTAAAACAAAAGGAAAGGTTAATCCGAAATTTGGGACTAAAAATTAAAAACAAATTAAAATTAAATTTTTAATCCGGATGTGAGATTATTTTTTGGTCAATTCGGCATGAGGGATTAAAATGTTTTTGTTGTAAACACTAATACAAAAATAAGTATTTTAATTTTAAGTAGATATCTGTTTTGTTCTTCGCTGTCTCTAAGTAGCCTCTTTTAGTAAAATTTGTTCATCATTAGTTACCTACATTTTTTAAGGTTTATATTTTATATCAAACATTTTCTAATTAAAAATATTAAGGAGAGATAGCTCTCAGCAATTCTGCTAGTTCAAATCCTTTCACAAACAAGGAACTCATTCAGACCACTTTTCTAACCAGTAGAATTGTGCGTTTGGTATAATTTTAATAGACCGTCCATTATATAAACAATGCTGGTTTTCAAATAATTTAGTATTGAAAGTATGTTTAATGAAGGTACATACTTGTACACATAAATATACACTTAAGTGCGAGTACATAATATTTTCATTGCGTTTTTTAGTACGCTTCATTACAATGTCTTTATATTTGCTTGTGGTTTAATTACCATTACAAAGCTTGGTTGATTACCTTTTGAGTGCTTGACTTTAATGTTGCTTTATTGCTTTATTGCATCATATATCTTTATTACATTAACATTTATTAAACTTGTGCGCGGTTTTATTTCGCACTCAGGTGTATTTCCTGAATTTAGATATAAGCATTTTATTTAGCAAAATTGTTTCAGTGACTGTACCTTGAATTAGCCGATACAATAGGTGTTTAAATCGGGAATTGCGTTCTATAAAAATATTCAAATTAAACAGCGAACAATTGATAGGTTGAAGGTCGTTTGAGGTTATGTTGATTAATGAATTTGGTTTGATTTTTAATATATGGGGAAGTATTTGAAATTTAGTGCCATTCGATTCGGCACTAATGTTACGATATAACTCGCTCAAAGACACAAAAAAATAAGCTATTTGAATTCAATGCAAGAGCGAGCATAAATATCTCAACAATTGTTCATTCTATCCTTTTCCAAATCTTTAGTAATTAGGTGTTTGTGTTAGTCATGGACGTCAAAACAATAAAAATAATGACAGTGAGTATTTAATGACTACTTTAAAAAGTTATTGGTACTAACATTTTTTTTGTAAACAAAGCCTCACTGAGGAACGCCGATTTTTAAATGGCAAACAAGCATTGCAACTAAGGTTTACCAGTTTTCATTTATGCGCAGACGTGACCGAGCTCAGTCTTCAAAGCTAACTCCTCAACAAATGCATGCTAGCAGTAATCAACAGCAACGGTAGATACACGAATTATTCAACATACATACTTATATATGTATATAACTACATGTTTGAATGAGTGAAAGACAAGTTTCTTTCATTCATAAAATTAGCGAAAACGTGTAATCAAAACAAAAAGGAAAAAGCGCGGCACATTTCTAGCGCCGAACAAGCGAGAAGAAAAAATGCGGTGAAACAATATTTTTTTGCATAAACCATCACCTAACGATTACGTGTGTATGACCGAATTCGGACTTTAGTAGTAAATGTATAAACATAAAAGAAAATAAAAGTGTAAGAATTGATACCAAAAAGCTTCAACCCTGAAAAGTATGTAATACTCAATAAGAAAGGCGGGATTTCGGGACCTTATCACCGCTATAAAAAATTATTGAAAGCTACGAATTATTTACTGAAATAAACATCCGATTATAGGCCGAACACTACAAACCTCTCTTGAAGTGGATTAATAAGGTTCCATTAGTTTTAAGGGGGTATTCTACTCCAGAATTTTGAAAAATTCGATTTGTTTTCATATATTCAAAGTTTAGACTTTCAAAAATATGACCGTGGAAGGATTTTTCGACTTATTTTCGGAGATACAGCCGATTTTGGGAGGTGGCGTCCGTGTTTATTAGAATTGTCTCCTAAACTTTAACGCGTTTTTCTCGAAACTACTTTTTTCCACACGGTGCCGGCATTATCTCAAGTTCTATACAACCGATTTACTTATTTTCAGGCAGTCGCCATTTTTTCAAAAAAATTTCTTTTCGTGTTCTCGGACTATAACAGCATCCTTACTGATTAAGAATTTCTTTTGATTTTTTTTTCAGACCACTAGGAGAGTCAGGATCAATGTCACCAGGATGCGCCATTTTTTTTACAACTGTCTCTTCCCTCCCTCTAATTATTTTAATTTTCAATATTTTTTTTGTAAATTTTTTTTTTCTGTATTTTTAAGATATCAATAAAAACACCATAAAAATTGATGGATAAAATATTTTTGTTTTTTTTAATAAAGTTCAAAAAAACTGCTCAAAATTTGATTCCTTAAATAACAGCGATAGCAATTAACATAATATATTATTGAAAATGAAGTAAAAGCTCGGTGGATTGATCTTATAAAAATTTTTTGTGGCAAAAATTGCCGAGATCGTTGGTCAATCTGACTAGCATGGAAATATTTGAACATTTGTAAACATATGTACATATATGGTATATGTATATATATATATATAAATTTTTTTATTGGACTTTGAAATTGTACATTAAATTCTCCGGATAGTTGGACTATTCTTAATTACCAAATATGAGCTCGATCAGTCAATCAGTTTCTCTACAGCAGCTGCTTAAGTCGGTATACCTCAGTAGTGCATAACGATTTTTATGTACAATGGAAAAAATATCGAAGAAAGCATTTGTCTCCAAATTTCAAATGCGGAATCATTGCCAATGTTGGAAAAAGCTTACGGGGATTCCGTTTTATCAAGACCACAAGACTATGAGTGCTACAAAGCCTTCTGAACGTTGTGTGACTTCTTCAACTGATGAAAATTTAAAAAAACTGAAGGATATGATGCTTGAAAATCGTCCGACAAGCAGTAGAGAAATGGAAAGACAGCATTAAAACTGTCAGTGAGACATGGGTTTATGAGTTTGACATGTACATATGCAAGCCAACGAAGTCGGAATGGAGAGAGCCAAACCAAAAATCCGAGTCAAAGAAGCTCAAAATCAAGTTGATGCTCATTGTTTTTTCCGATATTCGTTGTTTGGTGCATTATGAATTTGTACCGAAGAGACAGACGATCTATAAGGAATACTATCGATCAACAACCGCCTTCACCAGATTTGTGTGTTTTTGTTCCCCAAACTGAAATTGGCGCTCCGTAGAATCCGTCTTTAATCGATAAAACAAAATTCGCTGAAGGAGCTGAAGGCCATTCTAAAAAGTGCTTATGAAAAGAAAAATCAGAGACATGTGATCACATCTGGTGAGGATTACTTTGAAAGCAACAAAATAAATATTTATTAATAATTAAATGAGTAATAAGGTTATTAGGGCAATACTTTTAAGAACACTATCGTGTTTGTTTTTTCAAAACTTACTTATTGCCACTTTACTTTAACAACTATTCGACAATTTTTATCATTTTATGCTTTATTTTTAAGAACTTAAACTTTTGAACGAGAAAACGTCTTTATCAACTTTATAATCCATGCTAGACTTACAAAGAGTAAAAGAATTTAAGGAGAATTTATTATAGATACGAATCGAAGCACTCGTCGATTTATTGATAATTTGCACACGTCTATTAAAATGTCATAAAAATTTATAGTTTCCAACTACTTGAAAAAATATCTTGTTCCTTAGGTTTTGTAGGAAATTGAATGCCCTAAACAAAGGTCTACTATGATTTTTTCGTAAACCCAACCGTTTAAAAGATATTAATAGTTAAAGTTTGATTATTTTTGGGAAAATTTTTTATTTCTTATGGATTTTATAACTCAATAAAAAAAATCATTATGAATTATGGGTTTTTGGAGAGGCTTTCTTAGAGGTGTCTAGGAATCTATTTTTCCCAAAAAAATTTTGAATCACCTTAATATATGTATATGTAGCGATTAGCATCTCTCCAAATTGTAATAGATCCACTTATTAACTATTTCCAATATTGTAACTACTTAACCACTTTCATCTGGTAATACTGTATTCAGCAAACTAAAATATTTAATCCCGTTACAATATTGATCACCTCATATTAGCTTCTCCAATTCGTCCTATTCCTTTTGATCATCGGACGCAACATAAAACATTTATATTTTTACTACATATTTGTAAGTCGGATTTATTTGTAAGTAAATAAATTTAATAAAATTAAGTAGCTGGTTAAATAGTGTTTTACTTATTAACACCTTAACCGCCACATATATATAGACTAAAGTTATCACTTGATGGAAATTGGTAAGCGGTTGGAAACTTGTTCTACAAAATATACAAAACCTACATATGTATTAAGGTGTATACATGTATATGTATATTGTTGTGAATTCACTTTAAATTTTACAGGTATACCCACCGCCGTTTTGGTTTCGCCTTTCGGAGGCATATTTATTTGTATTTTGGAATTCCCGTAATAAGTTTTTACCGCGAACTGTGAGATACTCACGGCTGTCAGTGGTGCAATATCCAAGAACGCATAATTTGATTGAGATCATCGCTGAGCTTTTCTAAGGAAACTTGTACAAGCTGCGTAGTAAGTTTGGATTGCATTTTTTCTAAAATGTAAAATACTATTTATGTATAATCGATATTTTTGCGCATTGTAAAAATCGTTACGCACTACAGAGATGTGTCGTATTAAGGAGGTATTCTACTCTAGAATTTTGAAAAATTCGATTTTTTTCATATATTTAAAGTTTAGACTTTTAAAAATATAACCTTGGAAGGATTTTTCAAAATTCGACTTATTTTTGGAGATACAGCCGATTTTGTGAGGTGGCGTCCGTGTTCACTAGAACTGTCTCCTAAACTTTAAACGTGTTTTTCTCGAAACTACTTTTTTCCACACGGTACCGGCATTATCTCAAGTTCTATACAACCGATTTACTTGAAATTTTGTGTGAACCTTCTTTATATAATCCTTTATCGTTCCTACCAGCATCGGGTCAAAATTTTTGTTTTTAATATTTAAAAAAAATTCAGGAAATTCAAAAAAAAAAAACGTAAAAAATTATTTTTATTTTCAGGCAGTCACCATTTTTCAAAAAAAAAAAATTTTGTGTTCCCGGACTATAACAACAACATTACTAGCTAAGAATTTCTTTTGATTTTTTTTTTCAGACCACCAGGAGAGTGAGGATCAATGTCACCAGCATGCGCCGTTTCTTTTTACACCTGTCTCTCCCCCTCTAATTATTTTAATTTTTGATATTTTTTTGTAAATTTTTCTGTATTCTTAAGATATCAATAAAAAAACACCATAAAAAAATGGATAGTAAAAATATTTTTGATTTTTTTTTTTCAAATAAAATTCAAAAAACTGCCCAAATTTTTATTTCTACAGTAGAATAGCCCCCTAAGCAGCTCCCTTAAAGAAACCGGTTGACAGATCGCGCTCATGTTTGGCATAGTAATTAAGGACAGTCCTATCAACTTTTTTTGTTATTTTGTCTCAATGTATGTAGTACTCGATCTTATAAAAATTAAAATAAATTTCCAATTCTAATCTGACTATTTTGGTTTCTGAATTATAGCAATAAGGATTATCCAAATAAAGTAAGAAGAATGAAATTAAATGATATGTAATTTACATACTGGTGGACAAAAAGTAAAAACGATTTCTTTTGAAAGTTTGTCCATTTAGTATTAATTATTAGTTGATGTGTTATGTCCACAAAGTAATTGTAAAGTAAAGTAAGTAATGCTAGAAAGAATTGATTACTTTTTCATATTTAAAATAACATAAACACTTCTTTTCATTCTTTTTTTCATAATAAGCCGCAAGCCCTGGCAGCTAGTGCTTCTTACTCTGTAAGATAATAATTGTATTATTATTTTTCATTTAATAAATAAATAAATAAATACATTTTTTCATAACAAATTTTTAATATTTTCTTTAATATACATATGTATGTATGTAAGGCCTTAAATGATTATCTATATATACCTATGTTATTTGTTTTGGTAAGATACAACTATACTAGTATACGTTCAAATGTAGTTTGAATTTTATCTTACTATAAAAATTTGCATTTTTGCTCTTAGGAGCAATAATAATTCTTCTGCAAGTATTTAAAAACAATTATCACGTGCAACTTTTATTATTTCCACGTTACAGTCGACAATACGGAAATCTTTTGTACGCACACAGATTCTTAAAAAAATAGTAATAAATCTAAGTAAATATGTACATGTGAGCAATTGATTTATTTATATAACAAGTAAGGAAAGGCTAAGTTCGGATGTAATGGAACATTTTATACTCTCGCAACTGGAAAACACTTTCAGGTGCTGCCAAAACTTTGAAATTGAACTTAAAAGTATCGCGCCGATTTCATCCATTCTTTCTGAATTTTATTAAGATTTCTTCTATATCGACCGACAGATGCGTACCTACATATGTATGTATATGAGAAGTGTTGACCTGATTTTACCCATTTTTGCCATAAACTGTAATCCAATTGAGAAAATTTTTGGGCATAAGAGAACACTATTTGCGCAAAGTTTTACTCTAATAACTTTATTGGTGTTTGATTAGTTTACTGTAAAGTGAAAGAAGAAGTGTTTACTGTCCGATTTCACCCATTTTTACAGTTTTTAAAAGGAGTGGCTTAGTAACCTCACATACTAAATTTGGCAAAGATTGGTCAAGAAATTTAATGTTAGTGACTCATTCATTTAGTGAGCTTTAATAATTTCCAACATAACTGTTATTTGGGGAGCGGGCGTGGTTATTATCCGATTTTATTCATTTTCGCAGAAGAAATGCTAAAAGACTTCTTCTCAGTATGGTTTAATGGAGGACGACGGTCAGACGGACAACCGGATTTCACCTCGTCTCATATAACATCTTCATATATCCACATCTATATATGTATAAATTAGGGTTATTCAAAAAAAATTTTTTTTTTCGTTTGGTACTTGGAAAATAGGTTTCCAGACACCTCTAAGAAAGCCTCTCCAAAAACCTATGAGTTTCATAATTCATAATGATTTTTTTCATTGAGTTATAAAATTCATAAGAAATAAAAAATTTTCTTAAAAATAATCTTTTAAACGGTTGGGTTTACGAAAAAATCGTGGAGACCTTTTTTGTAGAGCATTCAATTTCCTACAAAATCTAAGGAACAAGATATTTTTTCAAGTGGTTGGAAGCCAGATATAAATTTTTCTAACTGATAATTAGAAAAAAATAGAAAACTGTAAGTAGGAGGACCTTCCCGTTACAATTAAGAACTCATTCTTGAAGAGACTTTCTTAGAGATGTCTAGGAACCTATTTTTCCGAGTACCAAACGAAAAAAAAAATTGTTTTTTTGAATCACCCTTATGTACATATGTACATATATAGCCCTATATCTATCTCGCTTAGTTTTGGTTAAACGTACAACCGTTAGGTGAACAAAACCATTATACTCTAAACAGCATGTTGCAAGAGTATACATATATGTAATTAATGCGGTGCTAGAGTAAAATGTAAAAAATTGCAAGTGCTCACGTGTGTATGTGTGTGAAACGGAAGCACTGCGCACGGAACTAAACGCGTATAACGGGCAGGCGCCCACGCGCTGTCAACGACAAATGTAAGTACATACTTATGTACATACATATGTATGTAGAATTTCTTTCGTAACGTTTTACAACTTGGCAGATACAAGGCCGAACTTCATCGTAAATAATTTATATAAAGTTTTAGCCACATCTCAATTGAAGACTTTCAAAAGCATGAAAGCGGCCTTCAAAAAAATAGATTACGAATCAACTATAAATCCACCGAGCTGCGTATGAGCAATGTATAAATATGTTTGTATGCATGTATGTGTGTGTGTATACATATAAGCTAAATAGTCAATTGCATACGCAGCATTTAAAGCTTTTCACTTCTGGTTTTGACATCTAAACACCGCTAAATGCCATTTCACGTGACTTTCATGTTGTTTTTGCCAACTGACGCAGGTGTTTTGTTGCTGTGATTGATGGAATGCACGCCATGCCATTTATGTATGTAAATGGCTCACCGCTACACACCTTACAACTGGTGCAATTGATTTTGTGAAGCAATGAACATATGTAAATATAACTATTCAGTTACAGTTACTTAACTGTAAGCGCATGATTCACACGCTCAGTTAATACGTCAGTGGAGTAATTATCGTATGTACATACGAGTATACAATTATATTCATACATCGGAAATTGCCAAGAGTATAAAAACAGAGCTGCATTTATGTTAAGAATCTTTGTTTCAACTAAAAAAGGGAAATGAAAATATCATTACTCTACATTTCATTGTCACATTCATAACACAATTCATTGTCACATTATCAGTTACTAGTCTGGTGTAGTATACACATTTTCAGGCGACTTTTATCTACTTTTTCAATTATTTTTTGAAAGTTTTCATTTATCAAAAATGTGTCAAACAACCAAAGCTGTGGTATTTTGTCTGCAGATTGGTTTTTCCAAAGAAGTTGAATGATGACTAAAGTTATCAATAATATGGATATATGTATAGTATGTATAGTATGTATACATGTATACATATATGCATATGTTGTGGGCATGTGGTTATTAAACCCATAAAATATGTTTAAAGGTTTTTTAAAAATTGATTACAATATTTGTTTTAGTTTATATAGATTAAATAAAGTCAATCAATAACTCTTGAGCAGGTGACTACTGCAGTGGCGTAGCTACAACTTCGGGCGCCCGGGGCCAAGGATGTTCTGCCGCCTCGCTTTATCTACCTACCTACAAGTTTCATTAGGTGGTTCGAACAAAAGTGAATTTTTACAAAATATCTTCGATATTAAGTATATAAAATTTAGGAACTAGAAGCCACGCAAATTCTGAAGTTCCAAAATTCTTACAATGCGGTTTTTGAGGAAATTTACAAGACATCTTATTAAAAGCCATAGAAAAAATCCATTTTCGCTCTATATCTTGTACACTTTTGACACAATTTGCAGGAATTTTTGCCCGAATTGGAGCTTTTAAACACAATTTTAGAAAATTTGTAGAAATGAAAGTATTTGTTCCCAGCGGGATATGGTAGACATTGGTAAGCGAGCAAGAAAAGTGCATCTTTAAGTTCTAACACTATTTTTAAGAAAGATATAAGCCAAAAGATATAAGACAAATTCAAAGACTGAAGAGTATTCGAGTAAAAATTAATATTTTTTATTGTTATTCAGATTATTACATTGAAAGTGTACAACTCTTTATCTTTTATAATAAATTTTGTAAAAAAATTTGTTGAAGTATTTTTATGAATATTAAAAAACGACGAAGATCGTTTTCCGCCCCCAAGACGTTGCGCCCGGGGCGACGGCCCCCTTCGCCCTCCCTAGCTAAGCCACTAGACTACAGACTTTAGACAGCGATTACCTCTACACTGTCGAATATTTGTTTATCTAAGAATTATGTAGGTACATACATACATATATTCAATAATGATAAATATAAATATATATAATATATATATATATATAGGGTATTTTTTAGGTATATAAAATATCTCAGAGATACCAAAAAATATATCATATATGTATATCAGAGATATAACAAAGCAGTCGAATAATACGATTTGGGTCGTTGGTGAGAAGACCGGTTATGCTCAGAAAAGTGGTACTACAAATATACTTTAAAAGCACCTTTAATATATTATATTATATACAATTTTTTTTTTATTTTGATTTTGGTTTTAATCAGATCTTCAATTAATATACTATATGCTACACAAATTAAGTGGTAATATTAACTGTCTAAGCTTTGTGCTTCAATAGTTAGTTTAAATAGTTAGGGAGTTTAAATTTTCGTCTAAAATTAATCTAAAAGTATTTACAATTTGTTACAATTACAGTAATAATTAAATTACTATTTTCAACCGATACAAATCATGAAAACAAATTGTATAATAGTTGGCATGAGAGTAGAACCCATCACGTAATTATAAAACTCAGCTCATAATTAACAGTTTTCTCTATAATTTTGGTGTTGTTTTTCATCGCAATAATTGCTAGACTTCTCATAAAACGAACGTTGATCGTGACAACCGGAAAATATTTATATCGAATTATCTTTAATCGCTTTATTTATATAACAATTTCGCGAATGTGGGTGGTTTTTAACGAAATGAGTAACGAACCGTAAATTTTTGATTAAGCAGATAATTTAATAAAAATTTGTTTAAAAGGTTTGAAAAGCAACGGTTTTAATGAAACCTTCTGATTTTAGTTTCGTATTTGTAAGTGTTAAAGGTTTTTTGTTTGTTGTCTCTGAAAAAAGAATTAATTTCAATCTGTGAATCTGGGTTCTTAAAAGAACACGTATCTTAACATTTTGATATCCTCATACACTTTGACTGAATACTAGGTCACTTGGATCAAGGAGTCGACAAACCAAACTCTGGCGGATCCTTATCTACTGATATACGGACGAGGGAGTTGTGGGTGGGAAGAAGCCGTTGAAAGAGAGGAGCAGTGAACTTCTTTACGGATGGGTAAAAGCTTGGTGGTGTGGTTTACTGTGAGGAGCTCTCTATCTAATGCAGCTTCAGACTTCCTGATTAGAGCATTGTCTTCCAAGCCGAGGTTGCAGCCATTAATTTAGCAGTAGATCTATTACTCCGGAGTGCGACCTGAAGGAGGAGAAGTGACCATTCACTCAGATAGCAGAGCGGCGATACTAGCCTTGAATTCTTTAACAGTGCTTTCAGGTTTGGTCCAGCAGTGCCTAACCTCGCTATCAATAGCAGCGAGTGTCTCTGTGATAAGATTGGCATGGGTGCCAGGCCATAGAGGAATCGCAGGAAATTGCAAAGTTGATAAGCTAGCAAGGAGAAGCACCCTAGAACCGTTATCGGTAGAATGAGAGCGAGTCGGTGCTCCCGTTTCCTCTTTTGTTCTACTACTACTAGAAAGCTGGACTTCGCGGAAGCTTGGCCAGCGCTGGGCAACCACCGATGCATGCACTGTTACAAAAGCATTTTGCCCCAGGATCGATCGCAAGAGATCTAGTTATCTCTTTGCCTTGCTAGCTTCCATCTTGACTGACTCGGGCTTGGGAGTTCAAGACTTAAACACTTGGGAACGCATACCTTCAGACATTCCCCCGAACTATATTTACTACTGTGATCAAATTGAAATGTGTATTTTGTCCATTTCATCTTCTCCAAAAAATAAACCCCTGCCGCTGCAATACGCTTATGCCAAGAATTTTCCCGTCATCATAGCACTTGGAAAAATCCTCCGTCGTGATGGCTATCAGAGCCTGATTTGATTCAGCTTTTATATCCTCAATTGAGTCAAAACGATGTCCTCGGAGTGGTCAAGTGAATTTGCTGAATAGCCAGAGGTTACCAGAAGGTGAGTAAGCAGTCCACGTGCGATCTTTGATCAGCTATCTAACCGAACCTAATCTATAAATTAAAACTAAATATTATGGATGACATTTGATACATACTTACAATCCAGACCAGAAAGATCGAAGCAAACTAATCGTAAGGCTGAAAAAATTAGAAACTATCTCCAGATTTCCGCTGGTTAAGGTAAAGCAGAACGTGCAAGTATACAGTGCGTGCGAAAAAATCTGACTTAGCAGATGGTTTCAACTCAAGTGTTAAATTTTGAACTCAAGAAATGAAAATTTTATTCTTTTACTGCTGACTATCGGTAACCAAGTTGACTGTATGTATTTAAAAAAAAAAAAAACATTTTCAGAGGCAGAGACCCATTTAAAATAAAACTTTATCAACATACTCGTGTTCCTAAAAAAAAAAGTTTATAAATCCGCTTCTATATCAACCGCAATGAGTTAGAATCAAGAAAATGAAATTTTTTTATTAAAACTCAAAACAATCTTCGGAAGTTTTTAAACTGTTATGTAAACATATGTACATACGTATATAAATGTGTGGGAGGGTCCATTCAAGTGGCAAACATATGCATACATTTATTTTTCTAAATTTTCCGACAACATATGCACATACATACATGCAAACACACACATAAATACCAAATTAGAATTTTGTAGC
The DNA here is from genome assembly GCA_027475135.1 of Bactrocera correcta. NCBI lineage: Eukaryota > Metazoa > Arthropoda > Insecta > Diptera > Tephritidae > Bactrocera > Bactrocera correcta. The sequence goes on from CM050326.1 coordinate 74,675,646, forward strand.
AGATTAGCTCTTTACGTACTAGCATTGGTATTTATGGAACAAAATAAAACAAGCGTAAAAATTCCGAAACAAAGAAGTGGAAAAAAACGAAAGCGGAAAACGCGTGTGAATGTCACAGCAGTATTTACCTCTTTGCTGTGCGTAGACGTAAATAAATTTCGATTTCTTGGCATACAGAAATGTTTTCGAAATACGAGTATATGAACCGATGCAGATAAAGGATTTTCCGACAAAAACAGAAAGATAAGTAAAAAAACATAAATAAACAGAAACAAAACAAAATAAATGCAATCCATAATTATCCCAAACATATTTTTGAGTGTGAATTTTCGGGGGAAATATTTCAAAAAACACTGACATTTCTATAATTAGAGACACTTGTGCTACCTTAGCATTGAAAAAAGTGGTCGTGACTTGGCTTTGCACTCAGCGCGCTCCGTACACGAACGCTTTCTAATAGGACTACTCTAATTTAGTGTCTTTCCATGACGCTGGTGGAGTATATGATATATGTGCTTATATACTAGATATATGTATGTATGTATGTCTGATATTTATTTGTTTAGTTGATTTTTTTTATGCCATATACGCAAACCAAGAATATTCCTATACGCATACTTTCATACATAAGAACATACATACATATGTATCTATATTATCATATTTTTGTATATACATTCATATGTAGTTATGTACATATGTATGTCCATGAAACAAGAAAATACCGTGTAATATATGCGAGCACTCATTTATTTTTATTTATTTTTCGGCTAACTGCAGCGTGCGGACTGCATTAAACGTGTCGAATGCCGGCAAAGTCAGGTATACGGTGTCAAAGCGATTGACGTTGTCACTTAGAGGTGCATTGACCTGCAAGCCAACAAACAAAAACTTATGAATTTTAAATTAGTAAAACACACAACTTTTTGTTGTTTAACTCATTCGGGTTTTTTGATTTTGAAATCATTTTGGGCATTAGTCTTTTTGTAATGCGTAGTGCGCACTTTGATGATCGAATTTAATTAATTAAAAAAAATAAATAAAGCTTATTTTTTAAATTTTAATTCTCTTTAAATTTATTATTATAGAAAAATTATTTCTTTAATGTGTAAAGCGTTCAATATATATATTTTACACTACAAACTTTTTGAGACCTACTTTTCCTCCCAATCAATTGGTCGGATTACTTTGGGATAAATATCCAAGTAGTTGAGAAACCACTGGAACTAACATAAGAAACTTCATTCATTGATACTACTCTGTCCAAAAAATAAGGTAATTCGTGATCATTTCGCCAAAAACACAACCCATATCGCTCCGCAACCACCGTATTCACCTGATCTGGCGCCGTGCGACTTCTGGCTGTTTACCAATCTCAAAAGACCGCTCCGGAGATACCGTTTTTATACGATAGAGGAGATTCAAGCTGCAGCGAAGACGGAACTGAAGGCCATACCGGAAAGTGACTACAACCAGTGTTTGGAAGATTGGAAAATCCATTGGCTTAAGTGCATTGCATCGGGAGGGGATTACTTTGAAGGGTATGAAATTGATTTGAAAGAATCAATAAAGAATTTTCAAAATAAATACAATGTCACCTTATTTTTTGGCAACATATCTGATATTCGAGGCGCCTTTAAAATGCATGCAAGCTCCAAATAAAAGGATATAAGATGTTTTCGGATGAAATAAAAATTATTAGATCTAACAACTTATATACAGGGTAGGCCATTTAAAGTTGACCCATTTGTTTGTTTGCCAAAATTAAGGCGTCGCGGATAATTAGCTGGGTTTAGTTTTTGTGCCATTTGAATTTTATATGGAAACATCTTCAAATCTTTATGAATTATGCGTCGGAGAGTGGTGCGAGAGATGTCTAATTCCTGAGACCGGCGATAACTCGATGTCGATGGAGTCTCCTCAATACTGGCTCGTACAGCTTCGATATTTTCATCAGAACGTCTTGTGCGTTGTCTGGATGCATGACTGGCATTACTGAGATTACCGGTGTTCACAAATTTTGCGTATAAATACTTAATTGTGTTCTTAACTGGAGCACTTTTCACTTTATTTTTTTTGCGAAACGCACGTTGAGTTAACACAATTGAAAAGTTATTTTGAATATAAAGCTGAACAATTTCAGCGCGTTCTTTTGGAGTGTACTGTTCCATGGTATAAATTGTCTTCGAATGACGCTTCTAACGCGGTATGACATTAGCCGATTTGTCAGCGCTGTTAAAAGTTACAGCGTTGCCAGATGGGTCAACTTTAAATGGCCTACCCTGTATTTTTTGTTTGAGAAAATAGATTTGAAATCTATGGAACCAATCCAAGGTGAACAAAAATGTGGCTTTGCCACTACAAAATCTGTATATTTCCTGTATACATATTTATTCTCAACGAAAACATTTATCCCTCTGAACCCATTATTAAAAATCGATTCATAAAATTGAGCGAATTTGAGAGCAGCAAATCGAACAACTGTCGTTAGTCGAATAAACTGACGTAAGTTAAAATACACAAAGGTCAGACCACTCTAATGATATTTCCATTGATATGCGGCCGGAGCTTAAACATAACTCTGCAGAATGGAGTATCAAACTCGGCTCTTTTATCTCAATATCAACTATGTGTTTAAGCGTGGATAAAGTACTGAACCAAGTAGTGGTTATCATAACTGCATATGAATACAATTATGAGTCAATATTCGAAATCCGGCTTTACAACCGACAATACAACTATATTTACAGTATTATCAGCAATTTAAGTTTTAATGAGTAATGTCAAAATAAAGTTATATGGTACAGATATTATTCACAAGGGGATATCGCCAGCTATTATTATTATGTCGGTATAAGATCTATCCTTATTGTAAAGTACTTGCTTATGTAGAATTCTGGAAAATTTTCATAACAAAGTCAAAGTCAAACTCCAGTTATTGGTCTCAAAGTCGCGCTCTCTTTGTAAATAAAACTTGATAAAACATTAACTCCTGTTAGAAAAATACACCGTTGTTATCTTAGTGTTATCAATGCTAGTTATGGCAAATTTATCGACGCATATTGCACAGTGAATTTCACTGTTATCCTGACCTATATAAAAAGGCTATAAGAGGCAGTAATGCCAGAAATCATCGCGAAAATGCTCTGCTCGTTTTTCTAGCTACGTTGTTTGATATAAAAAAACCTTTGAGTGGGACTACGAAAAGATAAAATAAAGAAAAAAATATTATGAAGAACTGATCACTCAGTTTGCATGACAGCTGTTTGCTATAATAGTCCGATCTGACAATATGTTCGAAGATTTTAGAATTGATTTATCTGTAGCAAATTTCGTGAAACCTTGTTGTTTTTCCATACAGGCACTTGATTTTGATGGAACAGCTCTACCCTATAAGTACTGGTTCCGACAAGTGAACTGTTTTTGGTGTGAAAGGAACGTGTTTACAATTTCATTTTTTCCTCTGAGGAATCAGTTCGTATATACATATGTACTATATATACATACATACATATGTTCATATATACAGACAAGCGGGCATGGATAAATCGACTCAACACTATATACTCTATAGGTTCTCCGACGTTTCCTTCTGGTTGTTATAAACTTCGTGGCAGCCTTAAAATACCCTGTTCAGGATTTAAAAATAGTCCATCAGGCGTAAAAATTCAAAACCACCATTTCGTAACATGATTTGAGGTTCGCTTTCTTAAAAATATTTTCCATCGGTAGCCATAACTTTTTATCATATTCTTCGTCGAAAAAATTGTTTCTTTTTTGACGCCATCCATGAATTGACCCAATTTTTGGCTTTTTCGTAAAAACAGAAGTGCTGTTCATACGTCATACCTCATCGATCGGAGAATACGTCGGTTGCAGTAGGACTCCTCCTTTCAAGGTTTCCAGGTACATATGTATGTCTTCATAGTACACTATGCAGAGTCGAGCAAACTTTTTCATCGGTCTGGGACGTTTCTTGTCTTCCACGTCATATTCGCCATATTTGGAAACATTCCCAACTCGTTCTTTCACTAATACAACGTTTACCATAAATTTCTACAATAATTTGAATCACCTGAGCTGAATTTTTTTATCGAAGAAATACTTCCTGCAAATGACCCTTGCCCTTGCTCGGCTCGAATTTCTCCCTTTTCGCGCGCACAAACAAAACAATGCTTCAGTCGGCTAAGTAACATTTCTGATTTTATTTATCTAGCGATTTGTAATGTTGGGGCCACCTTTGGAAAAAATGTGGTTTTCTATTTGTACGCCTTATACAATATCAAGCTAAACGCATTCTGCGCGTTTAATACTTTCAACAAGCAGGTTCGTTATCTCCGAAACATAAAATAAATTTATAAAATACAAGCTTCCGGCGCATTCAAAAAATGTTTTTATCTTCAAATCGACTTAATCAATTCCAAAGAAGCCACAAATCAGCACTTCAGTGGAATATGCGTGTGCTTATCCACAGCAATTCGAACAAAAGAATGCTCTCGAGAACGCTACTCAACGGCAATTGCACTAATGCACAATTACATACATACATATATACATGGTATGTATATTTACACCAGTATGTATGTAGAGCTTTGATTTGTGCAAAGTGTAAACGCTTGTCAACAAAGCACGCACAAAGCAGTTAAAACATTCAGTTGTCCATATTAATGTATGTTGGTATGTGCGTACGGTTGTATGTGTGTGCATTCGTTATCACTTTTATTTTATGTGCCCACTCAATGCATTTAGTATGTGGTCGCACAAATACAAGGCTATTGACATAAAATTATTTAATCAGTGGGACTATTGTTATCGGCGGCTTCAAAATATGAATAAACACACACACACACTTACATAAGTTAAGTTATAAATTTATGTACAGTTACATTTAATAAAGACTTGCAACAATAAGCACGTAATAGATGCAACGCAATCGGGGCGGCGCTTATCAGTGTGCCCGGAAGGCTGGAAAATGCCGTTTTCGTCTCATATATGTACATATGCACATACAAATGTATGTGTGTATATTTGCAGTTATATACAGCTGCGAGATTTTTAATAGCAGTGCCCACCCCATGTTTCGAAAACTGTTGGTACATATTTTACATTACAAAATTGGTACCTCGTATTCACAGGGGGTTTTACCACAACATAAAGAAAAGTTTCTACACACAATAAATTAAAGTTAAGTTGATATTTTATTTATTAAATTTTTTTTTTTTTAACCAAGTACATAAATTAATGGAGCAAAAAAATAGCAGTATTTCAGTTTATTATAACTTAGAGGTAATTACGGCAAAAATAAATGGTAATTGATATTTAGTTTTATTGATCACATTAATATTTAGTTGCATTGCTATTATTTTTTATGACTGCAACACATCTGTCCTTCATGGAGTCCACAAGGCGACGACATCTTTCCAATGGAATGTTATACCATGCCTTTTGAACTACTTCCCACAAATCCTTATTATTTGTTGGTTTTACATCCCAAACGGCTTTCTTTAGATCAGTCCATAAGTTCTCAATTGGATTGAGGTCTGGCGATTGAGCTGGCCACTCCATGACCTCAATCCTATTCTCTCGAAACCATTCTTTTGCCTCTTTACTAGTATGTTTTGGATCATTGTCTTGTTGCATGATCCATTTCAGTGGCATACTGTCTTCGGCATAAGAAAGCATGTTAGTTTGCAAAATATTCACATACAAATATTGATCCATTATTTTTTCAATGAGCCGTATCGGACCAACACCATGATAGGAAAAACATGCCCATACCATAATAGATGATCCACCATGTTTAAGGGTTTTTCTTGTACACCTTGGATCATGTTCTTTATTAGGTGGACGTCTCACATATTCCCTTGATCCTTTCCCACCATAGGGAACCATTTTGCTTTCATCGGTCCAAAGAATATTTCGCCACTTTTGGAGTGGCCACAACAAGTGATCGTGTGTAAACTTTAGTCTTTTGTCAATGTGATTTTTTTTCAAAAGAGGAACTTTGCGGTGGCTCCGAGCATATAAATTATTATCTCTCAATCATCGTCTGACTGTATGGACTCCACATGGCAGATTTAACTCATCTTTAATTTGTGTAGCTGCCTTTGATGGATTGGCTCTGCTAGTCCTTACTATGCGTTTCACCAGGGATGCTGATAAAATCCTTTTACACCCACGTGTTTCAGATGATTTTTGGTACTCAAGAGCATTGGAAATAATTTTTGTAGAATAACATAGTAATTTCTGTACTTCTTTATAATTTTTACCTGCACTTATCAGATTTTTTATCAAATTGCGTTTTTCCATGCTGCACTGTTTTCCACGACCCAATTTAAATAAATAAATTGCGTGAACACAATAATTAATTTCTTATTATATTGTAAATGATAATATTACTTACTTTTAAAAATCGTATATATTAAATTTTCAATTATATTCAGAGAACAATTAAACGCTGCTATTAATGTGCTCGCCATACAAACCACTTAGCGTCAGTTAAATTAAAATATCAAAATATGATGCCAACCTACCGTTATTCGAACATGACTAACTGCGAATACTAGTGTTAGTAAACGGTTTAGCAAAAAGAAAAAATGAAAACACTTAAAAATAGTAAAACTACAGTGGTAGATAGTATCTCCTTCAAGGGACTGCTATTATTTTTCTCGCAACTGTACATATACTTAAATGCTATGAGTGATGCGTGTGTAAACCTTTTGGAGCTAGAAAATCCGATTGATATTTGTCGATAATTGAAATAAACAGACACATTTATGTACATTAGGGTGATTAAAAGAATTTTTTTTTTCGTTTGGTACTCTGAAAAATAGGTTCCTAGACACCTCTAAGGAAGCCTCTCCAAAAACCTATGAGTTTCATCAGGAAAAAAAAACTTTCCCAAAAGTAATCAAACTTTAACCGTTAATATCTTTTAAACGGTTGGGTTTACGAAAAAATCGTAGAGACCTATTTTGTAGAGCATTAAATTTTCTACAAAATCTAAGGAACAAGTTATTTTTTCAAGTAGTTGAAACCGAGATATAAATTTTTCTAACTGATAATAAGAAAAAATAGAAAACTCTAAGTAGGAGGACCTTGCCGTTACAATTAAGAACTCATTCTTGGAGAGGCTTTCTTAGAGATCTGTAGGAACCTATTTTTCAGAGTACCAAAGGAAAACAAAAAAAAAAATTTCGAATCACCCTAATGTACATACGTACATAGTAGGTTCATTTTAACTCATAAATTGGATAATAGTTTCTTTTTAGTCTCACCCTAATAGGTATGCATGAAATCAAGGCAATTTATGATCTCCTGACTAGTGCGAACACCAAAAAACACAATTAAAATGCCACCGGTACAACAATACGAATACAAATGTGTACTGGATGTAAACATACATATGTATACATACACATAAATAGATCATATTTGATATAAACAGAAAATATGGATGAGTTATAAATTCCACATACCACACACGGCAGGTTCTTGATGAAAATGGCTGGTATCTACAAAAAACATAGTAAAACCAATTACAAGTATACATGCATATATAACTACATACATACATATATGTATGTGTATGTATGTATATGCATTAAAGTGGGTGAAAGGTAGGTGAAGCACCAATAATCATTGTCACTTAACAGCTAAAATGTGCATGTACTTCAGCGATTCAGCGGCATTTAATCTATGCCGTGTTATTTTTGTTGTTCAACGTGGGGAAATTTTTGTTTGTACATACATACATACATACATATGTATGTATTTATAAATGAGTAAAAACGAACATGTTTTTTTATATCTTTATAATGTTGTTGTTCATGTCAAATGCGTATTAAAGTTAGTAAATAACAGCAGTCATTTAAGTTCTAATTGCCAACAGTTATTAATTGCGATTTTATTCATTAATAATGAAAATACTCGTATTAGAAAATATTAAACATTGCAAACCGGTACAATAATACTGATGAAATTACTTGGAAAGTGTAAACATTGCTGCGTGCACGGCAAGGGGAAACACCTTCGCCTTCTGCTGCAAGCGATTTCCGAAGAAAAGTGGGTGTGCAAGCATTCACGAGTATGTGTGAGTAATTTAAACTGACAATTTGTGAAATATATACCTGTTTGATAATAAATCATAATTTCTTATGTGATTTTATTGTTTTTTATACATTTACACAAAATAGATAATGTTTATAGGAAATAATGTGCAGATTACATGTATTTTAAGCAATATAATGACACGAGCTTATATGAATGGCCTTCAACTAGATAACTAGATCTTCAATGAACATCGAATCAAAATCTGTCACAAAAAGAACCTCAAATACCTAAAAATGTCGAAGTCGGTCAATACTTTTTTAGCACCGAGGTATGTAATGATCACTATGCTTCGCCTTAAACTTTGTATCGAATATATCAATCAATATGCAATAAATATAATATATTATATATTATGTACATATGCAAATGATTTGAAGTGTTTATGTTATATTATGATCAGGAAATCACATACGGATTTTTCTGATTTGGTCTTGCGGGCACTTGAAAATATTTATACTCCTTCTTAGAAATTGGGATAGATTTTCCCAAGAGGTCTTTACTTTAAGTCGGTGAGTTGAGGTATACCTCCAACAGAACTATCGCGACGGTCAAGCGGCACTAAAAGCGATCTCTGCATAAGAGATCAAATCACTATCGCTGCAGGAGTGTATAGAACGACTGAACAGTCTATCAGATCGTAAGCAAGAGCAACTTACCTGGGTGCCCGGTTACAAAGGTATAAGAAATGAAAGAGTGGGTAGGGAGGGCTATTGACAACAGCTCCAAGGCATGCACTATTCCAAGTTGCTAATGGGTGGCTATAACCTTAAGGGATTACTTGAAATTTTTATAGAACCTTCTTTATGGGATTGTCTATAGTTGGAACCAGCCCCATCTCCAAATTTTTATTTTTATTATTTTTAAAAAATTCTAAATAGTCAGAAAAACTGATCTAAAAAAACTTTTTTTTCAGGCAGTCGCCATTTTGTGAAAAATTTTTTTTCCCACTTTTTTGTAGTTCCGGCCATTGCGACATTATTCTAGATTAATAATCTTTTTTTCTTTTTGGTTTCAGAAACTAGAAGGGTTGAAATCATGGGTATGGTCACGTGGAAATTTTTATTGACCCCCCACTTCATCAGCTCATAATTTTTGAAATTTTTTACATTTTTAGTTTTTAATTTTTTTCTCTAATCTTCTAAAATTAACAAATAAATAAAAAAAAAATGGATGGTAAAAATATGAATTGCCTTTTTTTACGACACTTTAAAAATTACCTGAAATTCATGCTTCTAGACTAGAATATCCCCTTAAACGGTTTAAATACGTAATCAACCAAGATCTCCAATCTCTCAGGACAAACTCAGGCTACTTGTCGCCTTCTACACTGGTCATTGTAAGCTAAGAAGCATTTATATAACATGGGCCTAGCTTCTTGTGCGACATGGATCTTCACAACACCTGCTAATTAACTCCGCAGCAGTCTACAGGCGCAAGGTAAAGGGACTTGAATTCATGTTTCCAAATCGGCTCAATAGAACCTAGCAGTATATTGGAACTTATCAATATGCTACATAATATTAAAACATAACTGCTTCTTATTTGTTATGTCCTGAACAGGTCTGAAATCGATAAAAATCAAGTCCTTGCATGGAAAACTTTCTTATTTGACAAGATAACTTCAAGAATTATAATAAAATCATAATATTTATTTTATTTAGGAGCCATCCATGGTAAGTAATCTCACAGTTCTCTCAGAATTTTTGAATGTCAACTATCAGAAGATAATCTCATGACATGTGTCGTTGCCTGTGTTTATACAAGCTTTCTTTTTTTAAGTCTTTCCAGAAGTTATATTGTTCAAGCTCCTAGCTTTAAGACCATTCCATATCGGACTTGAAAGTATATTTATTTTTACATTTGCATTACTTTAAGGACACTTTTATGACCTTTCTAAGATTTATTTAAACTTTTATTGGTTTATTCAGTTCTTTTTGTGGAGAAGATTAATCGGGATTATTTTGCTCTTTGTTGCATGAATCATGCATTCTGTAATATATGCAATTCTTAAATACACTATTTATCGCAGTGACCTGCAATACACAAATAATTTGCATTTCACTGTCAGGATTGTGTGGAAAAAAATATTTTAATAACAATAAAAATATTTACTTATATAATATTATCTGTGTAAAAAAAATAAAATTGAGTTAGCTACCCCATATAAAGCCGAGGCAACGTTTGGCCATATCGTAAACTGTTTATCTTTTACATCCCACTCGTATATATTAAATATGTATTATATTTACATAAATTTCCCGGGTTCATTACGAAGCTAGCCCGACACCGTATATATTTTAATTACTTTCTTCTACCATAACATTTTATGATTTTATTCAGTTGCTTTTTACAAATGGTCATAAAAATGGAAAAACAAATATTTTACAATTCCGTCTGGAATAAGAGAGGCCAAAGACTCCTCAAACCACACATGTGTAAATACCCAGTCATCGAAGTCATCGATTTCATAAAAATTCATTAAAATGTGTAAATGAGAAGAGGAGAAAAGTGCATAAAGCAAAAATATGTGACATTGTGCTATAAAACACATGTTCTGATGCGGAAGAAAGAAAAAGAGCAATCAAAAGAACGCATTGTGTAAATGTTTGTCCATATGTGCATATGTATGTATGTGTGCATATAGAAGGTAGGTACAAGTACATTAAATTAAAAATACCTTCAAGTACACTGACAGCAGGCATAAAAATGAAATTGATAAACGCATGGAAAATAAGACTCGAACAAACAAAGCAAAAAAGGGCATTGCGATTTTAAATAAAGACTGCTTCTTATAAGAACAACAACATCAAATAACAAAAAAAAAAACATAAAAAGTTTTGCACACTCCAACAAATTACACAACAAGTGGTAATAATAATATTGACATTGAGTGCGCGCAAAAGCTGTGACTGGCCAGTTACATTAAATCCGATACTCAGACTAGAAAAATCTACGTACTTACCGACGAACACTTTGTATGACTCGCAGTGCAAAAATGTGTTTACATTTAAAAACAGTTTATAATTTCGCTAAGTGATGTGCAAGTACCTATGTATGTACTACATACGTATCTACATATGAATGGTATGTACTCATGTGTGTGTATAGGAGTAAGCGGTGAAGCATCAAACTGGTCAGGAGGAATGTTAGTTTTTCAGTGAAATTTTCTGACTGGAATCGCCTAGTCAAGAAAGTCGGGAAAACTCGTTTAGAAGTGAGATGCAACTAACCCTAAAGATACTAGTTGGTAACTAGTTCATGAACTTCTACCAAAAGCTACGAAAACTCATTTACATGGGAAAAGGATATAGGCATTTACTGGTCCGAAAATAACTAGTGCTGAAAATAGACTAGTACTTGTAATATACATAAACATGTAAATTTAAAATAAAACTATGTTTTAACAAGTTATTCACTTAACTTAGGATCCTAGTGGTAATAACTATTTGGCGGTAGTGCGAAACTGGTATTTGTACACACACTACATATGTATATGTACATATGTATAAGTATGTATCTCATAGTAAACCGACGGTAAACCAATAACCGACAAAAACTATGGCAACAGTGTAACCAGTTCACTATTTCCTATGTAGTTTAGTCAATTTCACTGCAGTATATATACATACATACATGTACTACTAACATGTGTTGGATGGGTGTCAGTTTTCTTGCAAATACAACGCTTATCAGTTCATTAGTTTTCTTTTCAGCTTACAACTGTAACTGTTAATGCCTCAATAATCTCAGTGTATAAACTTTTAATGAAAAGGTAAATACGTGATAAACCAGAAATCAACAAAAATTTAAAAAATGTAAAACAATATATTCATATTTTGTTTACTTTGCTTATGAGCCGTCAATTGCTTTACTTACACGACTTTTAACAGTTTTTCTGTACTTATACAATTTGATTGATTCAAATACTTGTAACACAAGAATGAAGACATCAGTAGTGATTTTCTATTTTAACTAGTTTCATGTTCTTTTTAAGGTATCGTTATCAAGAGTAACCAGTTCGGTCGTCTAATAAGAGGCAATTGAGTAACAGCAATTTTGGTAAAATGGATATGAAAGAGTAACCTTTAGTATTGACAGTATGCTGTCACTCTCCTCAAAGCCCCTCAAAAATGGAAGTAACTAAAAGCCAATTACTTGAATTTGTAAAAAAGCTAACGCATTTAAGTTATTTTCTTGAATTCAAGTAAAAAATTTTTTTACGCATATTTAACCATACAATAAAACCGTAAAAACTTTCTCAGTTAATTTTCTCTCTAAATGAAATGTGAAACAGTGAAGAGTTAAAAAGTAAAGCATACTTATTCATCATTTTTATAAGCCTCACTGTCTGAACACTCTTTTCATTAAGTTTATGTAGCCAATTCTGATAGATCACACAAGCAAGATTAAAGGGGTATTCTACTCTAGAATTTAGAAAAATTCGATTTTTTTTCTCATATATTTAAAGCTTAGACTGTCAAAAATATGACATTGAAAGGATTTTTCAAAATTCGACTTATTTTCGGAGACACAGCCGATTTTGTGAGGTGGCGTCCGTGTTCACTAGAATTGTCTCCTAAACTTTAAACGTGTTTTTCTCAAAACTACTTTTTTCCAGACGGTACCAGCATTATCTTAAGTTCTACACAACCGATTTACATGAAATTTTGTGTGAACCTTCTTTATATAATCCTTTATTGTTCCTACCAGCATCGTATCAAAATATTTGTTTTTAATATTTAAAAAAAATTCAGGAATTTCAAAAAAAAATTATTTTTATTTTCAGGCACTCGCCATTTTTCAATTTTTTTTTTCGTGTTCCCGGACTATAACAGCATCCTTACTGATTAAGATTTTTTTTCAGACCACCAGAAGAGTCAGAATCAATGTCACCAGGATGCGCCATTGTTTTTTTGCACCTGTCTCTCCCCCCTATAATTATTTTAATTTTTAATATTTTTTTGTAAAATTTTTTTTTCTGTATTCTTAAGATATCAATAAAAACATCATAAAAAAATGGATAGTTAAAATATTTTTGTTTTTTTTTTTTAATAAATTCAAAAAACTACTCAAATTTGATTTCTAGAGTAGAATACCCCCTTAATAGAAACAAGCTTCCACATATCAAAAGCGTGGCGAACTGTCAAATTTGCATAGTAAATATAAACGAATCCTTCTCTTTTCGTTCATAAGATCACGGCACTTTTGGATTAAACTGTCGGAAGTTACTGATTCTTCTTTACATGATATAACTTTAAAGTTCTATCTCTTATTCATTTGACTTTAACTGGTACTTTCATACAAAGCAGAAACAATACAAATGATTTTTAACTTAAATTTCTTGCACGAAAATGATTTTACCCCGTTTTCACGTCTTCAAGTGTAGTTATTATAAACGAAAATTTCGAAGAAATAGACTGAGTGGGAATTTTCAGTTGGCGGAAGTATTTTTGTTAAAAGTATTTGATTGAATAAAAGAGTCGTGAAGTAAAAACAAAAGACTGAATTTTTGGGATTAGTTTTATAAAATTTAGGGAACTTTGGAAAAAACTCAACACTTCCTTCTTGACTAACACGCGTTTGAGAGGTGAAGCCTTAAACACTTGGAATCGTATACCTTCAGACATCCCACCGAACTGGCGGCAGTGGAAATTGGCCTGTGCTAATTTGTATTGGCTACTAAGCGTTTTGCTAATTTATAAGTTCGAGCACAGGAGTTCTTCTTTTCTATGGTTTCACAAAGAACTACATATAGCCGTTCACGTGCGATCTTTGATCAGCCGTCGAACTTAACCTCTAAGACGAGAAAAGTTATAGAAAATGCACTTAAGTGAAATTTTAACTTAGACGCAGCGTTCTGTTGCAGGTGGGTTACAAAAAATTTGGCTGCTAAATGCAATTCCTTTAAGAGTATTGTGTTAGAATATTTGCATGCACTGTATATTGCCCATTTCAAATTGTAATTTATTCAACGATATGCTCGAAAATTCCTTAATCTGAGTTTTAGGCGACAAATAGAATAAATATAAGTACATATTTGTATACAACAACAACAGTAAGGAAGGCAGCGGCAAACGTCAAAAAATATGTGTGTACATAGGTATATCTATAGCAATGTAGCTGTGCATAGTAATTTGGAAGCGCAGTGTCAGTTGCCGACACAAACGTTGTCTGATCACCTTTTCACGCCGCGGACGCTGCCACGTGACCCATCCAAATTAATTCTACAGCCGAGAAAAACAAACGTGCATTTGTGATATATGAATGTGACTTTCGCTACAATAGGCCTTTTTTTCAATCACTACCTAAATGCATTTTGAATACTGTCTACGAAGTGTCGTTCTTACATAAACGTTTCGACGTTAATTTTATTTTGATTTAAGCAACGATCGTTACTTGTTTTTGAGTTGGCTATAGATCAGGGCATGCAGGAGCTCATGGAGAGGGAGCCGGCCATAATATGAGTTGTACATCCCCGACAATGCAGTTATATATGTACATACATACATACATACATGTGTGGGTGGTTGGAAGCGTTTGTGATTGTGCTATTTTGTAAGCGTTTTGTGAGTTGATTGCGTTAGACCCTCTTCCAGTTGCTCATCTGAATAAGTAATTAGTAGAATTTTGTTTTTGTATTATAATTTTTTCAATGTGTTAATTGGAAGTGCGACGCTGTAATTGCTTTCGAAAAATCCAATCAAATGAAAACACTTCTAATAAGTGATTTCGTGATTTTCCAATGAGTGGTTTGTCAATGTGGAAAACTTAAGCCATCACGTTTAGTATATTCTCGCTAAAAGTTTGCTAGATGCTAATGGAGTGTCGCACATTTTACTAATCATCAGCATTTCTTTAAAGTTTTCTTATTTTCTTATTATAGTCCATTAAACTGATGATTAAACGGCCCACAAGACAAATATAGTGCTTCACTGATGCGAAATATCTTAACAATTATTTAAAACTTCCAAGGCGACAGCAACTGACCTTTTACCATAAACAAATTTCTTGGTTTAGAAGATATCAGACGGAAACTGGTGTAAGCAAACAGGAAGGGACAAATAGATTCGAAAGATTTGAGTAAAAAGGGAAACTCGGGTTATAAATTCTCTATGTACATAAAATAAACCGAAAATAGAAATTGGATCAAGGTCATTACTACGCTATACATACCAAAAACATAACTCACACATAACCAATTTTTAAAATCTCAGAATTTTACCACGAAAATTAAAAACAATTACGAATAAAAATGTTATGACCGATTGAAAGAGTCGTATGTAGCTTTCTTTCTAAACAATAACAATGTCATTATTTGTCTATAGACTTCTAAAATGTTTTCTAAAACGACTACCAAATTTTAACAGCTGTATTGAAAAATTATTTTTGGGGACTTAGAGATTTATTTTTTATGAAAGACCTTTGTGTTTTAATAGAACTTGATGGAACCGTGCTTCATGCGTAAAATATTGAGTTATAAAATAATGTCAAACCTTTTATGATTGATATAAAAAATGTATCTTCGCTGTTTAGAGGCTTAAAATTTCAAGAAAGATCAATATTTGGAGTCTTGAAAGCTGTATTCACGACATTTTAGGCGCCCTCGACTCACTAAAATTAGAAGGAGCTTATACCACTTTAAAGAGATATTAGTTTATTTTGTTGAACCTTTCATATCTACATATTTTAACGGCTGAACCAAGAGTTACTTTTTTCAATAACCTTTTTTGACAGATCACGCGTGAGTCGTATTGTCATGTTATTTTTGTTCTGCATTGCTTGGCATTTCATCATGGAAAGACTTATACCTGAAAAACGTCTACAAATCGTTGAAATTTCGATTTTTTTTTTCGAGCCAAATGTGGTTCAGCAATGAAGCCAATTTCTAGTTCCATACCCATTGAACAAAACAAGCCAAATTGCCGTATTTGGAACGAAGAGCAGCCTGAAGAGATTCAAGAGCAGTCATTCCATCCAGAAAAATCAACAGTTTGGTGAGGTTTGTGGACCCGTGAATTTATCGGTCCATACTTCTTCAAAAAGGATGCCGGCGAGAATGTAACCGTCAATGGCGACCGTTATTGCGACATGATAACCGACTATTTAGCAAAAAGACGACGCCAACTCATCGCATCAATCTATTTATTGCGAGAACACTTCGGCAAGCAGATAATTTCATGTGTTGGCCAGTCGATTGGCTATTACAATAGTGTGATATCACACCGTTAGACTTCTTTCTATGGATATGTGAAGTCTAAAGACTATGCGGACAATCCCGCTTCGATTCAGGTCTTGGAACAAAATATCACGCGTGTCATTCGCCAGTTACCGGTAGAAATGGTCGAACGAGTCATCGAAAATTGAACTCAACGGATGGACCATTTGAGAAGTAGCCGCGTACAATATTTGAAAGAAATTTTCCTTAAAAAAATTTAATGAGCACAAAAAAGTCGAATTTACCCTTTATATATATAATATATTTTTTGTAAGTGACAAAGGTAATTATTTCATTCATTTAAACCAAACTAAATGAAAATTAACGCGGCACTACTGTCCGTTGGCAACACTTTAAAATTTTAGTTTGAAAATCCAAACACCTGACTATGAAGACGACGTAGATAAATACAATATGCACTAAACTGCTTAGCCGTTTTTACCTTCTAACTACACTGATTACATAAAAAAGTTGGTTTGGCAGATTTGGAATAAACAAATTTGGTTGCGTAAACGTGAACGTTATTACAACAGCTGCCCTTGGAGCGGAGGCCAGGCGCACAGAAGGACAAAATCGTGTACAGCGGCGGCGGCTGGGTTGAAGGTACTTGTGTTTGACTGTTATTGTTGTTGGTACTTACCCTTCACTTTTCTTATTACTTTGCCGAAACGTACTGACTTGTTGTTTTTGTTGCCTGACCTTCTCTTCTGCTTTGCTTTTTTATTGTTTTTATAAATTTCTTTACACAAAATTGTTGTTGCAATAAAGTTCGTTGCTTATTTGCCGTTTTCAGTTTCTTCTTTTTTTTTGAAGTTTCTACCTTTCAACGCGTTCTTATTCTTTGCCAAAGAACTGTCCCAAAGGCTATATTATTTCGTAAATTAAAACACCGATTGGACGTTATCAACAGTAAATTGGCGGGTACGCCGTTTCTCGAAACTATAGAGAACAAAGCGCACTTCCTTGCTTTATAATAATGCACTTTTGCTTTCAAAAAGCTGAAAACAATAAAAACTGTTCGTACGCGACACGAAAATAAAATAACAAAAACAAAACACGTTATACAATGGTGTCTTATATAAAGCGTTGGCAGGATTCTGTGAAGCAGCACTTGTGTGGATATTATCGCCACAGTACGTAAGAGTGTTCAGTTGGGGGTATCGCGCAGGCCGCGTGTAGCGTATTCGAGCTCGCAAAGACGACTGTGCTGGCCGTTGGTGTGTGACTGCGCTCGAGGAGGTCGCACCGAGGCAGCAAGTCAGCACAAAGCAGCGAACCAGCGAGCCAAACCGGCAGCCAAGCGCGCACGTACACACAATCTGCGCCAAGTCAGACCGCTGTAAGCGTCACGAAATTGCTCGGCACTTTGGAGCTCGGTAAATCGACGATAGCTCACTCATCGCACATATGTATATATGAATTTATCTGTAAGTAGCTGCATTGGTATGAGTGTGGATATGCGCTTTCTTCTCGCTTTAAGTAGTTTAGTTGTTGCTGGAGCCGGCATAGATGTTGGGGGCGCCAACAACATATAATTTTCTTTTTCATCTGTATTTGACTGTGTTTTAGTTGTTCTTACTCTTGGTTTTTCTTGTGAGTCAAATTAGGATGCCTTGTCACATGCGTACATATGTATGTATGTATGTTTGTACTCAGTGATATGTGTTTTGCCTGCGTCGCGGATAGGAAGGTATCGGCCATGAGAAAACCGGCATTGGCATTCAGCTGTTAAATGCTGCACAGTGGGTTGATATGAGGTATTCCACTATCTCTATATACATATGTATCTACATACATTTGTAAACTAGGGTTTTTTCCGTTACTGCTAGATAAGTTAATACACACCGGTGGTAGGATCCCGATACATACTTGGTGTGCAGGAGACTACTATTTACATAGATGTAACCAACTTTCCTTTGATTTGTAATCGACTTTTGATGTATGTACATATATATACATACATACGGAAAATGGATCGCCAAGTCTTTGACCTTTATTGAGATTGTGCCACAAACAAAAAATCGCTTTCTAACATTATCCATTTAACACATCATCCAGAAAATTGTGAAAATATTTTTTAAAGATATTTCATATGTATTTCTCAAGATGCTGTTCGTTTTGAGGTCGAATTTTTCGAGATTCACGTGTAATTATATTCTTAGAGTACCTCGAACATTGTAAACCAATAAATTAATAATTTAACGCTGAGTTATTGGTTCAATTGGACTTCGATTTCGAAGTTAGGCTTTAACACTTGCTCTGTCCTTCATATTTCTAGTTCAAAACTTGATATTCCTCGTTTAAAGTAGTTTCTCTATGTGACATTTTTTAAAACTTAGCAAAAATTTGGAGTAAATATCTACTAATAGCCGTCTGAATAGTTTTTAAGATCCCAGAAACGAGCTTGCGACACGGTAGAATATAAATGAAAGGAGCTGTCGAAGCTTCAGCGTGAATACCTCCATTAGGCTCGGAAAATTTGGATATTCTTTTGGGTTTAGTATCCTTCTAGGCAACATACTATATGTATTGTGTATAAAACATTATAATTGGTAATTATTTTATAAGAAAACGGCGAAGATAAGTGTGGAGTTTAAAACGCGGATTGCTGAAATTTGTTCACCGTCCTCTCAAAATTAGATGAATATATAAAAGGATCTGAGCACTCGTAAGTTACAAGAGGTCTCAGTAACTCAGCTTTGGAAAGGCATGCATCGAAATCCAGTGCTTTTAGCTGACTCCAGTTCACATGATATCTAAAAAGCACTTTCACAGTGTTTATTATCCAATTAAAGGATATACTATTTTGGTTGTATCTGTTACTAAGTCGCAGATCCTTGGAACAGTACTCAATTTCAAACTAACATAACCCCTAACCATTCTCACATATTTCTTTTCGTAATTCTTTAATTCTGTTACTGTGTGACTAAAGACTTATTCATTTCCCCCCACCAGTGTTAAGGTAGATAAAGTCTTCATTGAGTTTAAACAAATTCAGTGAAATTTATGCAAAAACTGAATCTTTTGATATTCAGCGAATGAATAGATAACATAGTAAATGCAAATATTAAAATGTTCCAAATTGTTCACCCACTTGTGGTGCCGCATGCTTACACTGTGAACCATATTGCTACGTGCAGTTACGTGCTCGAAAGGAAGAGAGCGAGAGAGAGAGTGTGTGGGCAAGATTTCCGGCGCCTTCGAAGTCAAGGCTTCTTGCCCACCCACACAATAATCGAACTGCTTTTGTAGACGTCATCGTTTGCAAAACACACCAACAAATACACTTCGGGGTTAATTGCCGAGGGTTGACCAGCAGTCAAAATAAATGCATTTGTAGACACATAAACAGAAAAGCTACGAATGAGCCACATACAAGCATAAGCTTGTGTGGAAAGGAGTGCAATCTCTGCGCTCTTGATAATTTCGCAATTTCGCTAGACTGCAAGGATACCTCGATGTTGCGCACTGTTGCTTTCAGTATTGACTAACTGTTTGCCCTTGGTGAAGGTGAAAGTGAATTAGTATGCATTTTGATTTCTCGTGTCGTTCGCCCACAGTTTTTGTGTTTTATGGCTCGTTTTAAAGATGAATGTCATGCTTTGTTTTTAAAATTGTCTGTGATGACTTCGATGAGTACGTGCAGATTGCGTGTAACGTTCTTCCTAAAACTTGAATTGGCTTGCTGAGATTAATGAGTTTTTAAATAGACTCTAAAAATAAAAGTTCATAAAATGGATATAGGCTGCTCTTCCAGCGTCTAGTTTCGAGAAGTTTTTTGCTTATTGTGTACAAGCTTTCCAAAGAATGAAAATATTCTAGACGTAATACCAAACGTTCCTCAACAGAATATGTTATGGGATATTCCCTGGTCCATTGCACTTCCTGTAATTAATGCTTACCATATTCCTTGTGTTTTAGATTTTAGTCCAGATTAGTATAAGTAAGGTTAGGCCAGTTTAGGATTAACAATTTCTTGTTATTATTGCATTTTTTTACAAAAAATTTACTACATATGTTCCTTTATACTTCAAGATTTGGCGACCTAGTGTTTCAATCTGGCAACTCACAACTTTATCGTAATGTTCGACATTTTTGGTGATGTACATACCCAAAATGTTATGACATAACCTCTATTTATGTTATTTGTATTTACTTGAAATATTCATCTCGGCCAAAAAATGAAAATAAACCCTTTTTTGCGCGTTTATTTTTAACAAATTTCGACGGGGATTATCTCAGCAACAGTGTATTGATGAACTCTATTTAATTTTTACCGCTTAAGTTCCATCAAGGACCAGTATTTATCGATGGTATGGTGAGTTCAATCTAGCGCGTGGATCACTCCAAGACGAATTTCGTGAAGGTCGTCCAAAATCAGTTGTTGTTCCGTAAACTATTGATGCTGTGCGCAAACTACTATTGCCAGAACGTCATGTGACCTATCGTGAGATTGAGCAAAACTATAGGTATTAGTTTTCTACATTTCATTGTAGAAATGTTTTTTCTCGTTGGATCTCGCACAATTGTCAATAGCTTAAAAACGGCTCATGTGATTGGACGAGAGAAATGTTAAAATAATAGGATAACGATGCTTCGAAACACGTCTATGACAATGTGACAGCTGATAAATCGTGAAAGTAAGCAGCAGTTGATTGGGTGTTCCAAAACAAGCCGAATTTAAAAAAAAAGCTGTTCACGCACGAAGTATTTCCAAGCAAATGGCTGCCTATTTTTTTAGAAAAACTGAAGTATGTCGCAACCATACGAATGGAACAATAAAGAGCAGTAAATTCTGAGTGGTAGACATCCACTTCAGCTCTGAGGGTATTCGACGCAGTACCCGCCAGGGTAAGCAGAGAAAAGAGAAGGCCTCCACTCCTTTGGAAAGACCAGGTGGAGAAGGACCTGGATACACTTGGAGTCTCCAATTGGCGCTAAACCGGGAAAATTTAGAACGACAGGCGCGCTGTTGACAGCTTTTTCTTGCCAGTTGTCTTTAAAAAATCAGAAAAACCAACCACTGAAGACGGATCTCTCTTCACCACGACAATGTGAGCTCTCATACATCGCCCGAAACAACTGCATTTTTGAGCACTTAAAACATCGATTTGATGAGTAAATCACCATAAAGTCCTGATTTGGCTCTGAACGACTTCTTTACATTTCCGTTGATGTGTTTAGAACGCAAGTTTTTGAGATATTTCAATCAATATCTCAATCAGAGTGGCAAAAGTGCTTCGAGATTTGATTCACACGCACGCAAAAGTAAAGATTTTAGTTGAGAATATTTTGAAAAATAATAAAACTATTTTCGATGATTAAAATTTGGTTTCGTTGTCAAATCCCGAAATACAAAAGGCAACCCACGTTGAGCTACTGTCTAAAAATCAGCCGGGTCGAAGTTAGTTTTGTTAGAAATTGATTCGGTGCTAGGTTACTCGAAAACGGCAGCCAGCGAATATAGAGGGGCAAAAGCTCTGGTATTGACAGATTACGCTTTGAAGGTGCGCGAGATAACTAAAACAACAAGCATTACATAAAACTGCATTATATTCTGCGTTAATATTGGGTATAAGAAAGCTGTCGTCGCGATGGGTACCGCGTTTGCTCACTTCGGATCACAAGCGCTGTGTCGCTGTTTCAGCGCAATTCGTAGAAGTTCTGCGTCGGTTTGTGACCGCCTACGGAACATTGATTCATTGGTAAACACCAGAAGCCAAGCGAGAATCAAACTGACTTCACCAATGAACCCGCTTAAATAATAGTTGTCCGAAAACATGAACAATTTTGAAAACTTGAAAAACAAAGAGACAAGAGAAACTACTTTGCTCTGCACAGTGAGGAAAATAACGGAATTTTTATCCGTTCAAATACTGTCTACTGTGGAGAATGCTACAAAAATGTTTAGTTTACCAATTTCTTTAATAAAAGTAATTTCTGCATTTACATATACACGATCGAATATGTGTTGCATATGTTTCGATACTTCCATTTTTTATGACTATAAAGATAAACAATCTTTAAGTATTTAAATGAGCAGTTTCATTGGTTTTTATTTAGTTAATATAATAAATATATTTAAATAAAAATTGAACTTTGGCACTGAGCCTAATCTCATTTTTTTCGAATAGCAAATATTTATGCGAGTTCATATTAAAAATCACTGTTTTTCCAAACGTATAATTCTTTAATTCTAGTATCTAGTTTTTAAGAAATTTTTTTAAAATGTACGGATTAAAATCGATGTCTCTTTTGCGAGTAATTGATGCTTACGAGTATAAATGTAATAAAATTCGGTTTTCATGTTTGGTTATTATTAAGAGGACTTAAAAGTTCTCCTTTTCAATCTTTACCCTTAGCGTTATCACGTATGTCGCCGCCGGTTCCACCATCAGCTGCAGTAAATCCGCAAAATTTCCACTGTGGCTTGGGGTCGCTATTACAACCTACTTCAGCTGGATGTTCCAACTTGAAGAGATTAGTGTAGTTTGTCAATATCTGCTCTAACGTTGGCACCTGTAAGTCCAGCGTCTTCATATACTGCCGTAAGTAGCTACAAATTGACTCAGCGCTGACGCCAAACGGTTGCACTATTAGATAGGCAGCCACTAACGCTATGATTTGGGCCTCCACAAATGGCAGGAATTTCAACTAGAAAAAAATCGAAAAAAAAAATACAATTTATAATAATTACTGAAACCCTAAATGGAAAATCAACTGATTCATAATTTTTTTGTTTTAATGTTCCACGGAAGTTTATGAATAAATATACTATTCATGCTTCCGAAGATAGAAAACCAGGCCTCGGGCCTTAGTCATTCAAAACCGCATTTATTTGTAATTGACGATTTTTGATCGTGTAAAACCATTCGCAAGATACTCGGTTTAAAAATAATCTCACATGCAATATGCCACTTTGGCATTCTGAAGTTAATAATCTTATACTAGTGGATCCGGCCACGGGTTGCTGTGGTATATATTTTATACTATTATTCATATGATTAATTATTCAATACAGTGAGAATTTTATTTACGAATAAAGGCGAAAACGTTTTGTGTCGGTTTAGGAATCCAAGGAACTGTACTTGAGGTTTAATTTTGAATATGTTCATACAAACAAATTTCATTGGAAAAAATCACAAATTTAAAGCTCCTTTCTTAATGTATGGTTACCAGCCTTTCTGTCCAGTTAACAGAGTTGTCCCTCCATGCACGGTTAATAGAGTAGTCTGCTTAATAGAGCGTCCATTCAATAAAGCTTTCACTGTATTTTTATTTATGAATTGGTTTACTAACCTATCTTCTAAGTTGGTTTAAACTGGACATAGTGTGGTAATTTTTACTAAAATCGGTTCAGTAGTTTCGGAGTCCATCGCGGACAAACAACGTAATTTTTATATATAAAGATTACATCTTTTAGTCTATCAGCCCATTAGAAGTTAACACTCTTTGAACAAAATAACCGATCGGGAATCCATTGCACTATTCCACCTTTAGAATGCAATATATTTCAATATAGCCTCATTCGATAACATGATAAGGGTATAACATGTCTAGAAAATAATATACTCACGAGCATACATAGATACCATATTTAAGAGGTTAAAGAAAAGAATAGACCGACCCAGATACATTATCTTAAAAATAAAAAAACTCAATTTGGCTTTTCTACACTTACTTCAATCCCTTTGCTTTCCTCTGATAACTGCACTTTCACTTTGTCGGTATTAGAAATATCATCGCTGGCTTCCTTAGTTTCAACACTATCCCCAAGCGAAGGCGTTTCGATTGTCTTTTGCACAGTTGCAGCTGTTTCTTTCATTTCTGAACGGTTGTCATGCGCTGCTTCCTCCAACGTTTTTTCGTCTGTCTTGTTGCTTTGGTTTGTGACTTTTTCGTCATCATCGGTTTCGTGTATTTCTACAACGTCATTCTGATCTTCGATAATATTCACTTCGTCATCACTTTTGTAGCCATCAATATCTATAATTTGTATGTTACTAGTTTTCTCGGCATTAGTCGAATTTTCAGTATTATCTCTCTCCCTATTGGACTTTGTCGAATCTTTCGGCTTATTTCTCGTTGAATCTTCCACAGTCACCTCTTCCACATCATTGTCGTCCTCATCATCAACTTCGATATCTTCAGTTTCATCGATTAATATCTCACTGGTTTCGGAGTTAATTGACGATGATTCGCGATCTCTTCGCTTGTTGGTGGTTTCTTTGATTTTAGTCTTTAACAATAATTGCTTTACGCCAGCTTCCTTCAACTTACGCTCGAGCTGTTCAATTGTTTTGTTGTCTTTTTGTTCGCGCATTTTCGTCTGCATCAATTGGGTTTGCATATTGCGTATCGTTTCCTGCAGCACTTTGATCTGTTTCTCACGATAATCATTGTCGTATTTGATGTCGGTGCGGACGTGCGACATTTCGCTACGCAAAGCTTCTAGCTGACAGCGCAGCGAGTCGTTTTCTTCCTGTAATTACAAATTGATTATATTAATATTGAGCGAAAAGGATAGAAAACAGAACATTTTAAGGTTAGGATATTTCAATCAATTTATAATATTTTTTGGTCAAGGGTAATTCTAAAGAACTTAATCTTTAGTTAATCTAAAGAACTTAATCTCCACAAAAATTCAGTCCGCAATGCTTAGGGCCCAAAGTCAGGGATTGGAGATCGAGCCATTTTTAAAGAAATTCACATTCCTGTTGTTCATTCCCATAAATGGCTAATGTCAAATTGACGGCCATGTCAGCGAATTTTAGAAAAATAAAGAGCAATATATCGGTGGTGGCTTTTGATGTTCTACGCCTCGAAAACAGGTCCCACGTGAAAAAAGAGACTGACGATTGAAGATGCTATAGTTGGCATGTTAAAAGAGCAGGACATAGGTATGAAATATTGGTTATGAGAAAACTGTCTACGCAATGAGTCCCGCAACTACAAGTGAACCATTAGAGTATATCTTGTCAATGTTTGTCGTTCGGGTGTCCTTTCGTGACCTTCGATGAAGTATGTATCCACTAGAGATCAAGGAGTAGTCAAAACACTAGATTTCACCTGAGACCCTTGCTCCAAATAAGGCCAACTGTCATATCGACCGGAAATATTCTGGGATATACAAGGTGAGATCCACTTCGCCTAACTGGAGAAGTGCAAAACAGTGACAGGGTTTTAATACACCATATCATTGGGCCGTTTAGAGACTGATTCGCAGAAAAGCAATCGTATTCGGGTTCACACCAGCGCTGCAGTCAAGTCCAAGTTGGTCGATCTAGCGTACGAACTGCTGCTCCATCTGCCGTATACTCCGATTTCGGGTCCATGCGACTTCTTTTTGTTTTCAATATGAAAGAAGTAGAAGATTATCGTCAACACGACTGCTTGCATTTAGTCAATTTAGAGAAGTTGGAGCATATGCTATAACCCTCTTATTTTTAGCGCTCTTATACTAAATTGAACTATTGTAGATCAAAAACTGCCAAGGGTACAAATAAAAACAAGGTACCCACCTTCAAACTCTCCGCATCGTAGCGTGTTCTCTTTGCGCTGCTGCCCTGATAGTTCCGATCGTCGTCAGACATTTCCATCTCATCATCCTCAATCTGCACGGAGCGTAATTCCTGTTTTATGCACATGGGAGCAATAATTAGCACAAGAATTTATATATTTCATATTACTGCTTTATTATAAGAGTTTAACTATAATTGAAGAAAATTTGACTTTGTCAAGTTTCGAAATGAAAAGGAATTTGAAAAAATCCTAAACTGAGATTAAATATTTTTTCGCTCTTCACTTATATAATTTGGCGCATCTTCAGCCCACGGTTCGTTTGTTTGTACTTACCTCAAGTTTGGAACTTTCAAAAATGATATTCGTTTAAAAAAATATTTTTAATACGAACTCATGTTTTAAATGGTTTGGTTTCTTGTTTTAATAGTTCTTTTTAACTTGTAATAAATAAATAGATTAATGTTGAGGCGAAAAAAGAAAAATAATCACCATGTTTGTTTTTGTACGAGTACTTATTATATATGACAACCAATTTGAAGCGATTAAACCGAAATTAAAATGTATTTATACATGTGTATGGCAATACACGTACAAATTGAGTAAATAGTTTTACAGTTAAATATAAGTATGTATGCAAATATTTCAAGAGACAACGGATACTCAATACAGTAATTGATTACAAGTCATGCAATATAGAGTGTGTGTATGAGTGATGTGAGACTGAACGGTACATTCAATACTAAGTTAGTGCATTTTACAAAACCAACATTTAAACATTTAGAAGAAACAGTTTATTAGTAAAACATTCAGGTAAACGCAAATAAAAGACGGTCAAGGCAGACTCAGAAATAAAAAGACAGGAAAGCCGATAGTTCTTCATAAAGGCAGCCAAAGGGACGAATCCATTGTCAAGGGTCGGTATAAGGGAAGGTCGTACATACCGAGTTCGTCCATTTAAGCACATGTTAATTTGTGTGCTGTACTCAATGAATGGAAAATATACATCGACTTCGTAAATATTTTGTACCGATTGACAACATGCCGGTCGAAGCACTGCGACCTAATGTTAGTTAAGTAATAATATATAGATCGGAAATCAATATATGGGGTCCGCGACCAGTGTACAATACCGCAACGGATCCAGATTTATATCGCTCTCAACTCAGAAATATTCCTCAAAATGAATTGCGAAATATTTTTTATTATATTTTAGAAGTACTGATGTTGAAAAGAAGTGCACGGGATTGAAAATGGCATCAGATGAGAAGTAGACGTAATTGTGGTCCGATTTTGCCAATTTTTAAACTAATATCGTTTTTATTGTTGATGTGGTCGATATTTTGAAAACTGTGAAGAAATGTTTCTAGATGTGGTCATTTTCATTATATAATGGTAAGACGAGGGAATTGGTGATTCTCATAGGATCGGGAGTGAATTTCACGGGACATTAAGTGTCATGGAGTGATTCTTTCTATAATCTCTTTTGAACTCTTCGGCTGCTTTTGAGGTGTATAACTGGTGTTGGCGTATAACTCTGTGAACTGGGTTTCTGTCCAGGTGTGTTAATCGTCATATTTCAAGTATTTAGGAAGTCAGGTACTAAATACTGCTCAAAGTGTATTTCGCCTAAACATAGGCTTAGGAATTTCGAAGAGCAGGTTTTTCTGGCACAAAAACAATAACAACCATAGAATCTCGTGAATCACAAACTTTAAAGATATAGGATATATTTACATAGAAATTATTGACATACATTAAGGCTATCTAGATAAAACGCTAATGTGAACTTTATCTACAATATATCACAAATAGTGTGCATTTACTAGAAAATATTACTGCAAATATTACACTTACAAAGTGCATATATGATTGCATAGAAATATATATACTATTAACAAATATTATTGATTAGTGTTTTGAAATGAAAATTAGGCAAAATATAAAAAGAGTTTTATCCATACAAGTCACCACAGAACAACAACAAATATGTAAATGTAGCTATGTAAGTATGTATGTATGTAAGTATATTAGTATATTACATTAGCGTACACACACACAGACACACAAGCGTGGTATGATGTAATGCAAGTAATAGAATTAAGTATTCTTTTGTTTTTTTTTTGTACGTACCAATGCCAGCTTCTTCCACTGATCGATGTTTTTTCTTTGGGCTTTGGTGAAATGGTCCCAAACCTTCTTGTGACTTGCAGCACTGAACACTTTTTCAATCTGAGTGACTGAATATGCAATTATAATAATAACAATAATAAAGAGGGGAGAGGGTTGGTTGGTTGTTTGATTGATTGGTTTCTTTGCTTGCACGCTGGCTATATACTTCTGTTATTCATAGATTGAGTACTTCTTTCATTCAAATTTAAATTTAAAAGGAAATGCATGTTTTGCAAATAAAAAAAAACTTTAAAAAGTAGAGTGTAATGGCTGTAAGGCTATACAGAGTCACGAGGAAAATATTTGATTCTTACGGCGGTTGATTTTCTATAGTTACCACTAATTCCGGACAAACTACATACATCAGTCAAAGGAGCTTCTTTCGCTTTTCGAGAACTTATATGCTTAGCATTAATTTACAATTTACCTGTCGCTAGTACTTTTACAAACCTTTCCGCCTTTTGTTGTTTCCATTTTTTTCAAAATTTTGCATGTATTCCGAAATTGATGTTACCTTTAAAACTAAAGTCGCCGAAGGCATAATGTTTATATGTATGTGTTAGGGTCTTGCAGTAACTAAAGGCAAAGCTATTTAATGTGGTTTTTAATAGTCATTAAAATAAAACTGGCAGACGCATATTCAATTCTCAAAAAAAAAAAAAAAAAACAATGTCACATTTGCACTTTTAACAAAACGGAACGAATTTGCCTTTAAGAAATTTAAATTGGTCGATTTTTTTTATAATTGTAAAAATATTAAATAATGGCTTAATTCAAATTAATAAAACAATGGGTATTTATTGCTTTGTGACTTGAGAAAAATTAATAAATAAAGCATTTTGATGTTTCTGTCAAATGTCATTTCAATGTTAGTACTATGAGCGACGTCGCTAAAAAAACGCAATTTGGCAAATATTCCGTTTGGAATAAAAAGTAAAAAATTCACAGTAACTCATTGCCTACCACCCTAAATAAGTATAAAGCGAGCAAATGCGGTTCTCAGCGCCGCGCAGCTAAACTAATTTTCAACTACTTTGAAAAATGTAAAGCAAATAGGCAAGTCAGATACTTACACTGTGCGGACATAGTCAGCATTTGTTTGCGGTAGCTTTCTCGCGCTTTACGCAGATCATCTTCCAACTGCTGCTTATCAGTATGTAGACGCCGCACATGGGCGTGTGTGCTTTGTATCATGGAGTAAAACATGTTGGCATTGCGTTTTGTGCAGTCGCCGCGCTCCAGCCAAATTGCAATTGTTTGTACGGCCTTAACGAAAGTGTCGCCGCTACGCAAATGCTCGGCTACCATTGATGCTTCATGATCACTGTAATGTGGTATGGGTGGCGGTGATTGCGAACGTGTACGATCGATAGACAAGCGCTCTTTGTGCCGTTGTTCACGTTGTAATTGACGCTGCTTGCACTCAAAATCGTAGAGATCATCGCGGGCTTGCGCGTAGTCAACATGTAGGCGTCCAAAATTTGACGGTTCGCTAGAGTTAGAGATGCGTATGCGATAGCCAGAGAGATAGATGGCGCGGTCAACGGACGCTTCGTGACGATAGCGTATATGGCAGAAATTCTTTTTCGATGTACGCAGTGTAGTGATTTCACCACAAGATTCAAATATTTCACGTACCAGATCCTCTGTACAGTTTTCAGGCAGACCGCCAACAAATACTGTGCGGCAACCAGGCGGCCGTTCACGCGTGGTGGGAGGCGGCGCATTTGGATTGGGTGGAAAAAGTATGGAATTCTTGGTTTTAATCACCTCTTTCATGCTGTTAACTGTAGAAAATATTTATTTAGTTTAACTTTTACATGAATTATTTAATAGTAACATGTCTTACCAGGGGCATTTGCTGAAACGGGTTGTCCATTGACACAGTTTTCGTTATTAGGCAAAGTGCCGGCAAAGCTAGCAGCATAATTTTGTTGCATTTGCTGCATAGCTGCCAACATTGCTGTTGGATCCATAAACATTTGATTAGCCGCAGACGTGGCCACTGCAGCTGCGGATGTTGAGGCAGCATTTGTTGGCACAGCTGAAGGAAAGAACAAGTAGGGATTTGCTGTAATTCCACCAGCAGTGCCCGCTGGCGGCATAAAACCATTCATAAACATATTGGCTCCATGCACGCTCATTGTCAGCTTATCGACTGGCAAATTTGGGTCGGCTGCAGTGTGAATAGTAGTAGTTCCATTATGAGTAGCGTTTGCAGGTATAGGCGCTGCCTCCGATTCAGTTTCAATATCCATTGGTGCGGTACCACGATTCGGTTTTACTGCAGCTGGGGAATTCAAGGTAAATGTAGGAGCTGGTGGCGGTTCTGGTGTTCGATCACGCATATTTGTAGTTACTGCCATATTATTGCTGCTAGGATTGGTTGACACCGCATTCACTGCACCAACTGCGGTACTTATTGCAGCAGCGAGTTGGTTGATGAAGTTCTGATTATTGTTTAGGGTGTTGCCGCCAGATATGGAACCAAGTAGGGGCACTGCAACAAAAACGCGAAAAAAACTCAAATGTTTACAATGGTAATCAAAACAAAAGACGTAATAATAAAATCAGCTGTTTATCAAAATAGAAATTCAATTAACAAAGCGGTCGAAACAAGTGGAATGAAACGAAAAATAACAAAAGCAAAATGAAAGAAAATAAAATAAGAATAATGCGAAAATGGAGGCGGTAGTAATTGAAGAAGAAAAATGTAGAGCTTGTAATTTTTGCAATGCAATGAAATATAATATTTTAGTAGAAAAAACTTTAAATTTTGAATAAAATTACTTCATATTTTCAAAAAGTAGGATTATGCTCAAAAATATAGTTTAGAATAATCTCTGCAAGTGCTGGATTTTCACTACTTTTCACCGGTTACGTAGCCAGTGTACTTACACATTTTTTCCAAGTTAGTATAGTTGAAATCCATCAAACTTTATAGCGTCTAATTGATCTGCTTCACAATGTGTCTTTTGCAACATTTGGTTTTCCTTTTTTCAACAGAAAGTTTCATTTAATCTTTATTTTGCCACAACGACTATTTACAAATTCTCTATTTCTCAAGTGAAAATATAATTTGCCAGTGATGCCAACCTAACATAATTGAACTAAGCGAAAATAAAATTTTTTGACTATTTTAATTTTAGGGTAATTTTTCTTAATTAGGACATGTAAAAAGTTTCGTTTGGAGCTAATAATGTTAAAGATTTGAAAATATTCACACCGCCAGAGAGTATTAAATGCAATGATGTTTTTTTATTAATATCAAAAGAGTAATTTTTGTTTTGTATTTCGGTAATTGTGTAGCATCAAAAGGGCTGTTGAGCCCATCTTTTCAGTTTGCTTAAGGATTTGGGACAATGCATCACTAAATTCTTAAAATTTTTGGATGTCAATTGATAATTATTTTCGTTGCGTTCACCCAGCTTTCCTGCACAATCCAGTGACGTACTCTTTGTGTTACAGGCATTAGAACCATTGCTTAGTATTTCGCGACACCTTTCGATAGATTTTCCAAAACAGCTGAAAACCTACAACAAAACTTGTCAAAAAGAAGCTGCGCATAAGAAATACCCATAATCACCATTCCACCACAAAGCAATGCCAAGTATGCCAAATATGCCGGTTTTCCTGAGTCAGGGTGGCGATAGACCAAATTGGGTTGCACAAATCCAAAAACGCTGTAATTTTGTTATATTTATATACATGTACTATGTTTACTCCTTTTCAAAAATAATTAAATTATACTATCTCTATAAAGATACAAAAATGTTTAATTAACTTACTCGTGGTCAAGAGGTAACAATATGGGTCATGTCTGTAATTTAATTGTAAATTTGAATCTTAAATTTTGCTAACACTTTGCGATGAAAATATGTACAATAATTCTTTAAAAACTCTTCACTTAAAAATTTACCGTATTATCATGAATTTTTTTTTACTCGGGTCTAGAAAAAACGGTGTAAAAAATAAAGTGAGTTTTCCTCTAACTTTGTGCTGTTTACAATTTCTCTGACCATTATACTTGGTTGTATTGGCAAAAAGGAAATTTCTTTCAATTTGCAATGGGCATAGTTAACAAAAGTTGCGTTTTAAGCTCAAAAAAATTTTGAGTTGTGATACGTGAAATAAAATCGTGTAAAGTATTAAGAATTTTTTATAAAAACAGAATTAAGAGTATATTTAGATTCTAAAATTTTATTTTATATAATAATTAAATACAGTAAATGATATATACTTATATTATGAAAATTGTACAAATAAATTTTCTGTCGGTGTGATTTACAATTAAAGGAATACCGTTGCTGATATTTAACTTTATTATTTATGATTAAAGCAACAATAGACATATACTTGTGAATAAATATCTGCACAACTAGGTTCTTTTACAAATTTAATAGTTTGTTCTTGTACGACTTTAAGACGTGAGATTCACACATTTTCGATTTCAAATAATTTTAGCATTACCAGTCTCGTTAAATTAGATCATAGTCCTGCTAAGGGTGGGTTGCGCTTTAGACACTTCCTTCACCAACACTAGCACCATTTTCTTCATCACCGAAGGCAGTCCAGGGCCTCTAGACGTTAATTATTAATAATAATATAAT
The DNA here is from genome assembly GCA_027475135.1 of Bactrocera correcta. NCBI lineage: Eukaryota > Metazoa > Arthropoda > Insecta > Diptera > Tephritidae > Bactrocera > Bactrocera correcta. The sequence continues at coordinate 74,708,274 of CM050326.1, forward strand.
ATATTATTTATAACAAAAGTGTTTACCTTCTTCTGCTGTGGCTCCCATTCGACCATTTGTAGCTGCCGTCACAGCAATCACTGATTCCAACATTGGCACATAAACTTTACGCTTTCTTGGCGAAATCTAATTTTCACGTTGAAAATGACTATTCAATCGAAATGATGGTCTAGTTTACTACTAACCTCACAATCACTGAAGACATCAGTTATCTGTCTATGACGAATTCTTCATTTGTTTTTATTTTATTCATAACAAAAATTCTTATCCTGATGCAATTCAACGTTGTGCTATTAATGCTCATTTTATTATTTCCAATTGGATTTTGGAGATATTCAATGCGAGTGTTGATAGTGAAGATAGTTGGATAGAGCCTTTATATTATCAAAACTACTTGACATAATTAATTTATTATGAAATTGCTTTCCTAAAAATTATAAAACTTGTATTCAGTTTCCTCTATCACACAATTTCTGGAATCCTTTCTCTCACAGGGTTGCTTATTTTCTACTAAAATTTCTGTGGTGAAAATTCATTTATTTACCACACTTAAAAAGAGGCACAACTTTAAAACTTAGTTTTTCTTACAATTGCCAATAATACCAGCCCTATTAAGAATACCCTTAAAATATCTGATTTTATTAAATAAAAACAGTATTGAAACTTTTCGTTAAACCATCATTTTTGAGGAAAAATTTTTAGGAATTTTTAGAAAATATTAACATGCAACCATTTTCCTGTCGTAGTCTGCCATTTTGTATCGCAATAGAAACTCAACTCCTGAGCAATCTGACAATTGCCTGCTGACGACTTTCAGCTGTTGCTTTGTGTCCATCTTATCAGCTGATAGTTTTGGTACATTTTCCTTGCCATACTGTTTACAAAATTCTAAGCTGTTACCAAATTGACTTAATTAATCTAAGTAGAAAATAATATCATAATTATTAATTATAAACATAAAATTGTTTAAACTAATAAAGTAATTGACAATATTGACATGTCACAAGTAAGTAAAAAATGAATTGTTTCATGATTAAAGTTAAGCAATAATTGTATAGGAGCAACAGTAACGTTTTCGTAGGTTATTTTGATTACGGCCTTACGACCATGAATGTCTATTTCTTTAACATATTTGGTTGCAAATTGGGATAATATTTTTCTTGTATTTTCTTCAATCAATTATTATTCATAATCATATATCAAATCAATTTATATTTGACGTACATTTGTGTTACAGGCATTAGAGTCATATGTTTAGCCTTTTGCGACACCTATCGGGAGATTTGTCATAACTACCGAAAATCAACAACAAAACATACCAAAACAAAAAAGTGATTCATCTGTAATTAGGTTTTTGTGGTTCGAGAAAATTTCAGAACTGCGTATTCTGATAATAGTAATTATATTAAAACCTAGAGTATAGAAATCGTTTAATATATTACCCGATAATGTCTGTAAATACGGCACACGCCAATAATGGAGTGTTGATTCATGCCGGAGAGTAGTAAGTAATATGGTTAAATACCAAATTTGCTTAAAAATGTATTTCTGCATACTGAGTAACATTAATTTGTTTAATTGTATTTAGCAGGGAATATAATGTAAAGAAAGCTATAGTGCAAATAATATCTGCACACAATTTTAGCTTTTAATCTATAATCTTACGTAGATTAGCTCTTTTGATGTATTTACGTCAGGTTGTAAAATAAGATATGACGTATGCAAATTCTTTATTACTACTTTACACTCATGCTCATAAATAATATTTTCAAACATTTATTTTTTATCCTCAGCATATTACTGCATAGTGATGGCGTTACCATGGACTTCTCCGGTCAGGATAATCCTGTCTTTAAGGGCTCAAAGCAAGGACGTATTTATCTGACGTCACATCGGCTGATATTTAACAATAAAAAACCGGCTGATCAGCTGCAATCTTTTAGTGCACCTTTCATAGCACTTTCAGATGTAAAATATATATTTATATATATGTATGGATACATTTGTTCTAATATAACGTATTTTTATGTATATTAGGTTGAGTTGGAGCAGCCAGTCTTTGGCGCCAACTACATTAAGGCCAAGGTTCGTGCGCAACCAAACGGAAATTTTATTGGCGAGGTAAAGTTCAAGTTGCATTTTAAGTCTGGTGGAGCGATTGAGTACGGTCAGGCTTTGCTACGCGCTGCTAGTACTGCTCAAAGCAATTACCATCGTGGTGGCGCTCCAAACGATGATCCACCACCATATACGCCAGCAGGCGCTTGGCATGAGGCTCCACCACCGGCTTATCAGCCACCACCAGGTTACTACGGTTGGCTGCCTACACATGAGGCGTTCAGCGGCCCAGCCAACGGCACGGTGTTTGTAAGCGATAATCCACCACCATATCCAGGCATTGGCGGACGTAAGTACAAATACAGTATTATTTTTGGATAATTCTTTATACGTGGAAATCGTGTAAGACTTCTCGGCTTTTGTTACAATAGTGTGCCGCTTATATATATGTGTAGTTAGTGGTTTCGGTGCTTTATTGCTTAAAATATATACATATACATATATATGTATAACGCTTTGCTTATAGATACTTTAAGTCACTTTAAACACATTTTCAAATGCTAATTTTGTGTTCCTCCTGTCACCATGCGCATTTTCGCATACTTAGCACCAGCTTATACACCACAACCATATGCGCAACCCGGCTACAACCCACAACAGCCTTACGCTGGCTATAATCCACAACAGCCACAACCTGGTTACAATCCACAACAGCCGCAAGGTGCTCAACCTCAATACGGAAACAACGATGCGCCAGCCTGGAACGGCTTTTCAGCACCACCATCCGAACAGCAACAACAACAACCACCGCCTGGAAATCAACCACCACCGTACGCGGCTGGTGGATACGGCCAGCCAGGCGGTTATCCTCCGGGTGCCTACAATCCCTCATATAACCCTGGTTACAATCCAGCTTACAATCCCGGCCATCAATCAGGTGGCTATCCTCAGCCGGGAGGTTACCCACCACCAGGCGGTGCACCAGGTGGAGCTGCGGCCGGTGCAATGGGCTTTAGCATGCCGCCAGCAAGTAAGTAAATACTGATATGTGCATTTAATAATGGTTATAGTTATTTCGAGTCAATTTTACTTTTTCATCATAACCTAACATTATCTAAAATTTGGTATCAAACGAAAATTCTTCAATTTCTAACACCAGTGCATCAATCACACATGTTTTAACACCTGTTATATGAACCTTGAATTTGAAAAGTATTTATTTAATTACTTTATTTTGTAAATTTCGCCTGCAGTGTTTTAAAAAAGTGTCGCACAAGTATGCAATCGCCTAAACTACAAATATTTAACGTCGCAAAAACCATACATCCAAAAATCAAATCCCTTACCAGGTACTATACGCTCTTTTGAACTTCTGAGTTTTGTTAATTGTTAATTTTGAACCTTGAAAGTTGCCAAAACACACACAAAAAAGCCGAGAAGCTACACTCTTTCTCACACGCAAACGCGCACACATATATTCCTTGCATATATTTTACTTAAACGCTTTAACTTTTATTGTCTACAGGTAATACCACATATTATTACTATCCGTACTATACACCACAGCCTTGTATGAATTTTGCGTTTATACCAATACCAGTTATTTTCCCGTAAATACTTTTTCTCTGTGTGTATTGTGTGTTAGTACATGAAGAAAGTAAATTTCAATACTGCAAATTAAAAAAAAAAATGATAAAGTTGATTTAAATGTAAGCATTGTTATGCATTTTGGCATTGTTAACTGTTATTCTGTTCTGATTTGCTTTGTTCATATGAAAAGTAGCAGTGTTAATATTTTTGAATTTATTCCAATTTAATCCAATTTGATTTCACAGATTCTAAAGAAGCCGAGGCAATGGCTAGCGCCCAAAATACCACTTACAACCAATATTCCAACAATGCTGCACCGAGCGACTTGCCACCAGCCTATGATGTATGTACTAATTATTTGTTATTTTAAAAGTTATTAATACATTTAATTTTTTAGGCTCTACCACCCAACTATGACAGCGCTAATAAGAAGAATCAGTAACTGTTATAATATCAACAGCAGTAAATCTCTAAATACGTTTGTTCACAATTTTTTACATAACGTCTAACCTGTAGAGCAACTCCACAAACTACGTCACAACTTATAAGACATAGACGAGAATATGATTTAAGTAGTAAAAATTGTTACAGTATACGGTTAACTAGCTGGCAGTGTTTATTATTCATTCCGCTGAACGTGCGCGTAAAATATTTACATATATACCATTTATATACTTATATAATATATGCATTCTTAATATGTTTCAAATCTAAACGTTATATATATCTATTACTGCTATATACCTGCATGTTTACACACACAGCATACACACATACGAGTATATTTATCAATTTAGCTTCAATAACCAATTAGTACACTTACCAAATATTATCAGAGCATATTTTACTATTTTGTTAAAAAAATCTTTTAATAATTAACAGGCAAATTGTTATATGAAGCGCAAATTAATTACAAATATGCTCAATTAAAATTACTAAAACAATTAATCTTCAAAATGCTCAGCAAAACTAAAATTATTTATACAGTATTTCCTTGAGAGCGATTGGCTATGCTAAACATTGTTTTGTAAAATCTTTGTATTATTGAAACTGTATATATTTTATTACCGTTGAACTTGTACGCAAATTTGTTTTTATTTTATTATTGTATTTATATATTATATAATCAATCCAATTGAAATAAATAAAGTAAGCCTAAGCTGAAGTACTATGGATTTTCTTAATTGTAAGCGATTCTACACCGAAGGCATTCGTCGTTCCCACGACAGTCGAGTCTACTCGCAAGCTAGCCGGATTTATGTCCGACCAAGCGCAGTTAACTGGACAGCCTTCCTCAATTAAATTTGCGGAATATTTGATGCCTTTACAACAACAACTACAACAGAGGGTGAGCTCATTATTTCAGTCATCGATTAAGACAATTAGACAATAGTTACATTGCCAAGTATCGGACACTCTAGCCTAACTAGTTGGCGTAGCAAGTTAAACTATAACCTCACTTCCATGTGACATTTACCATACCATAAGCTCATAATTCGTTCCCACGACAGCCGGTTCTACGCACCGGAATTGACCCGGATTTTATCCGGCCAAGGGCTGTTTCGTCGGTCTAACCCCGTTTGGATCGGTAAAAAAAAATAAAAAAGCTCATAATTGTACTTTTTCCATTTGTGTTTAATTACTGCAATTTGAAAGAATCTCTACCACCAGTTAGGGCCTGACTTGAAGTACTGGAAGTTGTTGTTGTTGTAACATCTAATCTCGTTAAAGTGATAAGGATTAGATAAGTTGTCATCGAGGGCATCCAAGGGTAGGCCCTGGAAACGTGTTGTTTCGACGAGGTCGGACCATCGGAAGATGGGTGTCAGATATGCAGGGTTAGCAGGTCGTACAAAGAGATAGTTAGTGTCATGCAGGGACTCTTCGCACGCTGGAAATATGGACTCTCGATAAGTAGGAGTTTAACCTGCTGCAGTATCCAGTAACTGAAGCCAGCGCAGGGGTTATTCTCGATTATTTCACTTCATTTCCCACAACAGCCGGTTCTACGTTACCGAAATTGATTTTATGGACTTTATTCGGCCGAGGGCGGAGATCTAACCTGTTGTTGTTGTGAGCGGCAGAATTCTGCCGAGTTGACAGCCTTGGCCGGATAAAAATCCGGGTCCGTTCCGGTTACGTAGACCCGACTGTCGTGGGAACGACAGTTTGAATCGGTAAGTATTTACTGGAAGCCATAATGTGTGCTGAAAGTAAACAGATATTTTCCCGACATTCTCGTCTTTCCATTTGAATGATGTTAACACGAAATCCGCGTAGACACCCTTCACCCTATCGCATTCCAACTCGAAAATATTGAGAGATACATATGTATGACAATGTGAACTGCTTCACATACGACCAATACCTTCATAAAGTCTCCTACAGTCTCCTTTATCAGACAAGAACAACCCTTTGGCAAATGTGCAACGGATACTTAAGAAGATGTTTTTCCTTGCTACTCCTCTATAAGGCAAAACGCCTCTGAAAGGTTGCGTTATCATAACGATTGAACAATGTGGCCTTTACGTCATCACAGCTGATTCGGACATTTGCTGATTTTTGCCGGTCGCCACTTCTACTTCTTAGTGAATTCCAGTCAAGCGACCTGCTTTTTTTCTTGTTCGTCTTTTGTTAGACTCCATAGCTGTGGGTTATGGTTTTAGGCAGAATATTCGACGCATGATTCGTAGGCACTTGTTGATGATTAATTGTATAAAGGGTTAACAAGCTATCAAGCCAGAGTCCTTACTGACAAAACCTCATACTTTCTAGGTTCTATGCTAAGTAGCTAGAATAGGGCAAATTATCTTATTTACCATATAAATCCTTTAATATATAGGACTCATTTATTGGACGAGTGAAGGTGGTATGATTCTGGTGTAGTCCCCTCAGAACAAATATGAAGGTCTAAATTACAAAGCGGTACAATATACTATACAAGTTCGAACGAGTTATTAGATTCACTTTTCTTCTACAGATGGCATATCGGCTCAGTCCACTTGCAGTGGATTAATTGTGTTAGGTACAAGAGTTTTTTACGTACATCCTGGTTATAGCAGATATAATATATATGAAAAACTTCAATCTCCTTAGGCGACTTCGGATGCCATTTACCGGCGAAGGTAAGTGATAGGGTAAGCCATTGGTGACTTCTTGGTCAACCCTCGTCGCATGAATCCGAACCCATAATTTGTTTCCGCTGATATTTAAACTCCTTAAAGGACTACATAGCCACGCACTAAGTCTAGATGGCCTTTGCATTATTATTGCTGAACATCAATGAACCTCGGAGTAATTTTATCCGTTAGTTGTTAGTAAAATAGTAAATGTAGGAACCTATATTGATATGGAAATTATGTAAAGGTTTCAAAAACAGATATTAGGAATAAACCTATTTACTACACTTCCAGTAGACTGCCTTCGTAGGCGTTTTTCTTATCGCTGTACGGTATTTTCTTAAGGATATCATGTCAAAAAAAGTTTTCGTACAAGAAATTGATTTCGATTGCTCTGTTTGTATGGCATGGATTGGCTTCTAAAGGAGAAATGGGCGTGTGCAAATTTACGATCGAGTCCCTCAGATACAGGGTGGGCCATATAAAATTTTGAATTTAAAAAGTCAATAAAAAAACGGCTTGATATTTTTCAAAGGTCTAACATTTATTTAAAAGGTTGTTTTATGAAATTTATTTGTGTAAAACAATTTCGGACAAATGACCACCACGGCTGAGTTTACAGTAGCTTATCCGATCCACCCAATTTTGGAGTACTTTCTCGATGGTTTCAGGCCTTATGGCAGCTACAGCAGCTTGAATCTCGTACTTTAGATCTTGAATTGTTTCTGGATGGTTGGCGTAACATTTATCTTTAACAACACTCCACAGAAAATAGTCCAACGGAGTTAAATCGCAGCTTCTGGGAGGCCAATTCACATCACCTCTTTTGCTGATTATGCGATTTTCGAAGATAGGGCGTAAAAGATTGAGTGTAGCGTTTGCTGTATGGCACGTTGCGCCGTCCTGCTGGAACCAAATGTTGTCCAAGTCTTCCTCTTCAATTTGCTTGAAGAAAAACTCGGTTAACATTGCGCGATATCGCTCACCATTGATGGTTACGGCGGTTCCTTCTTCATTTTCGAAGAAAAATGGGCCTATGATTCCACCAGACCAAAATCCGCACCATACAGTGATTCGTGCTGGGTGCATTGGCTTCTCGACGATTACGTGCGGGTTTTCTGTGCTCCAAATGCGACAATTCTGCTTGTTAACGTAAACATCGCGGTGGAAATGAGCCTCGTCCGAAAAGATGATTTTTTGGTAAAATTGATTCTCACAGTTTGTGTTGAAGACTCACCACTTTGGAAAAAAGTTTTCAATATTTCCCAGTTTTCTTCTAGTGAATAGCGACCCATTTCGTAAATTTTAGACTTTTTACTGAATATCTGTCACTTTCCCAGTGTGGTATTTGTCGTTTCCAATGTCGAAATATAGATAATTCAAATTTAAAAGATTAGATGGCCCACCAAGTGACTAGTTCACTTATAAACATATGACAGACAGTCGGACATGACAAAATCGACGTAGCGTGTGACGCTGTTCATTTACCTATGTACTACTTATATATGTATATGTACTTTCTGGGGTCTCCACTTTCTCGTCTCGATGTTACAAACTCCGTCGCTAACTTAATACTATACCCTCTTCGGGATAAAAATTATACATTATTTACACTCGGCGAAAAAAAACCCACGCAGTCGAAAATTTTGTAATATTCCTATTTTGAACTGTCACTATTTGTCATTACTATTTGTCTTATTTTGCTGTTTTGTCATGTGACTACATTATTTTACCTTTATTCTTAAAACCGTTAGCGTCCGCACGTGCTTATTACAGAATTTGCGGTTTTTTCTTTTGAATCAGTTGTGAAAGCTAGTAAAGTTGAACATGGTGTTGTCAACAAAAGAGAAAGCAGAAATCGGTGCTTTATAAAAAATAAATTATCCAAAGGTCAAAAAGCTCGTAAAATGGGCATAAGAGATTGGAACGTGCGTATTATAATTAAAAATTATACGTATTTTAATTGAATAGCTCGAAAAAGGGCAGGGGACGTCGGAAAACAGTAAAACCTCGTCAAAAACGACAAATTAAACGGATGTGTATTAATGATCGCTTTCAACATACTGGAACAATCAATGCAACATTTTACGAAACCACTGGGGTAAAAATAACTACAAGTTCTATACAAAATGTGCTGAATAACCTTGGATTCCGAGCGCGACGTCCAGCCAAAAAGCCACTTCTCATTATACGAATGAAGAAATACCGACTAGAGTGGGTAAAATTACACAAAACTTGGACTACATCAGATTGGGGAACTGTTATTTTTTTCGATGAATCGAAATTATATTTGTTGGAACAAGACGGAAATGCCACAGTGCGTCGTAGGAGCGTTTTTTGGAAAACTGTGTTTGGCCCACCGTAAAGCATTCGGCTTATTTAATGGTGTGGGAGCTGTAACCAAGTTTGGTGTTGGGCCGCTAATTATTCTAAAAAGATCTGTGATTGCCGAAATATAAATTGGAATTTTGAGAGAAAGCGTTTTACCAACTATTGAACAGCTGTCCGAACACGGCCAAAAAGTTTATTTTCAGGATATTTCAGCCTCTTGTCACAGAGCCAAAGCGGTAACCAAAGCACAAAAATATTGAAATAGATTTTTCAATATTTTATTACAAACACTTACAGGTTTCAAAACAAAAAGATTTTTACGGAATAGGGTCTCTTACGTGGCCAGGAAACAAATCAGATCTCAATCCAATTGAGAACTGCTGGCATTATTTGGTCAAAATGGTGGGCAAAATGATAAGAGAAAAGCGTCCAAAAAGGCGAAAAGAAATAAAAAACATTGTTGAAGCTGCGCGGAATAAAGAAATTAATAAAAATTATCTTTAATGCTTTTTTGAATCCATGCCTAACCAAATAGCCGAGGTTATTAGGAGGAGGGGGTGTTCTACAAAATACTAAGAATTTTTGTATACAAAATATGTTATTTTGATTCGTTATGTATTCTAATGCTAAATAAAAATCATATAAAACATAAACTATGTAAATAACTTGTTCAAAAATTACATTATTGTTCATAACAAAATTTACTTCTGTGGTTTGTTATGTGTGTGTTTTTACATTTTTCACTATAACAAGTGTTAAACTATAAGTTTTTTATAAACATAAACTAAATAAAAGTGGTTGACCCTCAAAGAAAAATGTTTATCTTAGAATAATATGAATCCAAGTTTTGCGCTATATAAAAGCACTCTGTAGAGTGCGTGGGTGTTTTTCGCTGAGTGTACTATTGAATAAGTGCTTTCCCAATAATTGGCAATATTTTACATCAGCTTCCTAAGAAGGATCGGCTAAACATTTCGTAAGATATTTAAGTTCTTATGTCATGCCCTAATAAACATACTTATTACTACATACCCATTTATATACATATGTATTTATCTATTTACCTTTACTTATGTATTTGACAGTGTTAATGTCCCCAATGCCGTTAGTTTATTCTGCAGAGTTATTTGCTATGTGCTTCCTTATTACAGCGGTTTAGACGTCCTTACGTCGAGATATCTGTTTACACATTAAATTACGTCGCGTCGAGATTTATTTTTCGTTTTAAATGTTTTATTGATCGCGTTTCCAAATATTTATGCAAAACAAAGTTTTCAAATTTCGTTTTAGTGTTTGTGGTTTTCACTCGTTTTACTCGTGAATAAGGAGTGCTAAATCGTGTATGATAAGTTTTGAACGCCTTTTTATTGTTGTTGTCATTTAACAAACCTATGTTAAAGCTATTTATCGCCAGTCTTCACTTGGTTTCATCGATAATTTTCGAAAATGAGCATACAGGATGAAAGTTTTCCACATGACGAACTCTTCGAGGCAGACCTCTCACCCACGCCACTTAATAGGTTTCAGTTTCCACACCGCTTGCGTGAACGGCAACAACAAAAGCTATACAACGGTGAAATTCCCAAAAGTCCACTTACTTTGGTGCACAATCTCAACATATCCAGCTCATCTGCTGACCAAACAATCTCCTCCGCAGAATCAGCAACAGAGCAACCACGTAACGCTGCCATGCTAAGTAATCATCGCATGATTAAGAGCGATCAAAGTGATCTCGCTAACGTGGGTGAAACGTGCGAGAAGCTGCTTGGAGGCGAACATAAATCGTGCTCTTATCAGGATATACATTCGGAATACACAAAGCGGCGCTACAAGCATGTCGAGAGCAAAGTCGGAAAATATATCGCAAATATACGCAGCGAAGATGAGCGACGTCGCAAGATGGCCCGCTTCCAAAGGCACCGTTCCATGCCCGTGGCACTGGTGCACGATCCGCAGGCATTGAAGAGGCGGCAGTTGCAGCGTGGCGTGACCGCGATGGCAGACAGTTTGAGCCAAGCGCTTGTGCGCGTCATTGACGGTGTTGAAGAGGAAGAGGACGAAATGGAGCAGGAAGCGAGCGCAGACTTGTCCAGCAGCAATTTGACGGCGCTTACATCGGCGACTATGTCTACACAGAGCGGCAGTGGCGGCGCTGCTGATGACGATGACGACGACGATGCAGAGGTTAATCACACACAGCAGACGGACGAGAGTGGGGAGAACGTTTTGTGCGGCACTCATAAAGTTGGTGCAGTGGATAAAGCTACTTATGCGCTCTTACTGGACGAACGCGATCGTTTGCAATCGTACAATGACTACCAGCAATTGAAACTGGATGAGAAGCAGAGTGAAATTACGCGTCTGAGACAAAATGTGGACTTCTTGCGTGTACGGCTGAGTACCGCCGAGGATCAGCTGAAGCGAAATGTTAGTGGTCGTCATACATTGAATGGCATGACAAGCGGTCCGCTTGGGTACTCGAGTACGTCTGGTATGTCTTATTGGGGCACCGGACGGCAGTCATTGCAGGGGTTGCTTTATTGTACCACAAAAACCACGAAGGGGACACAGACAGAATTCGAGCGCCATTCGCCGCCACCTCCACCGCCACCATCACCGTCTCCGCTACATGTTGGTTTACCAAATAATGAAATGCACATATTTGTGACACCCGAATCGCCGGACGCCAATAATAACCAATGCGTGGAGGGCACATTAGAGGCATGCGAACGGAACATTAAGAGCGTGGCTGCCATACAACCGATGTCATTGAATTTCAGCAACTATACGGATGCGTTGAACGCCGAACGGCGTTCGGTCACAGATAAAGGTAGGTGGTGTCAAATCAGCTAAAATATATCTTGTTTAACCCAGTCTTTTTCTCTGTAGGCTCACTACGCAAGCGCAGCAACTCTCTTAAGTTTCGAGAAGCACAAGCTCAAACGGTTGCGACCCACAACAGCGATAAGTTACAACATAATTCGCGCACAAGCCAGCCGAGTAGCTCCGATTCGGCCATTGATCTCGGAGCGATTGAGTTGTCTTCGTCACCGAAACCAGCCCGTAGTAAGCGATACACAGTCGAACTCAATGAACATACGACTTTAGCGCCGAAAGTTCGCAGTTTACATTATAACCGTGATCAGCGAACTCCTTCACCGTCGGGTTTGTATATTGCACATTGTTCCAACAGTACCGCAATGGATATCTCAGCAGCTGTAGACGCTACGCAAGGCGCACGCAGGTCGACGCTTCAGAAGTGTGGTGGGGCGGGTGGCAGGTCTATATCACGACGCTGGTTACGTTTGTTTGGCAGTTGCATGCGTTGCAAGAACCCGCGACAGAGCGAACGTGAGCAGTTTGCTCTACAACAGACTTACACACAAATTCCGTTGCTGGAAAGTACTTTCGACAGAAGCGCCATACCGTTGGCCTCGAATTAAAGCGATGCCATTTTTTGAGTTTATTTTTTTAATTTTTCATTTTATTTAGATTTGGTCTGTTCGAAAACCGTTCCTGAATTTGGAAGTTTTTGTATATTTCCGATATTAACTTCAGTTATTTATGTAGTAATTAATTACTTTTTGTTTAAGTTTCGTTTATAAAGTTTATTTTCTTTGCTGTAATACCATTAACTAATCGATTCAACAAATAAAAATCTTATTTTCGAAAGGTGGGAAGTCGATCCTTACTAATGTTCGGCTTTTATCTTGGAGACAGCGATCCATATTATTAGATAGAAAATGGTAATGCTATAATCACAACCTCAATCAAAATTGTCTATAGTAATTCTGTTGCTATATGTTTCTTAAACCCTAGCTCTTTGGTTTTGTAGTGGTTTTGCATTGCCGAAGAAATAAGGACGTCTCTAGTAGCAATTCGAAAAGTCATGGATATTTGAAAGTTTTCGCGTCAGATTCTACAGAGACCAACTGCTTTGTCTTATTACGCTAAACTCTCACTGATACTCATTTGCCACTCTACCGAATTGATTTTCTTTGTCTTCTTTTTCTTTTTATTGGCGTAGACACCGCTTATGCGGTCCCGACGGGTACTGTGTCGAGTACTTTCAGATTCATTTGGACTACATGACCTAGCCAGCGTAGCCGATGAACTATGTCAAAATCGTCGTATAACTCGTACATATCATCGTTCCATCGAATGCCATATTCGCCGTGGCAAAAGGGCAAAGAACCACATAAATCATCTGTAGAACCTTTCTCTCAAAAACTCGTAATGTCGACTTATTAAGTATTATCATCGTCCCTACCTTTGCACCATATAACAGGATGGGAACAATGAGTGACTTATTGAGTTTGGTTTTTGTTTGTCGAGAGAGGACTTTACTTCTCAATCACCTCCTCTTTCGAAGTAGCATCTTTTGGCAGGAAAGTTGTTCTGCGTTGGATTTCGGGGCTGATATTGTTGTTGGTTGGTCAAAAGTGACGTGGAAGCCTAGTCGCGAGTGCGACGACTGTTTGTGTGATGACAAGAGATATTTCGTGTTGTCCTCTCGTTCACTACCAGACCCATTTCCTTCGCTTCCTCATCCAGTCTGGAGAAAGCAGAACTAATGGCGCGGTTGTTAAGACCAATGATATCGATGATATCGGCGTACGTCAGCAGTTGTGCATTCTTATAGAAGATGGTACCTTCTCTATTTAGTTCTGCAGCTCGAACTATTTTCTCCAGAAGCAGGTTGAAAAAGTCGCACGATAGGGAATCGCCCTTTGTCTGAAACCTCGTTTGGTATCGAACGGCTCGGAGAGCGGCTTTGAAAACGATGAACAGATGGTGAGTATTTATTCTTTTTCACTAGTCTTTTCCAAAACTTGGCGTATGGTGTATATCTGGTCAGGGCGTTAATTTTCTAGGCTAAAGCCACACTGATAAGGTCCAATCAGTTTGTTGACGGTTAATCTTTCCACAATACGTACGATAGAACCTCATATACTATGTTAAGAAGACTTATCCCACGGTAGTTGGCGGAGGTTGTGGGGTCTCACTTTTTGTGGTTTGGGGAGAGCATACTTAAATTCCAATTGTCGGCTATACTTTCGTCCGATCATATTCTACAAAGAAGCTTAGACATGCTCCTTATGAGTTTTTCGCCGCTGTATTTGAATAGCTCAGCAAACAATCCATCAGCCCCCGCCGCTTTGTTTCCTTCAGATGGGTAATTCCTATTCGAACATCTTCATGCTACCAGCTGTTCTTGTACCGAGTTGCGGATGAGTGTTCTCAGAGAGGAGTGCAAGTCGAATAGAAAATCGTTCAGCTTTTTGTTGTGATTGCAGGTAGCTAATTGAATTCTTGGATAAGCTTTGATTAAGGGGTTAGGTAGGTTCAAAAATCTATTTATTTTTCTTATTAATAGTACAATATATTTAAAATATTCTCCCAAATTTCAAATTGATCCGAAGAAATAGACCGTTCGAAAGTTGGCCCATCAGGCCAATATTTCTCAGAAAAGTTTAAGCGATTTTCTTCAAATTGCAGATATCTTTTATATAAGGGAACTTGTCATTGGTGGAAGAATTTTTTTTGGTAAACTAATTTTTAGAATAGATAAAAACAGCTAAGTTTTTTCAGATCTATTAAAAGATTCCTATTTAGAAAATTTCAAAAATGAAATGATCGAAATTGGTCACACATCTAAATATAGTACAGGTATTGAACTTGTCGCGCATTAAAAATAGGGTATGAGAAAACCTTTTTGCAAAGTCACTAGAGACAACAACGAATTGATAATTCTGTTAATTTATATTGAGCAATGTTTCAGGCTGGCTTCATGCCTATATTATGTTATTTGAACGTCAGTAGGACGAAATAATACGAAATTGCATGAATTCAACTTCGAGCTGCCTTTGACTTTTCCTTTCCTCAGACCTCAAGAGAAGGCCCGCTGGAAAGATATGTAGCAATAATGAAGTGATAATTGCAGAGGTGGTTTTCGACAAAAATATTAGAATTTACTTGATGTGTAACAAAAAAGTGAAGATTATCAAAACATTATTTAAGCGAAACATTTTAAATTATTCATAAATTTTTTTTTTTAATTTCTTTCATTTTTTACTTTTTAATGAAGTATTTCCGCAAAGTATTTCAATGTGAACATACCCTAAGCTCATCACACTCAGTGCAAACCCGCTATATTGCAGCGAGCAGCGTTTGTAAACAAATCCACTGATAAGGTATGACGAGAAGAGTAGCAACAAAAACGTTGTTGTTCGTCTAATTTATGGTGATGTAAACAAAAACAACCACAAAAGAGATGAGAAGTGCAGTAAAAGCCACAACAACCTTTGACAGTTGAAGCATTTGAAATGACAGCATAACAAAAATCAATAACGTCCAAAAGACTTGCGCAGTGCGCGCTGAGGAAATGAAAAAGCCTGCCAAGTTTTGGCATCGCACGGTATAGAAAGCACACAAAACTGTTCGCACTGCTTGAAACTCTTCATAAAATTCAGTGACAAAGCATAATTAATAAACAAATAGCAGTAATTAAGTAATAGAAGAGTTTATAAGTAGAAGTTTAGGCTTCTCTCTGAAGCGTAGTGTGGAAAATGCACAATGCTCTACTAGCAGACATAAAAATGTTGTGAAGCTTATGTTGGAAGAAAAATCGAATTTGTGGCAAATATTGTAAAGGAATGTGCAAAATGTAAGGAGATTTGTTACGAAAGTTTTTCGTAATAAATGTAATGCGATTTCGGAAAATTTCGGCTTTGGAAGACAGTGAAATTTTGGGCATTTTGGGGTGTGTAGGGCTTGAGTAGCAAAAGTATTGACGACGCTGCCTTTCCTTTATCGATTAAAGCCGCGCAAGTTGTTGCTGTCTTTTTACTTGAGCTGTCAACAATTGCGACAGTCATAAGTGATTACGTGGAAGCCCTTTTACAGTGAGAAACCGCAAAATGAAAAGAGTTGCGGAAAATAGAGTTACTTAAATACCATAATAATACATAACATAGAAATCTTAAAATCTAAGCCTTTTACGGTAATAGAACATACGTTACTCGTTGTTGTGATGTCACGAGAAATTACAAAAAAAACAACATTTCAAGATTTGACTTAAACAAAATCGGCATTTCGCTTAAGTTACTTAAATTTCCTCGCTTGTGCGCCTCAAAGTAGACTAAACTATTTGCATTTGTGCTTCGGGCGGTGCATGTGTCTCTTGTAACTACAAATACAACAATTTTGCATTGAATTGTCTATCCACTGATTATCAAGAGTATTTGTACACCTTGAGAGTGCATAGAATTGTTAAAAAGCGGAAATGGAATCCGCTCAGGCAACAACTTATGAACCGTTAGAAGGTCGCGGCGCCGGCATACGGCATGAGCCCATGGATAGTCCGGAGGCGGACGTACGCGCACCTAAAGATCACAAACATTCCGTGTATGTAGCATTGTTGGCCGCTGGCATTGGCTTTGTGTTGCCCTATAACAGGTGAGTTGGATAATGAATATGGATTAACACACGTGTGTTAGTATGTAATATATGCGTAGCAGAGTTGAATTGCTGTATATATGTATATTAAACATACCAACCAGAAATGGCATCGGTTGTAGCTTCTTTGTAGCTCCTGCAGTCAACTCAATAAAATTGTTTATCATTTTGAACTGGACCTGTCAATATGTGGAGTATACAAACATCTTACTATACACATTCCCTTGGGGCCTAGTGGTATAGTCTTCAACTGACTCGTTTAAAATAAACTTTGCGATTCTAACTTGTCTCCAATCTTCCAGGCGTTGTGAAAACTCCGAACCGTTTTAAAAGGAACATATTTTTTGACTAAACTGGAGAACAGTATTCAATATAGTTGTCACCGGGGAGGATACACCGACTCAAACGTTTTTTTTTTTTTGTTTTTTTGGTTTTAATACTGTTGACGTTTAGTTTCAAAATCAGTCTTTTCGATACCAATAAATTTCATTACAGCGGGCATTTTCTTGGGGCATGAGGAAGAAGGAGTCAGATTCGTACCATAAGCCTTGAAATTTGGCTTTGATTTCATTGATTTGTGAGACGTTGTGTTGCCTTGATGAAATGTTGTTCTTCATTGAATTCGTATTTTTTCGTCGCATTACTGATGATATGATGACAATATCTTCAAATGTTTCAATAACGGTATATTAAAGTCACCATATAAAATTGTTCTCAAGAACTGAAGGTGGAATCATCGAGCCGTACTTCCTTCGAAATAAAGCTGGTGACACCGTTACTGTCAATAGAGTGCGGTATGGAACAACGATAGCCAATTTATTATGGCCGCAATTGGAAGAAGTTAATTTTGACAACATCTCGTTTCAACCAGACGTTGCAATGTGCCACACAGCACGTGCAACAACCGATTTATTGCGAGAAAAACTTAGAGACTCGATAATTTCAAGAAATTTTGATATTGAATGGCCTGCAGGAAGTTGTGACCACCATTTAGACCACTTCTTTTGGAGTTATTTGAAGTCGTTGGTCTTTAGCTATAAGCCAGACACTCTTCCAACTTTAGAGGTCAATATTGAATGTGACGTTATATGATATACGACTTGATTGGTGCTTGACAACTCATTCTGGCCGTCTGGGGTCTTTGTGCGCGAATTCGAGCATAAACGTGATAAACCCCCTGTAGTTGTCACTAAAATGCGAAGAAAACCCGTTGATACAAAAAACTGATTAACAATAATTCGCTGAGTATTTATTATCAAAATGTTAGAGGTCTTATTACAAAACTTACTGATCTGTATTTAAATAGCATTAATTGTAATTTTAAAATCATTGCTTTCACAGAAACTTGGCTAAAGCCCCACATTTTTGATAATGATATATGAAAATCAATAGCGAATTTGAAATCTCTAGATATGACCGGCTGAGTAGAACGGGAGGTGGTGTCGTATTTGCTTTTCATTCTTCAATTTCATATGAAGAAGTCGATGTTCCACATACAGACTTCATACAATTCAAGCGTATTCGTATTTGCGCTAATAGTGGCCACATCTACTTAACTTTATCTCATATACCGCCTCAATTCGACTTATCTGTATATATGCTGAATGCTTCTTTAGTAAATAGTGTTTTCTCCATTGCTAATAATACTGATTCCATGATCGTTTTGTGAGATTTCAATTTATCGTGCGTATCATGGAACTCTATTGGTGATTGTACAATTCCTATCAGTACTCGCTTATGTTTTAACGAGTACTTAGATGAAATGTCGGAGTTGGGTCTTAACCAAATTAATTTAATTTCAAACGAGTTTGGTAAGATCTTAGATCTAGTTTATGTTGAAAACACTTCAATGTTCTCCGTTGTTCGATGTGATTCTTTGGTTCGGCCAGAGGACCCGTATCATCCTGCTTTGGAAATTAACATCGAAACTATAGCTAACTTTGCTAATAATAATACACAAGATCTTTCTTTTCGGTTCAACTTTGCGAAAGCTAATTTTAAGAAGATTAATAACGAACTTTCTAAAGTAACTTGGCCAGACTACAGTGGCAATATTGTATTTTAAATTTATTCGAAAAATATGTTCCGAAGTGTGTTGTTACTCAAAAAATAAGTTCTAATTTATGGTTTTCGAAAGAATTATGCAAATTAAAAAAATAGAAAATCTCGTGCTTTTAAACTTAAAAAAAAACTGGTTTAGTTGCTGACTATTCAAAATATTCTAAATTTCGTAGACAATTTGCTGAACTTAACAAAATATGTTATAATAATTATATAAGTAAAGTAAAAAAAAATATTATAAGTAATCCAAAATTATTCTATGGTTTCGTCAACTCCAAATGCCGGATTTCTAACTTTCCGTCCGCTATGAAATATAAGTCTAGTACATATGTCTAGTGACAATCACACAATTTCTAATATGTTTGCTGAATTCTTTAAGTCCAATTACACTCCAAAATCTCCAAAAAATGTTCTGCTTCAGCACAAGTTATGTCCGATCTCTGTCATGAATGCACCTACCATTTCCGAAGCAGACGTCTTATATAAGTTAAATATGTTAGAACAATCATACAATTATGGCTCAGATACGATTCAGTCATGCTTTCTTAAGAAATGTGCCAAATATGTATATAGTATATACCAACCCCTAACAAAACTATTTAATTCATCTCTTATGCAAGGCTTATTTTCATCCATATGGAAAAAATCATTTATAATTCTTTTACATAATAGTGAATTTAGATCATCTCTTGAAAACTATAAGGGAATGACAAAGTTGTCAGCAATATCTAAACTTTTTGAAGCAATTATAACAGACGACATAACCTTCCGGATTTCTCCACTAATTTCTTGTTCTCAGCACGGTTTTCGTAAAGTGAATTTGTATCACATGTATCAACGGGCTTTGGGGAGCATTAGCATACTGATGTTATATACACAGGTTTTAGTAAAGCATTTGATAAAGTAAACCATTCAATTCTTTGGAATAAACTTGATCTTCTTGGTTGTCAACCAATATTTCTAAAATGGGTTGCTTTTTATCTTAGTAATAGAATTCAACAAGTCATATTTAACGATACTTTTTCTGATATAATCAATAGGGGTATTCAGACAAGCTTTGTTAATTCGTTAATCGTTACTGGGTATTTTTTTACGTGGGGTTTGTTTTTGTAAAATTAACAGATTAATTGAATCAGCTGTTTCGGAATAAAATTTACCATACTACCAAGGTAGAGCAAAAAGTATATTCACAGTTAAGTCTTTTAACAAAGTATCAACTGACGAATTACCAAATTAACAGGCTTCGGTTTGAATACCCCTATTGTTTTTCCGAGTAACGAAGTACCAGACTGGCAAGCATGATAGTTTTTTCGTTACTTGGTAACATCACTCAGCTGTTTTGTTTGCGTTGTTGCCTCAAAAGTTAACTTAATCAAAAAAAAAAAAAAAAATACATTTGCTGTCTACTACAAATTAGTTTCTAACAAATTTTTCAAAAATAAGTATTTAATATAATTGAATCAGCTGTTTTAAAACAAAATTTACACCTACTACTGATGTATAGCAAAAAGTATGTTCACAGTTAAGGGTTTTAACGCAGTATTAACTAACGAACTACCAGATTAAAAAGTTCGGTCTGAATACCCCTAATGTTCCTTCAAGCGTTCCTCAAGGTAGCCATCTTGGTCCAATTCTGTTCTACTTATTTATTAATGACATATTATATTATATCATCTGTTATTAAGTATTCAAGAATTTTATTATATGCCGGAGATGAAAACGTTCTAAGTCATATACTTCAAATAGCGAAAGATGCCAGTTGTAAACAGACTTAAACAACCCAGTTTCTTGGTGTGGTGTCATTTCAAACATGTCACTAAACCCTAAAAACTGTAAAATGATGTACTTTTCATTTTGTTGATCTGGTAGCAACTATGGACCCCAAACTCAATTTCAATCTTCACGCATCCTCCACGGTTTTTAAAGCTCTTAGTTTTGTTAAACGTTGGTGTAAAGAATTTGGGGATCCCGTTACCCAAAATCTTTGGCGAGGCCTATTTTAAAGTATGCTTCTGTGGTTTGGAACCCTAGTTATCAAGTCCATTTGAAGAAGTTAAAAACCGTTCAAAAACAATTTTTATTTTTAAATCATTTGCATTGGGATTCCAGTGTAAATGTTCTCCTTTACACTAACCGTTTAAAACTTACATTATATAAACCTACTAGTCGTAGGGAGATGCTTGGTATAATATTTCTTGTAAAACTCATGAATGGGTCAGTCTGCAGACCATTTCTATTATCTGATATTAATTTTAACGTTCTCGCCCGCTCTACCAGGCATGTTAGACCTTTACTTTTAAAATTTTTTGGCACAAATTTCGAGTTAAACGAACCATTCCGCCGTATATGTCGCGATTTCAATTCTCATTCCACACATTTGATCTAATTTGATTAAATTGAGTCTCAATCTTTACCATTAAAAAAATTATTTTATCTACTTTTAACAAGTAACATTTAAAAATAATATCCTTTCTGTAATCTAATTCTTAATTTTGGCTGCTGAAATTTTTGTTTCTATAGCTGAGCAGCTTAAGATCGCAATGCTTAAAACTCTCTTTCCTTTTATGACTCGGCTAATTCCGTTCGTTTGCGGATTGCGTCCCTCGCCTCGCATGGGCGGAACGAGGGTAATAGTTGGGTATTATTATTCAGTAGAAAAAGTACTCGAAAGTTGGGTTAATCGAATTCGTTCCTGCAAAAGAAGTCGTGGATGCCATTTGAATGATGTTATATTCAAAACTTAATTGCGTCGATTGAATTTCCTTAACAACTAATGCATTTTTTGTTTTTAAAAAATCATAACACTCTTATTGCAAAACCTTGTATCTTGATTGATTCTGAGCGCGGCATGCCCTCGGCATAGGACTTTAGTATATACCAAATTGTTGAAATCTTTACAATCAATTATATCGTTCAACCTTATCTTATTTTTATGCATAATTATTTTGTCCTCAATTATCATATAAATAAAAAAAACTGAATTTTCTTAACAAACCAAATTCGAAATTAGGTCTGACTACAAAACACATCGTATTGAAATTTTAAATGTCGGCCCGCAATCGATTTTAATGTGAATAGATTTGCATATAAAAAATTTAAAGGTATATTTTTAAAATGATTAACTACATTGATAAACCGTTCGGAATAAGTCGTTAAAAATACGACCAAAAAATAATCTCCCAGAATAACATTCGCGACGTCAAGAAGAGGATTTTTATATAAATGTTGGGATCTTGATTGATATTTGGAAAAGAAAGCTAACTTTTAATCAAATAACAAGAAAGTTTAGCTCTTTTTCTGTTATTCTTTTTTCTGTTATTTGCATAGTTGCATTTAACTATAGTGTTTCGGTTAGAAAATTTTTACTTTTTACTTCCAACTTTTACTTTGGAAAATTGTATTTGTTACTCCATAGAAATTTCAAATTTTGTAATTAAATTAAAAACAACAATTTTAAATTTTTATTTTGAAAACCGCAATGAAACATTTAAAATCTAATTATTAAAAATATCGCAACCTAGTTGCTGTCTAGTAAATAACTCCTGTACTTCTAAGAGGATGTACTGACATAAAGAATATTAAGACTTTTTGATTTAAATTTCGCGCGAAAATTCATTCGTCGAAATTTTTTTCTACGTTAGTATGACTGTCAATAACATCTGTGTCAAATGTCATAACGTTCAGAATGTTGGAAAAGGCCTTCGGTGATAATTGGTTGTCGCAAGCAAGTGTTTTGGTAAAATTTTTTCAAAGAGGATCGAGAACGCGTTGACGACGAATTGAGGAATTGGTGCTTTAGAATCGGCAATTAACAGTCAGAGATCTTACTGACATCGTTCCAAAATCACAAAATTTTTTTGAAAAGCAGCCCTGCGTTGACGTCTGTGAAACAATGCTTTCCGTCGCCAGGATGTCATGAAACATATTATTACTAGCGATGAGTCTTGATCCTCTGCTTATAACCCGGAAACAGACGGACATTCTGCCGAAAAACGTAGCAAGCAATGAAATGTTAATTAATAATTTTAGATGTGCACTTTTGATCCTACTGAATCAGACAATGATTGGACTAGGGTTATGCTATATAAACATATCTCATAAAGGTGTTGTCCAGTTAAAGCGAGAATAATTAACTTTAAGCCCACAGAGTATCTTTCCGCTTCTCTGAGAAACGAAGCGGAACACGGCCATGTTGTAATGCCCATATAAAATTTCGGGTTTGTCCTGTTTACGTAAGACTGAGCACCCACCTCAAATGCACATATCATCTTTTGACGATGGAACTCGGCCACTCTGATCTGACTGTTAGCGGTCTTTGATTTTGGAGCTACAATGGATATTAATTTGCAATACGAAAATATTTTATTCAATTTATTCTTTTTTTTATACTCTTACAACAAAGTTGCTAAGGAGAGTATTATAGTTTTGTTCACATAAATGAGTCAGATATAAGGTTATATATACCAAAGTGATCAGGGTGACGAGTAGAGTTGAAATCCGGATGTCTGTCTGTCCGTCCGTGCAAGCTGTAACTTGAGTAAAAATTGAGATATCATGACGAAACTTGGTACACGTATGTATTTCTTGGCTCCATAAGAAGGTTAAGTTCGAAGATGGGCAAAATCGGCCCACTGCCACGCCCACAAAATGGGCGAAAACCGAAATTTGGCACAAAGGATCACATTAGGGTGGGGCATATTTGGACGTAAATTTTTTGGAAAAGTGGGCGTCGCCCCACCCCCTACTAAGTTTTTTGTACATATCTCGGAAACTACTATAGCTATGTCAACCAAATTCTATAGAGTCGTTTCCTTCAGACATTTCCATATACAGTCCAAAAATGGAAGAACTCGGATAATAACCACGCCGACCTCCCATATAAAGGTTAAGTTGAAAATCACTAAAAGTGTGTTAACCGACTAACAAAAAACGTCAGAAACACTATAGTTTACAAAAGAATTGGCAAAAGAAAGCTGCATTCAGGCTATTTTTTTTAATTGAAAATGGGTTGGCATCGCCCACTTATGGACTGAAAACCATATCTCAGGAACTACTCGACCGATTTCAATGAAATTCGGTATATAATATTTTCTTAACACCCTGATGACATGTACGAAATATGGGTGGGGCATTTCCATATACAGTTCAAAAATGGAAGAAATCAGTTCACAACCACGCCTTCTTCCAATATAACGCTATTTTGAATTCCATCTGATGCCTTCTCTCTATAATACATTCATATAAATGAATGAATGAATGAATACAATTCAATACTCAAAGTACACAAATTGATCTAATTTAATTAATTTTACAGCAAATCAAAAAAATATGGAAATGACAGATAATGAAATCTCGATTATCACTTTATCATGCGAGAGTATAAAATGTTCGGTGACACCCGAACTTAGCCCTTCCTTACTTGTTTTAACTACACCTCATAAGAAGTATGGAGAAGAACCAGAGAGAGGGCGAAAAAATGTGACCCAGACTTACGATAGCAGACAGTCTTTACGTTGAAAGCAATTAAATATTTACATAATTACTCAGTCCTTATTGTCATCAATTCATTAAGTAACTGACAATTCCGTGCGCCTTGATTGACTAACTGAGTGCGAGCTCGTGCTATTTATGGTTATTAAATATTTCCTGGGTAATTTTAATACCTGCAAATGTTCTTGCGATGAATTTGCAACAATAATGCCATTACTATTAATACGTATATATTCGAACTATCTTTATTCTAAGCACAAAGTCGTTGAGAGGTGATTGTTGGGGCACACAAGCGTACTTAATATGTAGATATAATGTGACTTGATTTCATCCACTTGTCGGTACTAAAGGCATTCACACCGAAACACGCAATAACACAACAATAAAAAGAAAAAAATTTTAAACTGTGATTACTTTCGGCAAAATAAATATGTATATAAGGGCTTATGTATGGGTCTAATTTTATGTAAATATTATTTTGGTCGATTCTCCAGCTCCAAGTCATGTCTAATTTCCTTTAATTCTTTTATTGCAGTTTCATCATCGCCGCCGACTACTGGCAGGCACGCTTCCCCGGCCGCTCCGTGGCATTGGACATGTCCATGACGTATATAATTGTCGCCTTTGCCACTGTTCTACTCAATAACGTTTTTCTATCGCTGGCGCCATTTCGTGTGCGTATTCTTTTCGGCTACGTGGTGTCCTTTACCACACTCATCTTTGTGGCCGTCTGCGAGGTGGCATTTCATATGTTCGCCGCCAATACGGCGTATTCAGTGAACTTGGCTGCTGTGTCTTTGGTGGCCATCGGCTGTACAGGTGGGTGGAGGGGACGGGAGGGCATAAAGTTTAAGCTTAAATTAATAATAATGTTAAGTCTTTAAATAAAATAAGTTGTCATATTTTATACAAATTTATTCAAATTTCTGAAATTATTGGACTTTAAATTCTTTTGTGTAATGTTTTGCTATTCAGCAGCGATTCGCAAATTGAAATTTGTGCCCCGAAGTTTTTTACCTTAACACGTGGGCCACCAATACTTCGAGCTACTTTCTCGTACTTATAGCAAGGGGCACAACCCTGGGGAGAGCTGTTTCGCCTTCTCACTTTAGCTCGACTTCAAACGTATGTTTTTTTTGTTATCCTGAGGATACTTGGTCTAAGGCCGAAAGTCGTGCGCTGCTTGTGCTATATGTAAAAGAATCGTTTCTGGCCACTTCCGAGTAAATGGCGCTCAGAAAACTTTTCTCACTTGAGTGAACTTCTATACGTGGCTCCATCCTGCCATCTCAATGATGACGAAATTTAAATTGATCATTATTAAACTTTCAAAAACGAAACTCTAGGCAATCTTATGTTAACATTCCAAGGAGACAAGGAGAGTCGTGGTGCGGATCTTTTTACAGATTTGTAGAACTGTTTCGCGGCGATTATAATTTAGCCAAAGGATTATATTTTTGTGTACGTAATTTACGGATGATTCTAAATTCTAAAACTGAATTTTGTAAAATCGTAGTATGCTTTTATTGTTTTAAACCTTAATTCTTCAAATTTATTAAATATTTCGAACGAAATCATATTTTGAAACCCTAAGTCATGTATAATCATTATTATTTCATCCACAGTCCAACAATCTAGCTTCTATGGATTTGCTAGCATGTTACCGAAGCAGTATACCCAAGCGGTAATGGCTGGAGAGAGTATTGCTGGTTTTTTGGTATCTTCCAATCGTGTGGTCACAAAGATGTTAATACAAAATGACCGACTATCAACGGTGATCTTCTTTCTCACTTCGACACTGTATGTGTTACTCAGTTACGCAATGCATTTATTCACTATTAATTCACCGTTTGTGCGGTACCATATGAAGGCGTGTGCAAAGATTGTACTCCGGCCTGATGAAGATCGACTGGTGAGTACTCTATTTTAAATTTAGTTAACTGACTCATTCAATTTCTGTATTATTCACTCTTACAGCAAAATGATCTCGACGGTGACACGCCCATTGCCAAATACGGTGTATTAACGCTGGAGCCCACTTCGCCGCCGGCAAATGCGACAAATAGCACAACTGGCGCACTGAGCTTCAGCAATCCCGTTTATGAGCTTTCCAATCCAACGGCTGGTGAAAGTGTAATAGAGGGACTCAATAGTTTGCCCGATATGCCAAGCACTCCGCAAGAGCCCACTACGCCGACCACAGTGGCTTTCAAGGTAGAGCACGTACTCACGCCCGGTAGTTGTACGCCCGGCAAGCTGAGCGATCTGAAAAATGGCTTTGTCTCACGTTGGACCGTCGCCCAAGCGATCTATCCATACATGGTGTGCATCGCGCTGGCCTACTGCGTCACACTCTCACTATATCCTGGCATCGAATCGGAGATTATTTCATGCAGTCTCGGCACATGGCTGCCAGTACTGCTTATGTTTACCTTCAACACGGCGGATGTGATTGGAAAACTTTTGGCTGCTCTGCCATATCCATGGTCACGACGTCAGTTAATATTAATGTCTGGCTTACGCATCGTTCTGGTGCCGCTATTGCTCTTGTGCTGTGCGCCACGTCATCAACCTGTCATTTCCGGAGAGACAGCGGCTTTTATTTTCACAATCGGTTTGGGCGTTAGTAACGGTCTCGCTGGCAGTCTTCCAATGATGCTAGCGCCAGCCAAAGTACCCGGCACACTTAAAGAGGTGACCGGCAACATGATGACACTTTCGTATAACGTCGGCTTAACGACTGGTTCACTCATCGGTTATGTTTTTGAATCCATGCTGGGTGCACAGCTCACCAATCCATGTCCGACCTATCCGTACGCACCGGCCTCAATGTTAGACCCAACCGGGGCGCATGCGCAACTTATCAGCACTACTAGCACGTCAAGTACCGCTGCACCCATTTTGAACACGACAGCCGTTGCTGCGGCGCTGTTTACCACAACAGTTTCCACATTATTACCGACCACCGAAGCGAGCACAACCGCTTTGGCGACCACAACAGCAGCGGCAGCTGTGTCCACAACCAGCACGACCATGGCGCCGCTGTTGCCCACTCTAATAACGCCGACGACCGCGTTGGTGACCTCTACAGCGGCGGCGATTTTGAGTTCGGTAGCGGGCACCATCGACAATGTAGTCTCTGCCGTGGTGAGCACCGTCTCAACGGCGGCTCTAGGCGACTTGACTGGCGAGACGAGCATAAGCACCACAGATCCCCAAACGCCAATAGAGCTGATGCAACAGATTTAAACTTTTTGTGTGGCGGGTTTTAACATGAGTGTGGAGCGAGACTGAAAGGTGTTTAGTAAAGGTCAAAAGTATTTAAAATGGACAGCCTAGTCGGAAAGTGCCCCGGCTTGAAAGACGTTCGTATCTGCAAGGTCGCTATAATATATGACAAATTTGCTGTGGTTTATGAAGTATTGTAAATAGCTGCTTTAAGTTTTTGTATTCAGGTCGAATAATTTGTGGGTGTGTTAAGTTTTCTTTTTACATAGACCTCGCTATGTGTGCTTGACTGAAATGGTGGTGGTCGTGTTTATAATCTAAAACTAGAATTCTCACATAAACGAAATACAGAACTACACCCATTTTATTTCACAGAACGCAAAGCATGAAAGAAAATTGTTACCAACAATAAGCGGAAAAAGGTTTTAAAAAAGAGATAATACATTTTACGCATAGTACTTGCTACTAACGGCATGTCATACTCATAGCAAACACAAAATAATATACTCATACTGATAATTAGCTTACATACATACAAACATTCAAACTTAGATACTGATGATTCCAAGTAACTGAAGTAAAAAAAAAAAAAACACATTCGAGTAAGAATTCGCGCCTAAAGGTAGGCTACGTAAACTTATCCGATTTTAATATTTTTTAGTAACAAGCTAAAGCCGAGGTCGACTTTTAAGCGCCAAGTGCGAGTAAAATTCCGCGCCTAAAGGTAGGCTACAAGGTTTAAAACAAGCTGCAGTGTTGCTTACTTTTGAGCGCTGATTTTTTAAGCTCGTATTTCAAAGACTTGCTTGTTTGGTTTTATATACTCGTAAATATCACCCTTACTTATACTCAGTTATAAATAATATATGAAAATTGAAGTATTAGAATGAAACCCGTAAACCGCGTGCAATTCGGTGGATATGTGCTAGAAACTTAAAACAAATACCAAAACACTTATAAATCGTGTATAACTCAAAAATTTCAAGGGCAGTTGGTACTTAAGTAAATATAATATATTAAAAGACAGTGTGACGAATACTTTTAGGCGTGTTACTATGTTTTTCCAGCATAACCAAAATGGCTGATAGAAATTTAAATTTTTAAAATTACATGAGATATATTTTTAATATGTGCATACATAGCTACATACATAAGGTTTAAAACTAAAAGGGAAATAATTCAAATAAAAGAAACCGACTTGAAGGTATAGCAATCGGATTTGCCGAAAACTGTGTCATAGGAACTAAAACCAAATTTTTGAGTTTTATTATTTGAAATTTGCAATTTCCGTCGCTTACATTTTCCTTTTTGTGCCTTATTCTTAATATTGTTAAATGGTTTTTTGATGTGTTGTTAAAGATATACACTGCAGTGGGTTTCCAAATTATGCAATACTAACAAAAATATTAATAATATATAATCGCGTAAGCGGTGTCTACGCCAGTAAAGAAGAAGAAGAACAAAAATATTAATGTTTATTACTGATCTTTTAATTGCTCACTGAATACTTTCTGAGACTCTCATGTCACTATGAAAATCGTAGAGTACAGTTGAAAACTATCTATTTTTTATCCCTCTGATAGAATAATAAAATCTTCATTTATCGTCAAAGCGCCTTGTGTCTGACTCAATTCTGATGAGGCGACTTATGAAGGATCCAGGTAATTCGTAAGAATAACCGAAGAAAAGAGATCCAAGATGATTACGTTTGTCTTGCGAATATATTGATGATATTCTTCAAGTTCCAATTCTGTTTGTCATGAAGTTGTTTGATTCAGCTAATAATGAAACTAAGCAATTCTGCACTAGATTTGAGCGAATCCTGTCAAATCTAGTTTCAAGTACTGAAAGGTTACAGTTATTCAAGAATATCTGTTACAAGCAGTTGAGATTTTCATAGAAAAATCCATGTTATTTTACCTGCTTAGGCTTGATCTAGAGTCTATGACAAAACAAGTAATTTGTTAAAAGAAGGCTGAGCTTTGTCTAGATTTAACTGATTTTTGAGCAGGTCGAGTATCTGTTTCGAGACAATGTTGTTAAAGATCGTGTAAGGGAACCGCCATCACCACACACTGGGCACTGAAACTGCGCATATCAAACCCACTGTTAGTCTTATATAAAATTAAGCCTTGGCTTGTCTCAAATTTCAAATTATTTGAGTTTCTCATTTTTTTTATCACTTTTTTTTCATATAATTATTTTATAATATTTATCGCTATTTTTTAATAAAAACCTAAACTTGGTTATCCTGTAGCAGCTCTATAGTCTTTGGCGGCTCCTATAAAGTATCACTAAAATCAAAAGACAAGAAAGAAATTATGAAAACTATATAGTTTCATATATAGCAAATGCAAAAACAAAAACAAATATGAAAAAATGGCAACTGTTATCATTGTTCGTGAAATATGTATATTTGTTGTACGTACTCGTATGTTATCGTGATTTTGTTTAAATTTATAAGTCGTAACACGAAATGGCAATGTGAAATGTTTTGTGACTTTTTTGATAAGCAAAAGCTATGAATATTGTTTATCGATCGGTGGTAATTATAATATGAATATGCGGGAAGATACATTGTAAGTTAATAGAAATATGAATAAAGTGAAATTTCAAAAGAAAAACGAGTTTGCGTTATTGATTTCAAGTCGGAGTAATTAATAGGCTGAAAAATCATCGAAGAAGGGCGGAGCATATGGCAAACGCCGAAGTTGAAGCGTTTTCATACAATTTTGACACCAATTAAATTGAATAAATTGAATCGAGCGATTGTGAGCTCGTGCGCTACTCATTTTTCGTAGAGCTTCCACATGCCGAAACTTTCATGAAGGATATGTCCAACACATTCACTTGATATCTCTGAACAGTTAGTTCTCTCGATTAATTTAATTTTAAAATTATATACTTTTATGTTTTTTTATGCTGTTTTTTATAAGACTTACACGGAATTTAGGAATCCACTGACAAAACTTAGTTTCCCTGTTTCAAGGCACGGTCAATATTCATAAAACCTCGTCAATTTAAAAATACTCCTAAATTAACACACATAATCCCTTACTGTTAGTTTTCGTCGAATCATAAAACTTAAGTCACTTAAAATTTTATATGTCACAGACAAAAAATCCGTCGGCAAATTCTATTTGTGCAAATTAGATTATTTAAGAATGTCAGGTGTCCATGACTTAAATCGTTAAGTAATGTTCCGCACATGCCTCTAATCAACTTTTTACCATATAATTATATCGGCTAAAATGTGCGATTTTTAATCCTTTTTATATTCACATCTATATCAGCTCTCATATATCCCATATAATGATTTGTATTCCGTACAGTTTTGCACTAAATATCTTTATAAATTTTTGGGTTTCACCTAATATCGAATATCGATTTCCCACGACTTCGATTTTGTGGACTTGTTTAGAGTAGAATCACTTTTGCGTTGTTTTTAAATATAACGGATAGAAATATAAATACCTAAAACTAAAAGTCTTTCATTTTGTTATAAATATCTTACTTTTTCGTTAGCCTTAGCGAACGTTTTAAAAAGCTTTGTTTGAAAGCGCTTAAAGCTTCGACGCAATGCTTCGATACACAATATCTTATACGTATGGACAAACAGTGCTTTTGTCAATTTTGTGGATGATTTTAATGCTTGCTGAATTTCCCTATATTATAAGGGTAAGTATTTTGGGGGTGGAAGTTTTCGAATGAGGTTATTTTGCTTAGAGCATTCCTGTTGAACGACGGATTTATAGCTAATAGCAAGGGTAATTAGTTCACAATGAAGCAGGAATTTTTTGCTAGAGCTGTATGAAGGTGGGTTGTGTCCTATCTAACTTTATGGGATTTTTCTATGAATTTCCCAACGAAATTGACGAAGAATTCCACCATAATTTTTCACGTTCGAATTTGTTGCTATTCTCAGTATTTAAAAATACATTTTAGTTTCTTATATTCCTAAAATTTATAACGGATAATTAGACCCCGTGTGAAAGCATTAAATGCTAAAGGATATTTGTGAAATATTTATGGTGGTTTTATTTACATTGCTCCATCTAAATGTCATTATTCAATAAGATTCAATAATTAATTCTACAATTTCCGTCTTTGAGGATACGGAAATCCATATATAACGTTTAAACGCCTGTAGTTATACGCCATGACAGAGGACTATGTAAAGTAGATTTAATAATTCAACAAATAAGTTTTTGTTTTCCATAGTGTAGCTTGCTTTTGTTGGGAAAAATGTTGTAATTGTAGAAAATACATTGTTCTGTTATAGCTGACGTTTATTCAATGCTTGATTCAATCCTTCGCGAGATCTTTTATAGTACTTAGTCGGATGAAATCTTTTGTTGGCGTTAAAAGTATTCCTGATATTTTTCTTCAATACAGGTAAAAAATTGACTATTAGATTGGCAACTGGTGACTGTGGGGAATTTAAAGTAACAAAATGGTTTTTTGTTTCCATTGAGCACTAAGTCTGCTCCTTGTCTTCTTCAAGTATCCAACCATGATTTTTTTTGCCGTACAGCATTTTAGCTGTCTTCAGTCAACCCTTTTTATACATTAACGGTTTTCTGTGAAGCACTTCTAAATCTCTAGGGTGGTGTGGATGAGGTGGGGGTTTGATTAAAATACTGCTGCGTTCGTTGTCAGATCTTTGAAGTCTGTCTCGCATTGTATTTAGAGATATGCCTGATTCCTCCTTCATTCAATTTTTTAAGATTTTCTTAGAATGAGCAATGATTTCTTTGCAAAAAGGAGAATAATAGCTTTGTCCTCACTTTCAGATGTCACGTGATAACTTCTTCCTTCTGGTTTCAGATCTAGGAGGTCTAAGAGGTGGTCTAACCACCTAACTGAAGATGGTTAGACCACTTCTTCACAAATATACCACTCGCCCTTAAATACATTACAGTTTTTTAAAAGTTCATTTGGAGCCTTTAGGATGCTTGCTGAGCACTAATTTTTCTTATTTCACGGCGCGACGTGGCAATTTAAGAAGATCGAAAAAAGTGTCCGAACCGTACTCGTCAACATATTTTAACTTCGAAAAAAAATCGCGCTATTTTTTGAACGCACTGTTTTAGAGTTTGAGGCAAAAATTTTAAAGACCAATATCTTATTTGATATTTATTATTAATAACAGGGTTATTTTTTTTGGTAATATTCCTCTGAACTAATATTATATCTACTTCTTCTTCTGTACTGGAATAGACAACGGTTACGCGGTTGTATTCCAGTTAGTGACAGCTGTTTGGCTCTAATTCGAGATACCAAGTGATTACTAAGCCAGGTTCTTCTCCACCTGATCTATTCAACGGAGTGGATGTATTCCTCTTCCTCTGCTTCCACCGGAGGATACTGAATCGGAAACCTTCAAAGATGAAGGGTTCTCTTCCATCCGAACAACAGGACCTAGCCAGCGCAGCAGATGTCTCCTGATTCGCTGAACTTGTTAATGTCGCCGTATATCTTGTCTAATGCGGTATTCGCCATTACCAATGTCAAAAGGACCATAAACCTTCCTCAAACCCATTCCTCCTCAGGTAGACTCATCAGGTGATATTTTTATTGGAGTTGATACTGGTTCCAGGATGGACGAAATTATCTACGACTTCGAAGTAATGACTGTCAACAGTGACTTGTGGGCTAAATTGCGAATAGATTGACTGCTCCCTTGATAACAGCATATACTTGTTCTTGTCCTCTATCACGGCCTTATCCGTACACATCGCTTCTACTCTAGAGAAAGAAGAATTTACGACGCCATTGTTGATGTCAATGATATCCACATCATCGACGTACGTCAGTCGTCAGCTGTATACTCTGTTTGAAGACCAACGGCTAGAAGAGGTCCTTCCCCATTATGACGGACCTTTGGAGGTTGAAATGCTGTCCCAAAGTTCCTTTATACTAAGTGGCTGATGAGTGTACTTAGATACTCAGAGAACAGGAGTGCAAGTCGAGTAGAAAACCGATCCGATGTCGGTTGTGATTGGAGCTTCTCGACATCGAACCTTCCGTGCGTTTGTTGACGGGTGCTTTGCTGTACAGAGGCGGGCGCGTGTCTTCGCCACAACACTATAATGGTTCGAGCCAAACTTAAGTTCTCGGATTTACGCACGTCAAAGACACTGTAGACATGTCGTCAGCATGATGACCTTATTTTGAACTTTTCAACATGAAGCCATTCAAGTAATTTGATGACTTTTCTTGTGCTGGAATCTAGTACTACATCCTATTTCGGAGTGGGCAAAAGAGGTATCTTTGGCACAACGGTCGGTAAATTTAGTCTCCATGATGAGACACCCCCAAATTGGTTGAGGCTGGTTGATTTCACCGTTGCCCGAAATACGGTTATTTGTAGTACTAGATTCCGTCATAGAAAACTTCATCAAGATACCTAGCTGTCTCCGGATCGAAAAGCCACCAACCAGATCGATCATGTTGTGAAGGACGGAAGACTCCAGTGACTCGAACCACTATATTTTTTCAGCCAAGATATGCACCCGCCTCTGTGCAACAAAAAACGCACGTCAACAAACACAAAGAAGTTTCGACGTCGAGAAGCTGCAATTTCAACAGACTTCCGAACAATTTTCTACTGGATTTGCACTCCTCAGCATCTCGGTATACACGAACTGTGGAACTGCATTTCAAGCTCCTTTCGTACAGCTGCAAGCGAAACCATTGGTTTTCGGAAAATGCGAAAGAGTAGCTGTATGATGAGGAGTGCCTTGTCGCAGTGAAGAGAAAACAGACTGCCTACTTCGCAGCGTTACATTCGAGGGATGGGATAAATACCGAGAGTTGAAGAAGAAGTTGAAGAGAGGCCGAAATGCGTGAGTATGAAGAGCCTGACAAGCTGGCCGACAGTGATAATGCTCGAGAGCTCTACGAAAAGATGCGGGGACTAACAGAAGGTTTCAAGACCGGAGCATACTTTCGTAGTGATCTAGTAACGGATGCAACATAGTACCAGCAGATTGTGAACCCAATTCCCGAATCGATGAGGATGGAGCAGACATTCCATTGATCGATCGTGATCCAGAAATTCCAATAGCAATTACCCGTGAAAATAGATCGACACACACCACCTCTTCGTCGATTTCAAAGCTGCTTATGACAGCACGAAAAGGAGCTGCCATTATGCCCCCATGTTTGAATTTGGAATCCTCGCAAAACTAATACGGCTGTGTAAATTGACGTTGAGCAATACCAAAAGCTCCGTCAGAATCGGGAATGACCTCTCCGAGCCGTTCGATACCAAACGACGTTTTAGACAAGGCGATTTCTTCAATCTACTTAAGAGCATAATTTGAGCTGCTGAATTAAGAAGGCACAATCCTTTATAAGAAATTACAGCTGTTGGCGTACGCGGGTGAGATCGATATCATTGGCCAGACTAGGTGGAGAAGGTATCTCGAATTGCCGCCAAATTGTCAACAGAAGAAACGGCTGGCGCTGTTGTTAACTCAGCTATAACCGCGTAAGCGCTGTCTACAGCATTAAAGACGAGGAAGAGAAAAACTCTTTAGAAATGAGGACAAAGTTTTTAAGTGAAAACACCATTAAAATTAATTCCTGTAGCCGCGTTAAATGAGGTCCTTTATCTTCATGATCGATGCTGTAACTGTATTAGTTCTGGCTAACAGACTTTTCTCTTCTTATTTAACCCTTTTGATCCGAACCGAGACGATCAGTTCGTCCCGGTGTATTTTCAAAGATACCTAGCGTAGAAAATAAGTTTCGTAGCTTATACTTTTCTTAACGTCATTGGCTTGCATTCGTGGTATTTTAAATAATAAACACGTGTTCATTTGGACGCGTATTTATTATGCGAAATATGCGGGTTTTCGGATCGAAAGGGTTAACAGAACTCTTCTTCTTAATTGTTTATTTGGATCACACAAATTCAGCCTCCACGACGAAACATCCCCAAATGGGTTGAGGCTGATCGACTTCCGGGCCCCGAAGTATATTTATCTGTGGTACTAGATTCCAACACAAGAAAATACATCAAGCTACCTGGCTGTCTCCGAATCGAAAAGCCACCAACTAGATCGATCATGTTATGATAAATGGAAGACACGTCTCCAGTGTTCTAGACGTGCGTACGCTCCGAGGTCCTAACATCGACTCGAACCACTATCTTGTTGCAGCCAAGATTCGCACCCGCCTCTGTGCAACAAAAAACGCACGTCAACAAACACAAAGAAGTTTCGACGTCAAGAAGCTGCAATTACAACAGACTTCCGAACCATTTTCGACTGGACTTGCACTCCTGCTCTCTAAAAGCACTCATCAGCATCTCGGTATAAAGGAACTGTGGAACTGTATTTCAAGCTCC
The DNA here is from genome assembly GCA_027475135.1 of Bactrocera correcta. Taxonomy (NCBI): domain Eukaryota; kingdom Metazoa; phylum Arthropoda; class Insecta; order Diptera; family Tephritidae; genus Bactrocera; species Bactrocera correcta. The sequence continues at coordinate 74,743,965 of CM050326.1, forward strand.
TTACGTACAGCTGCAAGCGAAACCATTGGTTTTCGGAAAATGCGAAAGAGTAGCTGGTACGATGAGAAGTGCCTTGTCGCAGTGGAAAGAAAACAGACTGCCTAGTTCTACGAAAAGAAGCGGGGACTAACAGAAGGTTTCAAGACCGGAGCATACTTTTGTGTAGTAACGACTGCAACATAGTACCAGCAGATTGTGAACCCAATTCCTGAATCGATGACGATGGAGCAGACATTCCATTGTTCGATCGTGATCCAGAAATTTCAATAGCAATTACCCGTGAAAATAAGATCGACACACACCACCTCTTCGTCGATTTCAAAGCTGCTTATGACAGCACGAAAAGGAGCTGCCTTTATGCAGCGATGTCTGAATTTGGTATCCCCGCAAAACTAATACGGCTGTGAAAACTCACGTTGAGCAACACCCAAAGCTCCGTCAGGATCGGGAAGGACCTCTCCGAGCCGTTCGATGCCAAACGAGGTTTCAAACAATGCGACTCCCTATCATGCGACTTTTTCAATCTGCTGCTGGAGAAAATTATTCGAGCTGCAGAACTTAATCGAGCAGGTACAATCTTTTATAAGAGTGTACAGCTACTGGCGTATGCCGATGATATTGATATCATCGGCCTCAACATTCGCGCCGTTAGTTCACAACCACGGTTTTTCCAATATAACGCTATTTTGAATTCCATCTGATGCCTTCTCTGTATAATACATACATATAAATAAAAATACAATTCAATACTCAAAGTACACAAATTGATCTAATCTAATTAATTTTACAGCAAAATAAAAAAATATGTAAATGACGGATAATGAAATCTCGATTATCACTTTATCATGCGAGAGTATAAAATGTTCGGTGACACCCGAACTTAGCCCTTCCTTACATGTTTTAATTAAAAATTTAAAAGGTCATAAAAAAACTGACACATACGAACGCCAAACCCTTTGAGGGTTTTTCTATACTTAACTAGTACCATCACCCTGACTTGGAATTTCTCACCCCCTAGACAATAATCCCAAAAATGTTCCACAGTGTAATTCTCGTCCTGCTATATGGTGCAGAGGCTTGGACGATGACAACAACCGATGAGTCGACCTTACGAGTTTTCGAGAGAAAAGTTCTGCGAAAGATTTATGGTCCTTTGCGCGTTGGCCACGGCGAATATCGCATTCGATGGAACGATGAGCTGTAAGAGATGTACGACGACATTGACATAGTTCAGGGAATTAGAAGACAGCGGCTACGCTGGCTAGGTCATGTTATCCGGATGGACGAAAACACTCCAGCTCTGAAAGTATTCGACGCAGTACCCGTTGGGGAAAGCAGAGGAAGACCTCCACTCTGTCGGAAGAACCAAGTGGAGAAGGACCTGGCTTCGCTTGGAATATCTAATTGGCGCTACGTAGCGAAAAGAAGAAACGACTGGCGCGCTGCTGTTGACTCGGCTATAATCGCGTAAGCGGTGTCTACGCCAATTAAGAAGAAGAACACATAAACAGATTACAAGGTAGACACAACACCAAACTAATGTCTCAAAACAGAAGACACACTTTTTGTTTGATCAAACCAATCTCATCAAACATGCTGTTAAAAAGATTCTCCAGATTGTTAAGGGGCTTACAGCCATACTTGGTAGGAGGAGAAAGTTAACATAACATAGTTTTATTAGAGGAACTTAACATATCTGTTAACGCTGATTACTCTCAAACATTAGTGACGCATACATGTACATACGTGTTACTAAAGTTGGGCAGAACAGCTTGCGTTTAAGATAAATTTGGTTTTCGTCTGGCTCGTTAAGAAGGAAGAATTATAGAAATAGAGATTACGATAACTTTGTCCTTTTACTTTTGTGAAGTACGTTAGATGGAAAAAATAAATTAGCTCGGGATGTCCTGTATGAAAGGAGATAGAGCATACTAAGAAGGTAGGAAAACAAATAAATCAAGGTAATCAGATTCGGTAGAATACAATAAGTAATCGGTATGTAATTGCTAACGTCAGTGTTATCAATGTGAAGAAACTTCTAAAAAAAAGACAGTATTCCAAACCCTAACGCTCAGCTCCCTCACTGGACTAAAGCATTAAATTATAGAAATATTACAAATTCTGGATGTAACACAACATTGAAGATAATGAGTAAACCAAACCAGTTCTTCCTTAAAGAAGTAGAGAGCTGCTATCTTGGTGGGTTTTTAATATTCAGAAACTAGTAGAGGTAGAATTAGCGGAATGTAGAGCATGCATGGAGAATTATGAAACTTTACGAGGCAGTAATCTGTGTTTAATTCGAACTCATCAGGAAGCATAATGGCTTCCGAATGATTATATAAAAGCAGGCACTTGGTTTCAAGAATTTTTTCGGTTTTCCCTTTAAACTAAGAAAAAACCATGGAACTACGTACCAAAAACTTTATGTGTCTTTCACTCAATCACAATGCTTTATTCAAAACAAAGAAAGACGATGGACAGTTTTCAGACTTTGTCGCGTCCGAAACCCGAACACTCATTATTCTGAAAGGCTGCACCTCAACCTAGTCCTTGGTATATTTTTATTAATAAAATTATATATTTTTAAGTACCTATAATTACATGCTTGGTGAAATACGATCACGCTGTATGGGTTATAAGATTATTAATAAGCGCCATAAATCTACGTCCATCAAAATTGTAACTTTGACATTTTACACAGTTTAATGCGAAAATTTTATAAACAAAGCGGCAAAGACTCGTTAGCAAGGATGCATGCAGTGTGTGTAAAATATTTGCATACAATGTATATAATTAAATCTGCTTTTAGGCGCTTTTCACACGCAACGGCACATAACAGACACACACACTCACACAGTGGTGACGACAATTCACCTGAGGTTTTGAGAAATTTCCTTATTTACGAGCGACGGTGTTATAAAAATAAATATGCCATGCAAATAACTTGTTTATGCAAAACAATTTCCATTGCGCCAAAATGTATGCTACACACACAAACTAAGCTTCTAGTTGGTGAACGAGCGAAAAAAGTCATCGACGCATGCACGCATATAACTTTCATTATGAAAGCGTTGGTGTGTGCTGTGTGTATTTTAGCGGTCATAAATAAGTTGCATGCAGCAGGGGGGAGCGGGGCGCGTGGCAGCGAACATGTGAAACGTGACGTGCAACTCTCCATCAGCGGCGCGGGTGCACCTTACACATTTCACGCTGTGACGTGGCACTTCAGCAGCGAGTCGAAGGCCCGCCTGCGGCTGTGGATGCGTGCCACGACTTAGAAGTATTGATTTTGCATTTGTTGTGCAACATAGCCCGCAGCCTAGGCATTTGCTGTGTGTGCCTAAGTGCTGTGCTGGAAACGTGTTGCAGCGCATTTCGCCACCGGCTGGGTATAAGAAAGCAGTCGCATAAGCACATACGCCGCACACAAATGTACATAAGCCAGTGAGTGTTTACAATTTGCGAAAGGGTTGTGCATCGGCGTGGAATGAAGGACTGCAGTGTCGACCCGACCGGTGACTGGTCGAGTGCGGCGAGGGGTTAGCGCGATGTATGTAGTGCCCCGCAATGTCATTGCTCCCATATTTAATGCTTGTTGCCACAGCGTGGTTGGCTGGGCGTTGGTTTGTTTTCTTTCGTTTTGTCTTTGTCACTATTTTCTTTCATTTCCGTTTTTGTCATTTTTGCCATTAACCTCGTAGCCAAGATTTGCCAACAAAGTGTGGCGCTAACGGTACCAACGACTGACCCAGTGCGGCGCACGTTCTTATCTCCGCTCATTTCCTTTTATTTGCAAAAGGCTACACTTGAAATGCTCGGCTCGAGGGCAACAAAAACACAAATACTTTATGAGTGCAAGCGCGCAATGGTGTATGTCGTTCACTACTATTACCCCTATTGTTGTTGTTACTGCATTATTTAGTAGTTTGCTATTTTTCAATTCGACTTCGGTTTTTTATGCTTCGGTATTTGTTGTGCATTCGTAAGATGTTTGCATTTGCTTTTAAGCATTCAAATATTGGCCAACTTATGCACCAAGCGGTTCGGAGCATGAGTATCAAGCCCTTGCAGGTGGCTCGAAGCCAATTGTGGTTATTTAGAAGATGGTCGGCTGGTAAAGGCCGAGGCAACGACCTACTGTAGATTTTCGTGGCTATTCATCACGGACTCTTTTGGTCCACGCGGGTACTATATGAAAACAAATAAAATCTTGTTAAGTGAAATCCATTATTATATGTACATAAATTATATTTTACAGTTATCCTCCATTAAGTGGAAGAGGCAGCCCAGGCTGCTCAAAATGTCCGAAATATTTGTGGCCCTGATACTGTAACAGCCAATCCAATCGAAACTTTTGAACGTCCTGATGACCTAATTGTCGAAAATGTCGATAAAATAATGGAAATCGTCTATTCCGACCGTCACACATATAAACTCATGGTGTAGGCTAAACATTACATAAAAAATTGTTTGAAAGTTTTTAAATAAATCCGATACGAAAAGAAACTAAATGTTCGAGTTAACCAATGAACACCTATCAGGCCGAATTTCGAATCGTGAATCGTTGCTATTTCGCAACCAAATTGATGAATTTCCGAAGCGGATGAAGAAAAATATGTCCTTTGTGGTCGATCCGTGGTAAGTGGGACTGTTCTGATCCATTTTTAGGAATGCTTTCAGTTTTTTTACTTTCAGATAAGACAAAAATAAGTGATTACGAAGGGCTGGTGTCGGAAAATTTAAAGTTGCTTAAGGGGTTAGGGGTTAGAGGCACTAAAAAATGAGAATTTTCAATAATTTTTTTTTTTTGCTATTAAATCATGTTATTATGGCATTATTATAGAATGTGTTGACTTGAAGTCACGAAAATTTCAAAAAAAAAAAAGAAATTTTATTTTCAAAGTTATAGTTGTTTGTGTTGACCCAGTTCCAGGAAAGGTACTTGCGGTGACAACTATAAGTCCTTGGACAGTCATCTAAAATCAATCGGACAAGGAAAATTAGTTTTATAAATAGGTAATCATGGCCTCAGGAATTTTTTTTCTAAATTTTTGGGAAAAAATCTAACTGTTGATGATGGTCTTAAAAAATTGAAATTAAAAAAAAAAAATCCTTCGATCAGGCCCGAGTTCATTACGTATTCTAAAAGCTGTATAAATTTCATTAAAATCTAGTGAGCGACTTTCGAGTTACAGTTGTCACCAGCTCAAAAATCAGAAAGGAGATATTTCATTTTGCCTTCGTTCACCACCAGACCCATTTGCTTTGCTCCTTCCTTATCCTGTCTGGAGAAAGCAAAAATAACGGCGTGGGTGTTGAGGCTAATGATATCATCGGCGACAGCCGAGGCGCCAATAATAGTCTGGAAATCCAACTTCTTGGCTAATTCTGCCATCAGATGCAGTGCAGCTGGTCCTGAAATTCTGTCCGGTGACAAGCATGATCAATGAAAAGTTTTGATACTATAGCACTAAACGGCTTCTGCGAGTTCATCATCTTTCATATGATGGAACAGCCATAGAAATGAAAACGATGTTTTCGATTTCGATTTCTTCTTTACTGCAATTTTCATCCACTTCTTCATGTAGACAGTTTCCGTGCTGTTTTGTTTTCTTTCTCGTAGTAAAATCGTCACGACATGCTTTAAATTCTCTGCAATTTTGCGTTCATTACAAATTATATACTCTATACTGGTCGGTTTTAAATGCATATGAAGGCTTTCTATATTTTTAACTCCAACATCGGCTGTGACATTGATCTCTTAAAAAGACAAGTTTCTTTCATCGATTGACTGAAGGATTTTAAATCGCCAAGCCGTGACAAGTGTTTAACGTAAGATTGAGTTTTTTAACTTATTTCAAAGCTTTTATAAATCCGGGAAGATTTTTGAAAATGATTTGACGGCATCGATTCTGGCAAACCACTTGTATTAGAAAGACAATGAAGCAAATTTGGTATTTTAGATTCCAGAATTTCCAGACATTGTGTTGCTACTGAAAATATTGAAACATTTTTTGAGCGACACTGAGAAAAAGTTATTTTTCGAGCACATCTTTCAATCCGAGTCGACTTTAACCAAACAGCGCGTGTGGGTACGATTGCACGAAAAAACTGGTTACTTACAGCATGTTGCTACGGAGTATAATAGTTATGTTCCCCTAACGGTTGTGCGCATCACGTGAAACTAAGCTAAGTTATAAGGTTACATACATATATATAAATATATATGACTGTCTGCCTGTCCGTCATTCCGTGCAAGTTGTAACTTGAGTAAAAACTGAGATGTCTTGGTGAAACTTTGTATGCGCCTTCCTTGGTAAAAAAGAATTACGAGCTCATAGATGGGCGTATTGGTAACTAAACACTACACCTATATTTTAATAAAACAGGGCATCGCAGTAGCAAGGAACACTTGGAGCTAAAAATTTTGAAAAATGGGCATGGCCTCGCTCTCTAATAGGTTTAATGTAAATATTTTCTAATTCATTCAAAGATAATTCTCTTAAGCACTCCTGACGGCATTAGAAAAATGGATGAAATCGGATGTTAACCCCACACAAGAGTTATTGTGGATTGGATTTCGAGGCTGATATTATTGTAGGTGGTGTTTACGCTGGTTCCAAGAGAGAAGAAACTCTCTTCGACTTCGAAGTTATGACTGTCAACAGTGACGTGGGAGCCAAGTCGCGAGTGTGACGACTGTTTGTTTGATAACAGAAGATATTTCGTCTTGACCTCGTTCACTACCAGACCATTTGCTTTGTTTCCTTATTTAGTCTGGAAAAAGCAGAACTAACGGCGCGGCTGTTGAAGCTATCATATAGAATACTATACCTGCTCGATTAAGTTTTGCACTTCGAATTATTTTCTTCAGCAGTACATTGAAGAAGTCGCACGATAGGGAGTCACCTTGTCTGAAACCTCGTTTGGTATCGACCGGCTCGAAGAGGTCCTTCCTGATCCTGACGTAGCTTTTGATGCTGCTCAATGTCCGTTTACACAGCTCTGTTAGTTTTGCGGGGAAACTAAATTCACAGCGCGGCATAAAGCCAACTCCCTTTCGTGCTGTCAAAAGCAGTTCTTCGTCGGGTAGTGTCTGTCGATTGTCTTCTCACAGTTTGCGAACCATAAAATATGTCTGGTGGTAACAGAATGGGTAATGGTATTCTAAAAGTCTCACTTTGGATTCATTACACTCTATCAATGAACAAAGGTCAATCTAAAGACTCACATCGAGTGAACGTGAACAAAGCTAAAAGAACAAACAGGAAGAAATCCCCTTAAATCAAAGGACAATTGAACTTTTGAGTTACTTTTTTAGGCATTCCAATTTATATTTGCGCAAACACACACACCTACAATATTCCGTTGAATTGCAGTGGCAAAAAGCAAAAATTGCACATACATACATTAATTTCTCCGCTGATTGCATTTGCATTTATTCCTCGAGCCTTTAAACGATTTTAAATAAAACGCGATATATTTGTAGACGTGTGTGTGTGTGTGTGTCTTTAACTGTTTGCATGCATTCACCTGAAGCGCGCTGTTGCTGTTGTTTGTTGAAAAGTCACTGGCTGCTTGGAACAACTGCCACAACACCGGTTGCTAGCACAAGTGGCACAACAACAACAACAACAATGATAATAATAATACCGGCAATTGCAGAAAGGCGAACAGCGTCAGCCGGAAAATGCAAGAAAAGGAAATTAGAAATGGAAATTATTATTGTAATTTAAATGTTAAGCGTTGTTGCGCGCTCTTGTATACATGTGCTTTGAAGCGTTCGCCAACGTTGCTGTTGCTGCTGCTTTCACACACACACACACACTCACACTTACACACATACATTTGTTATTGTTTCGTAATTTTTGCTTCACGATTGCAACGATTGCTTCGGTTGTGCTGCTGTATACCCAGCTGCAACTGCTGTTGCCGATGGCGTATACGTAACATTTGCTTGTAATATACCTAGCTGCATATCTACATAAATACAAATATACAACAACAACAAAATGAAACTCTAGATATCAACCAGCCGCTACTTTGCTGTTGTATATTCCATGGTTATTGTTGTTTTAGACATTGTTGACCTTTTTCTGTAGATGTGCTGCTGCTGCTGCTGCTTTAATTGTCGAACACTTTAATTGCCAAGTCATACTTTTATTTTAATTGTTCAATTTCTGCAACAGAAATGATTGTATGCATTCAAGGCAGCATATGTCTGTTCAGAAGCTTGTGCGCTGGCTGGAGCAGGTGAGTGCGGAGTACGAAAATCAGTGCGAAGGAATTTCATTTCAAAACTAAGGCGATGCGGCTGCATGGGGCAACAGGTATGCAGCTCAGTAGTTTCTTAATGCAAGAAACTTCTATTATTTTATAGGTTTGGATGTGTTGTTATTGGTGTCTAGTCTTTTTCTCTAAGTAATTATATTATACATGTTGGATATATGTATATCTTTTTATACCCTGAACAGGGTATATTAACTTTGTCACGATGTTTGTAACACCCAGAAGGAAGCGTCGGAGACCCTAAAAAGTATATATATAAATGATCAGTATGTTGAGCTGAGTCGATTTAGCCATGTCCGTCTGTCTGTCCGTCTGTCTGTATATATAAGAACTAGTCCCTCAGTTTTTAAAATATCCTTTTGAAATTTTGTAAACGTCATTTTCTCTTCAAGAAGCTGCTCATTTGTCGGAACGGCCGAAATCGGACCACTATAACATATAGCTGCCATACAAACTGAACGATCGGAATCAAGTTCTTGTATGGAAAACTTTCACATTTGACAAGATATATTCACGAAATTTGGTATAGATTATTTTTTAAGGTAACAATGTAATCTCTAAAAAACTTGTTCAGAACGGGTTACTAAGCATATAGCTTCCATACAAACTGGACTCATAGTTACTAACAGAAATGCACCTGTGAAGGGTATTTAGCTTCGGTGCAACCGAAGTTAACGTTTTTTCTTGTTTTAAATATACATAGGTGCGGTTGAGTTTTTAAGAATAAAATATGGATTATCTCGATTACCGCAAAAACTAGGAGTTCTTTGGTAAAGCTTTTCACTAAACCATTTGTGTGAAATAATTCAAATAACCAGTTTTTGGGTTTTTATTTTTGATTTTTATATTTTTTTCTGGCAATTTTGGGTATTTTTTTCTTGGTGTATACTAACCTTTTTATGCCACAAAAACCCTGCCACTGCAGTCCAGAAATTTTAAATTTTTGTTTTTGTGGCTGAGCAGTTTAAGATCTCTTGACTTTCATTGCTCAAAAAATTCTGAACGTATGCGGATGGCGCCCCTTTCATAAGTTGGGCCGGAGGAGGATAATCGTTATCTTTATTTTCTTTGGTGAACCTCTTTAGCATTTCGACGGTGTCATAAAGACTTTTAATACTCAAAATATTGCTGAAGAGTGCATATCTTCTTTAAAATGTAAATTAAGGGCAAAAAGCTCGAGTTGTTTACGAAGATACGTAGTAACAACCGGGAAACCTTGTACTTCTAATTCGGTCTGAGAGGACTTTAATTAGTTGTAAACCGGTCTCCTGGAACGTCTAAAACTTAAAGGGCACATTTTCGGGCCTCCATTTCTATGACCTATATTGTAAAAGCCCCGTCAGGATTGAGAAGGACTTCTCCGAGTTGTTCGATACCAATCGAGTTTTCAGATAAGGCGACTGCATATCGGACGACTTTTCCAATCTACTGCTGCAATAAATAATTCGAGCACCAGAGCTGAATAAAGACAAGACAAGAGGTTACAACTGATGGCGCACGCGGATAACATCGATATCCTATCTGCTTTCTCTAGGTTCGTCAATGAAGCGAATGGGTCTGGTGTGAACGAGGGTCAGACGAAATAGCTCCTGTCATCAAACAAACAGTCGTCGCATTCGCGACTTTGCTGACAACACACTGTTGACCATCATCGTAGATTAATTCATCCATCTTGGAACCAGAAACACCAGCAAGCAACGTCAGCTTCGAAATCCAACACATAATAACATCAACAGGTGCTACTTCGGACTGAGCCTTCGAAAAACATAAGCCAAACTCTATAAGTCACTCATTATTCTCATCCAGCAAAATGAGGTAGGAGTCGGCACTACGTGTTTTTAAGAGAGAGGTTTTGCGGAAGATTTATGGTCGGCGAATATCGCATTCGATGGAACGATGTAGGAATTATACGATGACATTGCCATAGTTCAGCGAATTAAGACTTCAGTTAAAACTTACGAAAACTAGTGTGCAAAAGTGGGTGAAAACGAATGATAACCAGCCTCTTCCCATCAAGCGGTTATGTCAAAAACTATTAATAGCGTGATAACTCACTAAATAAGTATGACAAAAGTAATAAAATTCGTATCAAACCTTTTATTGGGTGGCTTAGAAATCCGTATAAAAGTTGGAAAGTTGGCGTTACACCACTCACCCTTAAGTCAAATTTCAGAATCTGTTCATAAATACCTGAATAACCCAAATTGGTGGAATAAGCATAACAATGCCCTGACATTCTTATGCACTACTGTGCCCAAAAAATAAGGTGACATTGTATTTATTTTGAAAATTCTTTATTTATTCTTCCAAATCAAATTCATCCCCTTCAAAGTAATCTACTCCCGATGCAATGCATTTATGCCAACGGATTTTGCAAACTTCGAAACACTGGTTGTAGTCACTTTCCGGGATGGCCTTCAGTTCGTCTTCGCTGCGGCTTGAATCTCCCCGGATCGGTCTTTTGAGCTTGGAGAACAGCCAGAAGTCGCACGGCGCCAGATTAGGTGAATATGGTGGTTGCGGTCACGAATTACGAGGGCAGTATGGGATGGTGCATTATCGTGGTGTAAAAGCCAAGAATTGCGTTTCCCCAATTCCGGCCTTTTTAGGCGGATAGCGTTACGTAAACGAGGCATAACGTTCAAATAATATTCCTTGTTGACTGTTTGACCGGTTGGAAGGAATTCATAATGCACAACACCACGATAATCGAAGAAAACAGTCAACATGACCTGTATTTTAGAGCGACTTTGGCGCAATTTTTTGGTCTCGGCTCTCTTTTGGCACGATATTCGCTCGATTGATCGGTTGTTTCGGGGTCGTAAGCAT
>CM050326.1:74755585-74777765 GCA_027475135.1 Bactrocera correcta
GATTCCAACCGCTCACAAACATCAGCAAACTGTTCTGGATGAAATGACAGCTCTTGAATCTCTTCAGATTGATCTTTGTCCCAAATGTGGTAATTTTCCTTGTTAACATATCTTTTGAGCTAGATATGGGTCTCAACACTGAAGAAAATTTGGCTCGAAAACATCGGATCTGGACGTGGTCTATTCGGTCGAATATTATTCAATAATGTATGTTGGGTCTTAAGATGGGTAATGATGTGGCGAATAGTACGCTCAGTAGGCCGATTGTGTTCACCTTAAGTTGAGCGAAGCTTGAATTTGCGCGACAAAGTAAACCGATTTGTAGACGTTGTTCAAGCGTTAGTCTTTCCATGATGAAATAACACGGCTGCTTGACTCGATTCAGGCGGGATTTGCCAAAAAACGGATATTGAAAAAGGTAGCTCTACTTGGAACCCCCGCTATTTCACAAGCTGTTCAAGCTTCATCAACCAATCACCTTGCTTACCGCCGAGTTAAAGGATATATTCAAAAGGGCAATAACTTTCTAAAAAATTTACGAAGAACTAAATTTATCTCTAAGGATAACAAGTATACATTTGAGTCGGTAAAACAATTGTATGATCGGCTTGAGACCGACTACTTTCAGTGGGATTTTATACTTCAGCGAAAACTTGACTAAAATTTAAAAATCAAATGTGCCATAATTTGTGTTCGCCTGCTCCCGAACTTATTCCTTCCTTACTAGTTAAATATACCATACACACATACATATATTGTAAGCATGTGCAACAGAAATTTTCACTCCACATAGAAACACATTCTTAAGCATCCCTTCTATCCGTGGCTCACGCTGGGCCGCTCCGTTATGTTGCTCTGGCCCAGCAGCAGCTCTACACGCTTGCAACGTGCGGCTTTAAGGCTGCTCTGGTGACCTCAAACGACCCGCTCAACAGGAATTCTGAAGCCTGCTGGCTGGGTTGCATGTCGGCACGTCGCTTCTGTGTAAGTGCCTGCACATTTACGAGCTTATGCTGTTGTGGCAGCATCATGCGTGACTATAAATATAAACAAACACACGCAGGCAAATTTATTTGAATACTTTGTCAGACATTCATATTTTCTTGCATGTTTCCATGCATCGTTTTTGCATGCCGTTTAAATAACGCCGAGTTATTTAATTAACAAAGGCATGTCATTTGTTGAAGTTTATGAATTGTGCCCAAAGGTGTACGGGGCACCATCGATAATTGAGAAAAAAGCTAATATTTGCATACACTAAGTGAAAAGTCTTGAATGGCTTCCAATAAATATCACAGGAGCAGAAGGGCTTCCCTGTTCACAAGGTTGAGGTATGTCAGATGAGTCTATTATAGAAGGCCTACGAAAAATTGCCTTTCCTTGATCCTTTCCAACAAAACGTGTGTAGTCGGATTTAGAAAATCTTACGTTGCTGTCACTAGTTCTCAGTTTCTTCGCCTAAGTTATCTCATAATGTGATCAGCGAGGTGGCATTTGTATATATGTATGTGTTGTGTTTGGTTGTATTGGTTTGACTTTGAACTGTAAATGCTTGCATGAAGTTTTGATTTGATTTGGAACCAATGAAAAAAATAAAATTTGTGTTGACAACCCTACAAACGTGTTAAGGATTACGATTTAAGGACATGCACTTAAAAAGGTCAGTCCTTTAATTAGGAAGGTGCCGTTGTCCAGCTGCTTGATGTAACCGTTAGAGTAAAAGCCGAGATCACTTCCAATGGGACTTCAAGGAAGTGAAGCAAGTCCCCTGTCATCAAACAAGCAGTCGTCGTACTCGTGACGTGGCTTCCAAGTCGCTGCTGACAGTCATAATTTCGAAGTCCTAGATAATTTCATCTATCTTGGTATTATTGATACCAAGAATAATGTCAGCCTCGCAATCCAACGCAGAATAACTCTTGCCAACAGGTGCTACTTCGGACTGAGTAGGCAATTGAGAAGTGAAGTCCTCTCTCGATGAACAAAAACCAAACTCTAAAAGTCACTCATTATTTCCGTTATATGGTGCAGAAGGATGAACGATGACAACGTCTGACGAGTCGACAATGTGAGTTTTCGAAAGAAATGTCTAATCTGAGAAAAATTGTCGTTCACAAACGAGAAACTGAGAGTGAGATATTGTTTAAGGGAATAAGGTTTTGATACCTTATTTCAAAGGAATAAATGAATAGAAATAGTAGAAATGCTGATTTTGATTAAATACGCAAAATCTAAGCTCTAAATTTTATTTTAAGATTTCTCTATATATTTTAGTACCAGCCAACATTCTCAACGGAGTTATTTCATTACATCAAGAGCGCAGGACTACATTTGGCTAAAAAGCAAACTCAGCTAATCATCTAAATGCATAGCGAACTTTCATTTTCTTAATCGAAAAATTCTTTTATATTTGCTCATCAAAAAGGTAATTTTTCAATATTATTTCCATTCAATTATTAAATCATTTATATAATTTATCTTATTCAACTTGCCTTTGTGTACGAGAACGAGCGGAGAACTAGCAAAACCGCAAGCATATTATAACCGGTAGTCTAATTTCCTGGAGGGGAAAACGTGCAGAACACAGCATAAATGCAGAGGCAGCGAGAAAATGCCATTAGCGTGGGAGGAAAATCGAAATATGACCAGCGATATGCCAATGCTGCTGACCCCAGCAGTCAACCGACCGCATTCCATTCCACGAGTTGTTGCTGGATGGACATACACACGGGCGAAGGACATAGGCTTGATCCAGGCTACTGGCGATGCACCGCCACCACAACTGACAGCTCATTTTTCTTCATTGCGTCTTCTTCAGTGAGCATAATGTTTCATAGTTTAAAAATATACATAAATTTATATGCAGTTGCGTGGGTATTTGAACTTCTAGATATATTTTTGTTTCTTTTCTTAGCGCTTTCACTCTTAATGACATTAAAATTAAAATGTGTTATTTGATAAAGGCCATAAAATTAGAGAATATTAGTGAGCAAAGCAAGGATGTAACGATGCTGCAAGGGACAAATGTTTAAAGCCTCAAACATTTCGAAAGTAATTTCAGCACAAAGTCATGGAACGATATGAAAGTTTTGCATTCGAGGTCAATCTGCAAATAGACTAAAAATTGTGCAATTACAAGTCCGACTTAAAATACGAGAGTTAACTAAATACGCAAGCAGCACTGACTTGACAATTGATATTTTAAATTATTGAAAAGTTGCAATATTCCTTTAGAGTGCGTTCAGTGAGAGAAGAAAACAGTCGGTTTAAGCAGAACACCGAATATCACAAACTTAATTGTCCAAAAAGCAAAACGCGTTAATATAAGAACATAATAAAACTATTTCTATTTCAATAATGAATTATTTTGAAGAAAGCAACAAAAGGACCAACAACTACGGAGAAAGGTGTTACTTATTCTAATTGAATTAAATTTAGCATTTTAAGGGGATATTCTAGTCTAGAAGCATGAATTTCAGGTAATTTTTAAAGTGTCGTAAATAAAGGCAATTAATATTTTTACTATCCATTTTTTTTATAAGTTATTTGGTAATTTTAGAAGAGTGGAGAAAAAAATTAAAAACTAAAAATGTAAAAAAATTCAAAAATTATGAGCTGACGAAGTGGGGGGTCTCTAAAAATTTCCACGTGACCATACCCATGATTTCAACCCTCCTAGTTATCTGAAATCCAAAAGAAATCAAAAAAAGATTATTAACCTAAAATATGAGTTATGTAGCAATGGCCGGAACTACGGAAAAGTGGGAAAAAAGTTTTTCACAAAATGGCGACTGCCTAAAAAAAAAAGTTTTTTTAGATCACTTTTTCTGACTATTTCGAATTTTTTAAAAACAAAAAAAAATAAAAATTTGGGGATGGGGCTAGTTCCAACCATAGACAAGCCTATAAAGAAGACTCTATAAAAATTTCAGGTAAATCGGTCTGGTAGAACCTAAGAAATCGTGGGTATCGTTCCGAAAAAGTCAGTTTTGAGAAAAACACGTTTAAAGTTCCGCGTTCCGGCCGAATCCGAAAATAATTTGAAGTTTGAAAAATTCTCTCGTACACATATTCTTGAATGGTTAAACTTTGGAAATATAAAAAAATTTCGATTTTTTTAAATTTCTAGGCTAGAATACCCCCTTATATATAATGCCAAACATAATGAGGCATTTTACTTAATTATTGACTTAGCTAACTGAAATCTTTTAAACTGCTTTCAGATAATCCGGAAACGATTTCGATACCAGCAAATGGCACTATTTTTGATGGCCTACCAGTCGTTTAATTCTGATATGAAACATAGTAACGGGTGATCATAGTAGAGGTACTTATTTCAATATATGTCATGTTATTAAGAAAGTGTTTCGCTTCGCTCAACTTATGTTCAATATAATCGACCTGCCGAGCGTACTATTCGCAACATCATTACCCTTCTTGAGACCCAGCATTCATTATCGGGTAATATTCGACCGAATAGACCACGTCCAGCACGCAGTGAGGGAAATATAGCAGCCGTAATTTAGAATATACACGAAGACCGTGGAGAGTGGATTCGGTGCCGTTCGCAGCAACTCGGACTAACATATGGAACGATGGATTTATTGAGAAAAAACTTCTAAGTCTTAATATAGTTTCAGTTAAAGATAGATTTCTTTGCATTTTAGCTTTTAATCTTTTTGGAAGTTAAATTCTCGCTTTGGAGAATGCGAAAATATTAATATGTACCCTCATAGTTTTAATGTATGACATTAAGCAAATACACACTATTAGTTTAGTCTTGAATAAACCATACGCATCTTGCTCCAAGCTCTTTTGTTTGATGAACTTGCTGTTCTATCTGTAAGGCCCTGGCATATAGCGTATACTATTTATACCATTCGACTGCTACTTTTACCTATAAGAGACAAGTGTACGAAAAATGGCGCATCCTGGTGACATTGATCCTGATTCTCCTGGTGGCCTGAAAAAAAAAAATCAAAAGAAATTTTTAATCAGTAAGAATACTGTTATAGTCCGGCAACACGAAAAAACATTTTTTTTTTAAATGGCGACTGCCTGAAAATAAAAATCATTTTTTGCCATTTTTTTGAAATTCCTGAATTTTTTTTTTAATATTAAAAACAAAAATTTTGACACGATGCTAATAGGAATGATAAATGATTATATAAAGAAGGTTCACACAAAATTTCAAGTAAATCGGTTGCATAGAACTTGAGATAGTGCAGGTACCGTGTGGAAAAAAGTAGTTTCGAAAAAAACGCGTTTAAAGTTTAACACGGACGCCACCTCACAAAATCGGTTGTATCTCCAAAAATATGTCGAGCTTTGAAAAATCCTTCCAAGGTCGTATTTTTGAAAGTCTAAATTTTAAATATATGAAAAAAAAATCGAATTTTTCAAAATTCTAGAGTAGAATACCCCCTTAATGACGATAACATCATAAAATTTAAAGAAATATTATTTCCAGCACGTGGTGGCGTCAGAGACATAGCAGAGGATCCCAACATCTTATGGATTGACTTTATTTGGCTTATGAAGTCAAACTTCACATGGACATAAAAAGGTTGTACCGAACTAAGAAAAAACGCGCGGGTCATATTTGATATTAAGTTCATAAAGGGTGATTTTTTAAGAGCTTGATAACTTTTTTTAAAAAAAAAACGCATAAAATTTGCAAAATCTCATCGGTTCTTTATTTGAAACGTTAGATTGGTTCATGACATTTACTTTTTGAAGATAATTTCATTTAAATGTTGACCGCGGCTGCGTCTTAGGTGATCCATTCGGAAAGTCCAATTTTGGGCAACTTTTTCGAGCATTTCGGCCGGAATAGCCCGAATTTCTTCGGAAATGTTGTCTTCCAAAGCTGGAATAGTTGCTGGCTTATTTCTGTAGACTTTAGACTTGACGTAGCCCCACAAAAAATAGTCTAAAGGCGTTAAATCGCATGATCTTGGTGGCCAACTTACGGGTCCATTTCTTGAGATGAATTGTTGTCCGAAGTTTTCCCTCAAAATGGCAATAGAATCGCGAGCTGTGTGGCATGTAGCGCCATCTTGTTGAAACCACATGTCAACCAAGTTCAGTTCTTCCATTTTTGGCAACAAAAAGTTTGTTAGCATCGAACGATAGCGATCGCCATTCACCGTAACGTTGCGTCCAACAGCATCTTTGAAAAAATACGGTCCAATGATTCCACCAGCGTACAAACCACACCAAACAGTGCATTTTTCGGGATGCATGGGCAGTTCTTGAACGGCTTCTGGTTGCTCTTCACCCCAAATGCGGCAATTTTGCTTATTTACGTAGCCATACAACCAGAAATGAGCCTCATCGCTGAACAAAATTTGTCGATAAAAAAGCGGATTTTCTGCCAACTTTTCTAGGGCCCATTCACTGAAAATTCGACGTTGTGGCAGATCGTTCGGCTTCAGTTCTTGCACGAGCTGTATTTTATACGGTTTTACACCAAGATCTTTGCGTAAAATCTTCCATGTGGTCGAATAACACAAACCCAATTGCTGCGAACGGCGACGAATCGACATTTCACGGTCTTCAGCCACACTCTCAGAAACAGACGCAATATTCTCTTCTGTACGCACTGTACGCATTCGTGTGGTTGGTTTAATGTCCAATAAAGTAAACTGAGTGCGAAACTTGGTCACAATCGCATTAATTGTTTGCTCACTTGGTCGATTATGTAGACCATAAATCGGACGTAAAGCGCGAAACACATTTCGAACCGAACACTGATTTTGGTAATAAAATTCAATGATTTGCAAGCGTTGCTCGTTAGTAAGTCTATTCATGATGAAATGTCAAAGCATACTGAGCATCTTTCTCTTTGACACCATGTCTGAAATCCCACGTAATCTGTCAAATACTAATGCATGAAAATCCTAACCTCAAAAAAATCACCCGTTATTATATATTGTTAAAGAGTTTGTAATCGTAATTAGTCACAAAAACAGCACAGCAGGTTTTTGTTCGTCGAGAGAGGACTTTACTTTTCAGTTGCCTACTCAGTCCGAAGTAGCACCTGTTGGCAAGAGATATCCTGCGTTGGATTTCTAGGCTGACATTGTTGGTGTTGTTTACGCTGGTTCCAAGATAGACGAAATTATCTACAACTTCAAAGTTATGACTGTCAACAGTGACGTGAGTGCCAAGTCGCGAGTGCGACGACTGTTTGTTTGATGACAGGAGATATTTCGTCTTGTCCTCGTTCACTGCTAGACCCATTTCCTTTGCTTCCTTGTCCAGTCTGGAGAAAGCAAAACTAACGGCGCGGGTGTTGAGGCCGATGATATAAATATCATCGGCATACGCCAGCAGTTGTACACTTTTATAGAAGATGGTACCTTCTCTGTTGAGTTCTGCAGCTGGAACTATTTTCTCCAGAAGCAGGTTGAAAAAGTCGCACGATAGGGAATCGCCTTGTCTGAAACCTCGCTTGGTATCGAACGGCGCGGAGACGTCCTTCCCGATTCTGACGGAGTTTTTCGTGTTGCTCAACGTCAGCTTACACAGCCGTATTAGTTTTGCGGGGATACCAAATTCAGACATCGCGGCATAAAGGCAGCTCCTTTTCGTGCTGCCGAAAGCAGCTTTGAAATCGACGAAGAGGTGGTGTGTGTCGATTCTCCTTTCACGGGTCTTTTCCAAGACTTGACGTATCGTGAATATCTGGTCGGTTGTTGATTTACCAGGTCTAAAGCCACACTGATAAGGTCCAATCAGTTTGTTGACGGTGGGCTTTAATCTTTCACACAATACGCTCGACAGAACCTTATATGCGATGTTGGGGAGGCTAATCCCACGGTAGTTGGCGCAGATTGTGGGGTCTCCTTTTTTATGGATTGAGCATAGCACACTTAAATTCCAATCGTTGGGCATACTTTCGTCCGACCATATTTTGCAAAGAAGCTGATGCATGCACCTTATCAGCTCTTCGCCACCGTGTTTGAATAGCTCGGCCGGCAATCCATCGGCCCCTGCCGCTTTGTTGTTTTTCAGGCGGGCAATTGCTATTCGAATTTTTTCATGGTCGGGCAATGGAACGTCTGCTCCATCGTCATCGATTGGGGTATCGGGTTCGTTTTCTCCTGGTGTTGTGCGCTCACTGCCATTCAGCAGGCTGGAGAAGTGTTCCCTCCTTAATTTAAGTATGCTTTGGGCATCGGTAACTAGATCACCTTTGGGGGTTCTACAAGAGTATGCTCCAGTCTAGAAACCTTCTGTAAGTCACCGCATCTTTTCGTAGAATTTTCGAGCATTACCCCTGTCGGCCAGCTTATCAAGCTCTTCGTACTCACGTATTTCGGCCTCTTTCTTTTTCTGTCTACAAATGCGTCTCGCTTCCCTCTTCAACTCTCGGTATCTATCCCATCCCGCACGTGTTGTGGTCGATCGTAACGTTGCGAGGTAGGCAGCCTGTTTTCTCTCCGCTGCGACACGGCACTCCTCGTCGTACCAGCTGTTCTTTTGCATTTTCCGAAAACCAATGGTTTCGGTTGCAGCTGTACGTAACGAGTTTGAAATGTCGTCCCATAGTTCCCATATATCGAGTTGTTGACGAGTGCTCTCAGAGAGCAAGAGTGCAAGCCGAGTACAAAATCGTTTGGCTGTCTGTTGTGATTGCAGCTTGCTTGTGTTTGTTGGCGTGCGTTTTTTGCTGCACAGAGGCGGGTGCGAATCTTAGCTGCAACAAGATAGTGGTCCGAGTCGGTGTTAGGACCTTGGAGTGCACGCACATCTAAAACACTGGAGACGTGTCTTCCGTCTATCACAACATGATCGATCTGGTTGGTAGTTTTTCGATCCGGAGACAGCCAGGTAGCTTGATGAATCTTCTTATTCTGGAATCTAGAACTACAGATAACCATATTTCGGGCCCCAGTGAAGTCGATCAGCCTCAACCCATTTGGGGATGTTTCCTCGTGGAGGCTGAATTACTGATCGTAGTGCCAAAGATACCTTCTTTGCCCACCCTGGCATTGAAGTCGCCAAGCACGATTTTGACATCGTGGCGGGGGCATCTCTCATAAGTGCGCTCCAAGCACTCATAAAAGGCATCTTTGGTCACATCGTCCTTCTCTTCCGTCGGAGCGTGGATGCAAATCAGCGATATGTTGAAGAACCTCGCTTTGATGCGAATTGTGGCTAGACGTTCATTCTCCGGAGTGAATGATAGTACTCGGCGACGGAGTCTTTCTCCCACCACAGATCCAACACCAAACTTGCGCTCCTTTATATGGCCACTGTAGTAAATGTCACAAGGACCTACTCGTCCCTGTCCTTGTCCCGTCCATCGCATTTCTTGGACGGCGGTGATGTCAGCCTTTATTTTCACGAGGACATCAACCAGCTGGGCAGCGGCACCTTCCCAATTAAGGGACCGGACATTCCAGGTGCATGCTCTCAAATCATAGTCCTTAATTCGTTTGCCATGGTCGTCATCAGAAGGGGGGTCACTTATCCGAGGCTGTCGTTTGTTTTTCATTGGGGGTGTTTTTTTACGTGGCGGATCCAAGCCCAGCGCACAACCCTAAGCAGGGAATATTTCGCCTTCTCACTTTAGCTCGCCTTCAAACGGATGTTCTTAGGCTACCCAGAGGATACTTGGTCAAAGACCGGAAGTCGTGAGCTGTTTGAGTCATATGTAAAAGAATCGTTTCTGGCCACTCCCAAGTGAATGGCGATCAGAGAACTTTCCTCACTTGCGTGAACTTCTACACATGACTCCATCTTCCTAATTTAATATTTACTTTCCTAAATATTCTTTTTTATATCATATTACCTCCCAATACTTTCCATTACATTTAACTCGTTCCTTCCGAACCTCCAATTTAAGGATTACATCAGCAGTTTTCACTTAAATTTCCACACCACGCCCAATTGACTTTCCACTTAACCAAGCAACGCCTTATACGAACGCAAGTCTTTAAGTACATTACTATTTGCGCAAGTGTGTATAAATATGTAATATTTCCTCCTTGCTAACAGCAGCATTTTGTATGTGTTGTATATATTTTAAAAATTTGCTATGTAATCATAATTTTTTCAGTACTTCGTGGCTATTGAAAAGAGAATTTCTTAAAAAGTCATATAAACATGCCAGACATGCTGTTGTAAAGGAAAATCTAGGAACGCTGCTCCGTTCGTACTCACGAATATATACATATCTACTAATAGTCTACATATATGTACATACATCTACTTATATAGCCGGCAACATTTATTCATAACCAACATTTCTGAACGCCACTCTCTATAAAAATGGCAGTAACGTAACCATTGTACTGAACAAGAGAGTTGCCACTTATTTTTTTACACATTTTATAATTTATAGATGTTTCTTTAAATGGGAACTGGAGGCATAACAGATTTTAAAAGCAGGAGGGAACTTTAAGTAGAGGCAGATCGAGAATGCTGCAGGATATGCTTAGCGCAAGGCACCTGTGCATCTCTTGTGCACAGAGTGTTGAAATTTGCGTGAAGCACAGGCATTATAAAGGATGACTACTCCTTATAGACCTAGTAACTGAACTCCACCTTGAATCGCAAAGGACCAAAACTCGTCTATGCGTAGCTCATTGGCCTACCAGACTAACCTAACCTAATCTTAAAGAAGAGACCAGGCCGGTTTTGTAACGAACTAATTCTGAGAGTTGATACAACATATAGCTCACGAACGACTGGACTGATTTTATTAAACATCTAATTGATAAACATTGAAAGTAGCAATATCGGCCATTAATTGGAAATCAGGGAATGTTTTATCGTGCTTAAGTTTGTATTGCTCGCAGCAGTAGAATAAAATATATCCACAACTTCTCTAAGAGGTGACTTTTGTAATCTGTATCTACCTGTTTAGTTGCGATCGGATGCAATGACGATGACGGTCCGGAAGCCCATTCTCAAAAATATCGGTGAAATAGTAGTAAACCTTCGATTTCAACCGTGATGTAAGCGATGGCACAATAGATAACTTAGAGCTATTTCAGTAAGACTGCATTTCATCAGAACAAGGCCAGGGCATGTACATCGACGGAACCTCCGGAAGCTTGGTTGGGAGATTTATATGCATACATCTTATCGAGTAGACCACTTGACCGTGTGTGTGACAAATAGTTTTTCAGGTGAAAATTCGTCTCAAAATGGAGCTTGTAAAAATCGATTGTCCCAGATTTTTGTTATTCAAGACGAATAAAAATTAACCGAAGATTTCACACTCTTACAACTTGCCAGGACTAAAATCAGGGAAATACTTTCAGATGCAAAAGGTTTGTTAGAGTTTAAGGCACAAAAGGAGTAAAACACGCTCTTTTTTCACTGAGATAACTCACATATTGGCGGTCATATATGCGA
Source organism: Bactrocera correcta (assembly GCA_027475135.1). Lineage (NCBI taxonomy): Eukaryota > Metazoa > Arthropoda > Insecta > Diptera > Tephritidae > Bactrocera > Bactrocera correcta. Next base: position 74,766,959 of record CM050326.1, read on the forward strand.
TCACCCGAAAGTTCGAGAATCTTTATAATGGATATTTGTGAGCTAAGGAAAGCATTAACCCGATTCAACCTATTTAATATCCAATATTTTCGAACAATAGTCAACAAGGTACTAGAGTTCACATATTTAGTATCAGAGGCTTGAAGAGTTTTAGTTCGATTTAAACAACTTTTGATCATATAGTTTTCTCTCGTTGTATTAATTGCTTTCTGATTTGCATATTGGAAAGCAGGCGTGGTTGTAGTGCGATTTCGCAGCGTGACAGACGAATTCGGTTTAAAACGGTTGAAAGGATTCCGAGATGTGTAATTTCACCTAAAAGTGGGCTGTGCCACGCCCATCGCCCATTTTGACCACAGCCCCTACAAAGATTGTTCACTCTTTCTTGGGGTAAAATTAAATTTATCTGGCGTATTTAGATATTGATTTATTGCACCGTTATATGGGGAGTGAGCGGGTTTTTCATCCCATTTCATTCAGCAGTTTCGGTTAGGGTGCCTAAACGATTTGCCCCGAGTGATTTTTCGATACAGTACTTTAAGTTGTTTAGGAGATACGTTATTTTTACTTAAGTCATAGATGGGCGGATGAACAGTAACCCGGATCGGAACTCGTCTCTTCATTCTAAGAATTTATATGATATATATAACTCTATATCTAACTGGATAGTGTTAGGTGATACACACTATACAACCTTTGGGTGAACAAAAGTATTATACTCTGTTACAAAGTGTTGCAAGAGTGTACTAATGGATTTCTTCTTACGAGACCTAATACATAAAAATTTTTTCCATCTTTAGGTTTGCTTTTATTTCGTGAACCGACTTCGGCTTTCTTGTAAGTACGGATAATTGACTTCCGGAAAAATATTCGTATTCTATGACTTTGATTTTAAACCATTTTAATTTTGTATTGGCAACCCTGTCCCTATGAGTTTTGTAGAAGCTGCTGTTTCTTCGAATAAACCGTATTTGCTCTACATCTTAGATTGTACGCTTGTTTGTCTATGACTACAAAAATCAAAGTGCAAGAACTATATTCTATCCTTGTCCAGTTCATAAATCGCTTAGTCAATTTCTCCAAAATGTACGCCTTTCCTAACAACTCTTTCATGTAGTGGTTGCTTAGTTTTGCTGTTATTCTTTTCTTTGCCTTTGTACATTTTTTCCTTGTGAGTTTACGCTTTTTTCGTATCTTTTGTAAGCTTTCGGCTACTTTTGTTCTTTGGATTAAGTCAAATTTGTGTGTTATACTTCTACACCGTTATTAAGCTGGCCCAACTAGTATGTGCAAATTAGCCTTTTATTCGCAATTCTTTGCCGAAGTTTTCTTTGACTCATTTATGTTGAATTTTCTTTTACGTGGCTTATGTTCCTCGGTCTTTCTTTTGATATCTCAAGTTGAAGAAACTTCCATGCAAATATAAGATTAGTAATTCAACTGCATGCAAAATTCTCAGAACACGGGTTCTTTCAACAGACTTTAGGACTAGACTAATTAAGACGAACCTCATAAAATGTATCTACAAACTCTCCCTATCTCCTTTGCTTTGTTTTCTACATGGCTGACGTTGGCCAAGTCCGAGTTAAATTGGTTAAGGATTACAATAATTTCACAGTTGGAAGCTCTTCACGCTCTAATATTGCTGGAACAAATATTATCATTTGACCAATAATACCCAAAAGTAAAAATATCGCGGTGAACGCCTTATCTGTTACCCACAAACTCTCAATTGAAACTTCAAACGTCTAATTATTCTAAAAGTTGATTTTTTTTAATTGTGGAATGAGAAATGAACTGAGGAGTTGAAGACTACAGCAGTTTCTTCCTATTACTTTCTTAAAAAATACATAAGTTAGCGAGGTCATAACCGAAGAAGCTCTTGGTTACAAATACGGGGCGATCTAAGTAGAGGTTCTTTTTTCAAAAGCCTTTTGTTTGCATTCGTATGTTATTTTTTCAATATTTCAGTATTCTTCGGCGATTTATGGAAAGACTTACATCTGAATAAAGTTTACAAATCGTTCAACTTCATTATGAAAATTCACGTTCTGTAAAGAACGTGTTTCGCGTGCTTCGTTAAACTAATGGTGAACATAATCGACCCACTGGACGTACTTTGACAACACAATCACCTTTCTTGAGGGATGAAAAGCAACCTGAAGAGATTCCAGAACTGCCATTTATCCAGAAAAAGCAACAAACCGACTAATTGATGCCTGAAATTGAAGCTCGTGATATCGGCGACATTAAGTTTCAACAAGACTGCGCCACATCCCACACATCACATCAATCAATATAGTTAAGCTTTTTCCTGTGGAAATATTAGGTTGTTCCGCCTTTTTGTTTTTGAATTTCGCGGCTATGAATAAAGCGTTACAGACCTCGTATCTGTCAATTCTATACACCTTTGAAAGGTGTTGACATAACATCTAAAACGACGCTATGCATGATTAGTTTGGATATTGGGTTCAACAGATATAAACGTGTAAACATGGAGTCACTAACGCCGAAATTCGTGCTATTTTAAAGTCTTCCTTCGTTAAATTCAAATTCGCTAGAGAAACGTTTCGTAAGATTAATGGTGGTTTGGGGAGTGTACTCTATCACTTCGAACTGCGGAGGAATGGCTTCGATGATTCAAAATGGGTGAAAACGACACCATGGATAGGCCAGCCGGCAGAAGACCTGTAACGACGAATACCGATCAAAAATCATGGAAAACATCGAGGTGGACCGGCTTGTGGCATCTCGTTACATCGCCCAAGAAATAGGAGTTAGTTACCAAACCATTTTAATCCATCTGCAGAAGGCTGAATACACAAAAATGCTTGATGTTTGGATGCCGCATGATTTGACGCAAAAAACTTGTGGACCAAATCAACGCCTGCGATATGCTGCTTAAACAGAATGAACTCGACCCATTTTCGAAGCGGATGGTGACTGGCGACAAAAAATGGATCACATACGACAATATAAAAAAAAAAATACGACAATATCAACCGAAAACGGTCGTGTTTGAAGGCCGGGATTGACGACCAGGAAGGTTTTGCTGCGTATTTGATGGGATTGGAAGAGAATCATCCACTATGAGCTGCTCCCATATGGCTAGACGCTTAACTGTACTATCTACTACATACAAACAACTGGACCGCTTGAATTAGGTTATCGACCAGAAGTCCAGAATTAGCCAACAGGAAGGGTGTGGTGTTCCACCACGACAACGCCAGACCACACACTTCGTTGATGGCTCTTCGGCAGTTACGGGAGTTCGGATGGGAGGTTTTATCGCATCTACCATATAGCCCGGACATAGCGCCAAGTGATTACCACCTGTTCCTGTCCATGGCGAACGCCCTTGTTGGTGTAAAGCTGTACTCAAAAGAGTCTTGTAAAAAGTGGCTGTCTCAGTTGTTCGCAAATAAGGAGGGCGGCTTTTGAAGTTGCCGTCTAGATGAAACAAAATAACCAACAAAACGGCGCATATTTGAACTAGATGCGATCACAGTAACACTTTTACAACGCATTGAGTAAAGAGCAAAAAGGCGAAAAGAGATATTTGACAACCTAATATGTAAAATCTAAAGTCTATGCGGACAATCCCCCTTCGATTCAGGCCTTGGAGCAAAACATCACGCTTGTCATTCACCAGTTATCAATCGAAAAGTTCGAACGAGTCATCGAAAATTTAACTCAACGGATGTAATATCTGGGATGTAGCCTCGGCCAACATTCAAAAAAGATATGAATGATAATAAACATTTCTCAATTAATTTATATTTCCTGTGTTTACTTTAAAAAGTAAGTAACCTCGAAATGGATGACCCTCGAAATTGACCATATGATAATTTTATGCTTATTTCGTTAATGACGAATAACTTCAATACTCTTGACAGTGTAGTAAAATACAGAGGGAGGACTTAAACGATTATTAACTAGAACTAGAGAGAAAATTAAGAAGAGAGCGGGAATTACGCTGTAGAAGGGTTCATTATTAACTCCTTTGTGGGCCTATAGCTATTCACAACAATCCAAAAGACCTTCGATCTAATCGCTGGTATCACATGGATCCATCCGATTCCTCAAAGTGATCATGCGTTTGATCGAGCTATTGACGATGTGATCTTACTTAGCGGTGAGAGACTTTTGCAGTATGTTTACTTAGGGTTTGATCTTCAGCATATATATATGTATGTAGCCGCAATCAGCGGCTTACAATACTAGAGTTGAACGTTGAAAGAAATAGAGTTATATTCTGTTGTTGTCGTTGTAATAGCACAAAATGTTCCATAAAATTTTAAGAAAAAGCAGTCGAAAGTTCATGACAACTTGAAAATCTGAGTAAGTTTTAACCCGACAGTGTTTTATGTAGATATATATCCTGGAAAGAACTAGTTTCACTTACTTTGGGAAGAATAGTAATACATGATCCTACTTTTAGTATTTTTGTAAATATGAACTTCTGCTTGTACAAAATAAAAATTTATTATTTACTGAGTTTATTTTAATAAATTAGAAGATAAGAAAATATTGTACTATTTAACTCTTTTGATTGCACCGTTAATCACTAAAATTGGAACATCTGAATCTTTTCAGGATTGTATCCGTCAAAGGGATTCAGTAGTAAGGGAACAAGCAACAGGCCTTTCATATAGGCCCGTCACATTCAGCACCTTATCCCCCGTTAACTTTGTACCAACAACTCAGCCACATCAGCGAGCTCCGCCGTCAAAATCGCCACCACTTTTATGAACTCATCCACTCTGCAGGCATATAAGTATCCGCTCTTCAAGGTCTCTTCCCTATTGCGCATCCATTTAAGCCAAGGCACTTGCTCGCGCACATCCGTACATATCACATATTCCTCGTGTATTTCGCGCATTGTAGCAAATGGGTCGTTAGTGCCCAGCAACACGATGCCAGCGCGTCCATCCGCAGACACAATAATGCGAAAGTACAGAGCCGGTACCGGCAACAAGCCGTTATTATTCTTATCGTAAGACAAGTAGTAAGGACGAGGCATATTGCCGCTGGCCGATTTCAATTGCATTACGCCCACAGTGCCGGTATAGCAGGTCACCGTTTGCTTAAATTTTTGAACAGAGGCGCGCACGCGCTCCTCCAATGTGGCCCATTGTCCGCCATTGAACGACTGCCACTGGGGTGCGACATTGAAGAAAGTGTATGTGGTGCGCTGCTGTGTGGCATAGATCATATCGGCTTTGGCAGCCAGATGACCGCGCGATAGAAAGAGCGACTTCTTATCGAAACAGGTTTGCGCATGCGCTTCGCTGCCTAACAACTGTGCGGCCTGTTGTTGTTGATTCTTCTGAGAGTAGAAGTAATTCATGTCGTATTGCGTGAAATGCTTAGCTTTCGAGAAGCTTAAACGCTTTACGCCGGGCTGATAGTATTGGTTGGCCGGCTGGAGCGTGTAACGCACAAAATGCGTGCGCAATTCGTCGTCGTCGTGACAAACCTGCATTGTTTCCAAAAAATGTGACCTCGTCAAATTGTAGCCAACGCGATACAGTTGCGCGCTATTGTTGGCGCAAGTCTGTGCGGTGCGCTCGACAGTGTATTTCACCGGCTGCGTGCAAATAAATTGCCGAAATTCGTATTTCTCGCCGTTCAGCGTGAATGTGGTGCCTTGTAAGCAGCGCGGGCGGATGGAACGCTTCCTGCGCGATATACCCACCGTATTTGTGGTGGCATTCGCAAAAGGTGAGGTGCAGATCAACTCTATGCTGCTGCCTTGTGGTACCTCGATGAAACCGTCGTTATTTGGCAGCCAGTACTCTGTTGAGTTTGGACGGACATACAGCGGTTGCGGTAGGTTCGGCTTCGGCAAATCATATTGCGTATCAATCATGCATGGCAGTCCTGAAAGCATAATGAAATAAATATGAACTTTAATTCCTTGTAATCAGAGCATTATTTAAGTTAAGCATAAACAAAAGAAAGTTCAATTATTCCACAGTTAGTGTTTGGTTTGTAAGACCAAACGATGGTGAACCGTAAAACTTTATCTTACCTCTGGTAGAAGTCTAGAGGCACAAAAACTTATTATCTCGGTGCTCATTTGACGATTTCTAGAAATTAGCGAATCGCCAAGATTTGATATTTCATTCCACATGAATTTGCGTAATAACCTTGAACAGCTTTCAACCATTGTGTCAAAGTAAATAAGATGAAATCAAACCTTACTGAACACATCGACAACATTTTACCCGGCCCCGTAAACAAGCGTGGCCGCCACGAGGTGTCAAAATCACGTTATCCCCATTGGTAGAGATGGATATGTATATATTCAAAAATGAACAAATGCCTTTATGTCAAGGGTCCCCACTTAATCGGAGTTCATAAATATATTTAGTTTTTCTATTATTCTAAACTGCGATACATTTCGAGGTTATCAACTTTTTTAAATTAAAACCACAAAAAATTCAAATTTAATGGGGAATGTTTATTATCACTCGAAAGAAAAAGATTATCTCTTTCAAGTGATGGCCGCGGATACGTCTCAGCTGGTCCATCCGTTGAGTCTCATTTTCGATGTCGCGTTTGAGTCAGGCTTGATGCTTTGCTTCCAGACCGGAATCGGAGCAGGACTGTCCGCATAGACTTTAGGCTTTACATATACTCACAGAAAAAATACTAACGGTGTGATATCATACGATCTTGGAGGCCAATCGACCAGCCCAAAACATAAAATTGTCTGCTCACCTAAGCGTTCTTACAATAAATCCTTTGATTGATACAATTTTGCTTATTTATATACCTATTCAGCCAGAAATGGGCCTCAACGCTAAAAAAAATTTATCTCGAAATCATCGTATCTGCTTGTTCTTGGTAAGGACTAGCGGCTTCAGTTCCTGCACAAGCTGTATTTTGTAAGCTTGCAATTTATGATATCGAGTTCGAGTCTGCTGCTTTATATTATTTTTCTTTTTTTCTTCTCTGGGTGTTGGACGTGGTCTATTCGGGCAAAAATTTTCTATTAATGAATGCTGGATCTCAAGATGGATGATGATGTGGCGAATAGTTGAGCAAAGTGCGCGAAACACATTCTATACAGAACGTGAATTTTCGTAATAAAGCTAAATGATCTGCAAACGTTGTTCAGGCGTAAGTCTTTCCCTGATAAAGTGCTAAACCATACTGAACAAAAATAATATGACAGCTTGACCCAAAGCCCGCATAATCTATCAAAAAAGTCTATTGGAAAAAATACATCTACTTGGATTACCCAATTTAAAAATCGTAAATATTATCTTTTAAAAAACACTTACAGTTCACTAATGTGAAATATGTATGTTTGAATATATGCAACACTGCCATCTATATATTGGGTTGTCAACTAGAACTACGCCTAATATTAGGTTGTCAAAAAAGTCTTGCGGTATTTTCGCTAGTTGGCGTTGAAAGCGCGTAGTTCTAGTTTTATTCGTCGCATCGTGTCATGCTATACCTTTTTGGAAAGCCCATTTCACGCGCTAATTGCGCTTGATTGATTGTCAGTCGTTCGTGAGTTATAGCGTCGCAAACATGGAGCAAAATAAAGAGAAAATACGTCATATTTTGCAGTACTACTACGATAAAGGCAAAAATGCATCTCAAGCCGCCAATAAAATTTTTGCACTTTATGGACCCGATACAGTTTCCGTTTCCACCGCACAACGATGGTTTCAACGTTTTCGTTCTGGTGTAGAGGTGGTCGAAGATGCGCCACGCAGCGGAAAGCCTGTCGTCGAAAACTGCGATAAAATCGCTGATTTGGTCGAAAGAGACCGGCATGGTAGTCATTAAACCGTTATAAACCATTTGAAGGAGCTTGAAGTCACTAAGAAGCTCGATGTATGGGTGCCACACGAATCGATTCAATAAAAATACCGCAAGACTTTGGGCTCAGGAAAATCCACTGTTGAAAAGATATTTGCTAACTTGGAAGCAGGCGAAATGAGCAAAGTAGGTGCCTCGCTAGTTCATATGCCAACAAAAACAACGAATAACTGATTCTGAGAAATGTTTAAGTGCTCTCTAATCGGAATATAGCCGAAATTTTTTGTCAGTGATAGAAACATAGCTCCATCATTTCCCACTGGAGTCCAATCGACAGTCATTGTAGTGGGCTCCACATGATGAACTTGATGAACCGGTTCTTTGGCGTGGAAAAATCAAAAGGCGGCGGGAAAGGTTATGACATCAGTATTTTGGAATGCACGTAGTGTAATACATACTCAACGACTGATTACTGAGCCAGTGATAATTTATTTCACTGCGTTTTTGGTTGCAGTTCTTTTCTTCTATTCCAAATGTTTAGCAATTGTACTATTTTTGTGAAGACTCTGTTTAAAATTGTACGCATCTATTCAAATGATACCTACAAACATGAATTTAGAACAAATGCTTATGATTTAAAATATAATATTTGTATTTAAGAGTTTTATTTAATAGTGACATAAAGAGATAAAAGGTATCATATGTCCTTACCCTGGTTCTAAGCTACATCTTCACCACTTTTCAGCCAAATCGGTTCAGCCGTTCTTATAAGAGGTGTAACTAACTTCAACTTTCTTTTATATATATAGATTTAACGGGCTATACCAGTGCGACACTTTCAAAAAAATTTTTATTATTCGCTTTTTTGAGAGCTTATATTTTCATAATTATCCTGTGAAATCGGGAAGGTCGTATCTTGAATAGTTTTTGGATGGCAGCGTTTTAAAGAGCGACCGCTCGGAGGTAAGTGAAACATTAAACGCGTTTTTCTCGAAACGACATTTTTCAAAATCATCATAACTCAACGAGAAATTAACCGATTGACTTAAAATTAAAACAGAGTGTTGTTGAATACATTTACTATGCAATGACTTACGATCTTTCTGATTGGTTGAAAATTGTCAATTTGGCATTAAAAAACGACCATTTTTGACCTCAAAAAAAAAACGATTTTTTTTTCAAAATTACGTCATTGTATACGAAATATCTTTAGACTTAAAACACTTTTCAAATTTTTTTGTTTCAGCTACTCATTTGGCCGGAATCGTGCCAGCCGTTGCGGCACTTTTTTTTGGCACCTCCAAAGACAGCCCATAGCTCCCTTACCTTTTAAAATTAAAAACAAAATCTTCAAATATAGCTGAACATATACCTTATTATGTTCAACGAAATTCGAAATATTCATTCGCGTACTTTCTTTTAAAAAAATTCACGAAAATCGCATAATTTTTCATGCGTCACACTGGTATAGTCCCAAAAATTTAGTTGAATCGAAACTTTACAAAAGCGCATTTAAGCTTAAGCATTAGGCCCAATTTGTAGACCTAATTAAGCACCATTTCGAAGATCGAAGAATTTGCTGAAATTTCTACATTTTTGCTTCTACTTCCAATTCATTTTAAGCGAAACATTGAGAGCCATCGAAAGTATCATTGTGGAAATCTTCGCTTATTAGCAAAACCGCCTTTGCTAATGCGCATGTTTATCGCGAATTAGAGATGCATTCGCTTTTGTAAAGGTGTTAAGATATCCAAATGGCTAGACACATTTTCTTACGATTTTATTTTTGTACTTCGTTCGAACTAGTCATTAATGCTTCGCATTTCTTATGTGTTTAGGGCCAGAAACGAAAGTCATGTAAACAATCGAAAATTGTGCTTTCACATTCAACTAAGATTGTAAGAAACTTCACATTAGGGTGTACCTTAAAAAATAATTATGATCAACCTTTTTCAGAATAAACTTACTCAGTTGTAGAAGAAAGCTGAAATAAATTACGGTTAGGCTTAGAGGCGGATATTTGTAAGAATTGTCTGAAAAGACAAAATCAAGTCAAGTGTCGAATTTCTTCCAATTTTTCTTGTGATACCCAATTGTGATTAATTAAGAAGAAGCACTGTACCTTAATGCTGACTTCGATATATGTAGTTAGTCTTAAAGCGATTTAGAAAGTATATTCTTAAATGTTACTGCTGACATTGAAGCACCACCCTAATGTATATGAATAAAATCTTTAACATTGATCACTTTAAGACATACCGTTGTGTACCGACGTATTCTCCGACGCTATGACACCTGTTCCAACACGCTTTAGTTCAGTAGCGACGTCATCAGGTGGTTTCACCGCTTCTCTGCCAACAACACTGGCAAAAACACTGCACAAGATAAAAATATATAATGCTGAACGCATCAGCTGTTTTATTGCTGTTGTTGGCGTTTTCACCGTTGTTGTGGCGCGTAAGCACATGCTTATTTACATTTATCCACAACTAGCACCAGCGACCACCGACTAGCTGCCGCTCTTTGGTTGCCTGTAATCGCGAGCGGACTGAGCTGTTTGGGCCAGCGTTTGCCACTGTTATACACTTTCAACGCAGCACGTTCGATTTCCATTAACGGTAGAAAATTTTAATATGTTTTCTCCATTCTCTGATCTTACGTTTGTATTAAAAGAATGCACTTCACCTGGTTTTCTTTTCAAATTTTGGCTACAAAAGTCCTACATTTTAAAATATACTTCTAGTTTTGTAACACACGCTTATAAAATGCTTCAGATTCCTTGTGACAGATGGAAATGCCTTTTTTGTCAACATGGTTTCCCTAAAACATAAGTTCACCATTACTTCAATAACTTTATTCAATATTTTCATCAACTTCAGCGCTGCGCCCATCGTGAAAGACTTATTTAGAACGCCGCTTAAAGTGGAGTCAAAATAAAACGGTAGTCCCACGGATATGAAAACTGAGGGAAAACCACTATATTACAAACCTGTTTTATTTATAAGATACATACATAGTTATTCTA
>CM050326.1:74778265-74803265 GCA_027475135.1 Bactrocera correcta
CTTTACAAGGCTTTAAAAAAAGTGGAATTAGCGTTACCAAAAGACATTAACAAAAAAAAAGAAATTCTTAGAATGCTTACAGAAAAATACTTGAAAGAGGAAGAAGAAGCTCAAACAAAAAATACGGTTGACGAAAATATTAAAATGATTTATGAGTTTTACACTAATGATGACATCTCTACGGAAACTGCCGGAAGAAAGTCCACACTTATATCAAAATCAAATAACCTTCCAATATCTAAAAGATTTATGATTATGACAATTAAAGAAGCATACGAATTGTTTAAAACAACGTTTCCTGGAACAAATATTTCACGTACTAAATTTCATAACAACCGATCAAAACACATGGAATTGTCTAGTAAGCTTCCACATAACATGTGTGTTTGCCAGTACCACGCCAATTTTTCATTTTTATTGGAAGCTATGTTTGGCATTTTTCGTACGTTCCCATCTAACTTCGGCAATTTTTTAAGAAAAGTGTGTTGTGACGAAACCAATGAAGTTTGTATGAGGAATGAATGCAACAAGTGCATTAAAGACATTACAGACGCTTTCGTAACTTTGACTTACATTAATCAACTCGAAGAGCTTACTGAATGGAAGCATTGGAGAATCGTTGATAAACGCATCATCACTAGTTATACGAAAGGACCAATAACTGATTTGATTAATGAATTGGAATCTCAGTTACCTTCCTTTAAACTGCATACTTACGTTAAAAGAACTCAACAAAAATACTTTCAAGACCGAAAAATATATATTAAACAAGATGAAGCTGTTCTGCAAGTCGATTTTGCGGAAAACTATAGGCTCTTCAATCAAAATGAAATTCAGTCTGCACATTTTAGATACTCCCAAGTAAGCATTTTTACTTGTGTTGCCTGGTTGCACAATTGCACAAGATCATTTGCTATTACGAGCGATCAACTGTCACACAATAAATATGATGTTTATTGCTTTCTCCAGTTAATTGTAAAGAAACTTAAAGAACAAAACGCTATTTCGAAGTTATTTTTATTTTCTGATGGCTGTGCAAGTCAATTTAAAAACAAGTTCATTTTGAGTATTATACCGTTTTTTAAAGAAAAATTAGATTTGACCAACTTTGAGTGGAATGTTTTTGCAACTGCTCACGGAAAGGGTGCAGTAGACGGAATTGGAGCTGTCATAAAGAGAAAAATTTGGCAAATGGTGAAAGCTCGGAATATTGTTCTTAATAACGCCCACGATTTTTTTAAATTGGCAAAAATTAATATAAATGGTATTTTTATTTTATATGTAAGCAGTACATATATAAAAAATACAACTGCATTTCTTTCGGAGAGATGGGCTAACGTTAAGAGCATTCCCGGAATAAAAAGCAACCATTATTTTTCATTTCTTAATGAAAATGAGCTCGAAATAGCACTAACGGCAGATTCAGCAAAACATAAAATTTATTTGTAAACATATATACATTTATAAATTAATTTATAAACATAAAATATGAATTAAATAATCTTATAAAAAAAGAGTATAAATTGTTTTGTTAAAATAAATACAATTGTTTTTATTTATATACTTCTGGAAAAAATGTAGCGTGCGTAACGTAGCGTGCGTAACGTTGGGTTCACGGCCATTGATAAAAAACTACAAAATTTTTTGGCTGCAAGTAAGTTATTTTAGAATTCTCTTATATTCATCTTTCTTTAAGGTATTTCATTTGGTGTGCTTTATTATACAAAATTTGCTAAAAATTACGAAAACATACCTCAACCTTCAAAGCTACTTCCATTTTTTGTAGCGTGCGTAACAATACTTTGAGATCAAATTTTTCGCAGCTTAAACCTGTTACAAAAAATATTTTGATGACATTCAAAAGTACACTCAAATCCCACTAAACACTGTGTCTAACTTGAAGGTATGTCTTTTGAAAGACCAAAATATTGTTATATTTCAATCCGAAAATGCGTACGGATGTGGCGTTCGTAACGCAGGATTTGCCCATATACTGCGGAATGGTTCGTTTAACTCAAAATTTGTTCTAGAAAATTTTAAAAGGAAGGGTCTAAACTGCCTGGTAGAGCGAGAGGGAACGTTAAAATTAATAACAAATAAGAGAGATGGGCTACAGACTGATCCATTCATGAGTTTTCCAAAAATATTGTACCAAGCATCTCCCTACGACTAGCGAGTGTCGGGAAATTTATAAGGTTTTAACGGTTAGTGTAAGGGGGAAGATTTTAACTGGAATCAAAATGCAAATGATTTAAGGCAAAAAGTAAAAATTGTTTTTGAACGGACTCTAACTTTTCCGAATGGACTTCGTAACTAGGGTCCCAAACCACAGATGCATACTCTAATATAGGCCTCACCAGAGATGTAAAAAGAATTTTTATGGTAAGCGGATGTGTAAATTCTTCAGACCAACGTTTAACAAAACTAAACCTTTATCTTTAAAAACCGTGGAAGATGCGTGAAGATTAAAATTGAGTTTGGGGTCCATAGTTACTCCCAGATCAACAAAACTACATACTTGCTCCAACCAAAAGTTTTGTATTACGTATGAAGTAGGGTCTACAGATCTACGTGAAAAGCACATCGTTTTACATTTCTTAAGGTTCAATGGCATGTCGTATCTATCATTCAAAGAAACTAGGTTATTTCAGTCTGTTTGCAACTGACTTCTTTCGCTGTTACGTATACGTTTTGAAAAATTTTACATCGTCAGCATATAATAAAACTTTTGAAAACTTAACAACAGATAATATCTCATTAATAAATAACAAGAACAGAATTGGACCCAGATGGAACGCCATAAGGAACGTTGATTATGTCAGAAAAATGATCGTTAAATATGACTTGTTGAATTCTTTTACTAATATAATAAGCAACCCATTTTAGAAATATTGGTTGAAACCCAAGTAGATCAAGTTTATTCAAAAGAATTGAGTGGGATACATTATCAAAAGCTTTACTAAAATTTGTGTATATAACATCCGTATTCTTATTCTCCCTAAAGCCCATTAATACGTGTGATACAAATTCAAGCAAATTGGTTATTGTAGATTTCCCTTTACGAAAATAGTGCGGAGGACAAGAAATTAGTGGAGAGATCCGGAAGGTTATGTCGTCTGTTATAAATGCTTCAAGAAGTTTAGGTATTGCAGACAACTTTGCTATTCCCCTATAGTTTTCAATAGATGATCTAAATCCACTCTTATGTAAAGGAATTATAAATGACTTTTTTCATATGGATGGAAATATGCCTTGCACACGAGATGAGTTAAATAGTTTCGTTAGGGGTTGGAATATATATTTGGCACATTTCTTAAGAAAACATGAGGGAATCATATCTGGGCCATAATTGTATCATTGTTCTAACATATTTAACTGACATAAGACGTCTGCTTCGGAAATGGTAGGTTCATTACTGACAGAAATCGGACATAACTTGTGCTGATGCGGAACATTTTTTGAAGATCTTGGAGAGTAATTGGACCTAAAGAATTCAGCAAACATATTAGAAATGGTGTGATTTTCACTAGACATACTAGACTTATATTTCATAGTGAGCAGAAAATTAAAAATCTTGCGTTTGGAGTTGACGAAACCATAGAACAATTTTTGATTACGTATAATATTATTTTTTACTTTGTTTATATAATTATTATAACATATTTTGTTAAGTTCAGCATATTATCGACGCTATTTAGAATATTTTGAATAGTCAGCAACTAAAGTTAAATTTAAAATCACGAGTTTTTCTATTTTTTAATTTACATAATTCTTTCGAAAACCGTAAATTAGAACGAATTTTTTTAGTAACAACACACTTCGAAACATAGTTTTCAAATACATTTAAAATATTTTCATTAAAGTGGGAAGCACTAAATTCTATATTGCCACTGTAATCAGCCCAAATTACTTCAGAAAGTTTGTAATTAATCTTCTTAAAATTAGCTTTCGCAAAGTTGAACCGAAAACAACGGTCTTGTGTATTGTTATGAGCAAAGTTGGTTATGATTTCGATGTTAATTTCCAAAGCAGGATTATACGGGTCCTCTGGCTGAACCAAAGGATCATATCGGACAACGGAGAACATTGAAGCGTTATCAACATAAACTAGATATAAGAACTTACCAAACTCGTTTGAAATTAAATTAATTTGTTAAGACCCAACTCCGATATTTCATCTAAGAACTCGTTAAAACATAAGCGAGTACTAATAGAAATGGTGTAATCATCAATAGATTTATATGATACACACGGTAAATTGAAATCTCGCAAAACAATCATGGAATCAGTATTATTAACCTTTGAGAAAACCTTATTTATTAATGAAGCATGCTGCATATATACAGATTTATCCGAGTGCGTCGGTATATAAGATAAAGTTAAGTATATATGGCCACTATCAATATCGCACTTAAATTCTATGAAGCCTGCATGCGGAACATCGACTTCTTCAAATGGAATTGAAGAATGAACAGCAAACAAGACACCACCTCCTTTTCTGTTCAGCCGGTCATATCTAAAGATTTCGAATTCGCTATTGAATATTTCATTATCAAAAATGTGAGGCCTTAACCAAGTTTCTGTGAAAGCAATGATTTTAAAGTTGCAATGAATGCTGTTTAAATACAAATTAGTAAGTTTTGTATTAAGACCTCTAACATTTTGATAATAAATACTCAGCGAATTATTGTTAACTAGTTTTTTGTATTCACGGCATTTCTTGGCATTTTAAATAAATACTCAGCGAATTATTGTTAACTAGTTTTTTGTATTCACGGCATTTCTTGGCATTTTAGTGATAACTACAGGGGGCTTATCAACTTTGTGCTCGAATTCACGCACAAAGACCCCAGATGGCCAGAATGAGTTGTTAAGTTGTGAGTTGTTAAGTAGGAGACGAAATATCCCTGTTGTATTTGAAATTAAATTAACTTTTTATATCATAGACTGTGGTATCCGCAGCAAGTCTCAGGATAAAAATTGCCTTTTTTCGCGGTAAGTTTTTATTAGCTGACTTGTAGGTATTTGGAGGCGGATCTTGAGATGTTTTCCGCTTACCGTGTTCAGTAACAGTTTACTTAGTGTTGTGAGCAGTCGGAATCTTCTCTCCTTGAGGACAAGGGGATGAGAAATGATGAGATAATGAGGTCAATAGTGGGTGGGGGCATTCTTATTAAGGAAGATACAGCGGTATCTTCATCAGACGGACGTTTACGTTTATGCAGTTTTTGGATTCTCTTCCTGAATATTTAGGCATTGAAATGACTGAAACAGCGTTTCATAATGCCTAAATTTTTTAGTGAGGTATATTAAATATATTAACATTTTATGAAATTACTAATTTCAATAATTTGCAAGAATATTCATCGATTTAATGGTACTAACTTCAGAAAATGATGGAGTTATGTGTGAGGAGTGAGGAAAGTTCTCTGATCGCCATTCACTTGCATGGACGGAACAACAACGGGCGAGTAGGTCTTGTGGCATTTACTACAATGGACATATAAAGGAGTGCAAATTTGGTGTGCATACGTGGTGAGGGAGAGACTCGATCGCCGAGTACTGTCATTCACCCCGGTGGATGAGCGTCTAGCCACAATCTGCATGAAAGCGAAGTTCCTCAACATATCGCTGAGTTGCGCCCACCCCTCGACGGAAGAGAAGAATGATGTCTTCAATGAGCACCAATGATAGCCACAATATCAAAATCGTTCTTGGCGTCTTTAACGCCAGGGTGGGCAGAGAAGGTGTCTTTGGTGCTATGGTCGGTAACTTCAGCCTCCACGACGAAACAACCTCAAATGAGTCGAGGCTGATCGACTTCGCCAGTACCTGAAAAATGGTTATCTGTAGTACTAGATTCCAGCATAAGAAAATTCATCAAGCCACCTGGCTGTCTGCGGCTTGAAAAATCACAAACCAGGTCGATTTTGTTGAGATAGACAGAAGACACGAAGACACACGCGTGAGTTATGTCAACTTCCACTCCGATGCGTCGTTCAACTCGCTTCCAATAAATTGGGGCAAATGACAAACAAACACTTTCAGTTGTTACACAACGAAACTACAGACCGATCAAATTCATTGATTTCCGAATTTACAAACTCAATTGTTTACTTGCACAGCAACCAAATTCATTTTGTTTTTTATACAACAACCAAAATTTATTGATTACTGTAATAGTAATTCGACAATTTCATTTTTGTTTATTTTAATAATTCTGTGCTACGTTCGATTAATCGATTTTACAAACATATGTATGAGTTCAACTAACGTTGTGCTGAGCCCTCAGTCGTTAATTTAAGAATTATATATATATAAGTAATGTTAAAGAGAGATGAGAGCCCCCCCTTTTGATGACGACCATGGCAAACGAAATAAGGACTATGATTTGAGGGCATGCACCTGGAATGTCCGGTCCCTTAATTGGGAAGGTGCCGCTGCCCAGCTGGTAGATGTCCTCGTAAAGACAAAGGCTGACATCACCGCCGTCCAAGAAATGCGATGGACGGGACAAGGACAGAGACGAGTAGGTCCTTGTGACATTTACTACAGTGGAAATATAAAGGAGCGCAAGTTTGGTGTTGGATTCGTGGTGGCAGAGAGACTCCGTCGCCGAGTACTATCATTCACTCCGGAGAATGTACGTCTAGCCACAATCCGCATCAAAACGAGGTTCTTCAACATATCGCTGATTTGCGCCCACGCCCCGACGGAAGAGAAGGACGATGTGACCCAGATGCCTTTTATGAGTGCTTGTAGCGCACTTATGAGAGGTGCCCCCGCCACGATGTCAAAATCGTGCTTGGCGACTTCAATGCCAGGGTGGGCAAAGAAGGTATCTTTGGCACTACGGTCGGTAAATTCAGCCTCCACGAGGAAACATCCCCAAATGGACTGAGGCTGATCGACTTCGCCGGGGCCCGAAATATGGTTATCTGTAGTACTAGATTCCAGCATAAGAAGATACATCAAGCTACATGGCTGTCTCCTGATCGAAAAACCACCAACCAGATCGATCATGTTGTGATAGACGAAAGACACGTCTCCAGTGTGTTAGATGTGTGTGCGCTCCTAGGTCCTAACATCGACTCGGACCACTATCTTGTTGCAGCCAAGATTCGCACCCGCCTCTGTGCAGCAAAAAACGCACGCCAACAAACACAAGGAAGGTTCGACGTCGAGAAGCTGCAATCACATCAGACAGCCGAACGATTTTCTACTCGGCTTGCACTCCTGCTCTCTGAGAGCACTCGTCAACAACTCGGTATAAGAGAACTGTGGGACGGTATTTTAAACTCCTAACGTACAGCTGCAACCGAAACCATTGGTTTTCGGAAAGTGCAAAAGAACAGCTGGTACGACGAGAAGTGCCGTGTCGCAGCGGAGAAAACAGGCTGCCTACCTCGCAACGTTACGATCGTCCACAACACCTGCGGGATGAGATAGATACCGAGAGTTGAAGAGGGAAGCGAGACGCATTTGCAGACAGAAAAACAAAGAGGCCGAAATGCGTGAGTACGAAGAGCTTGATAAGCTGGCCGACAGGGGTAATTCTCGAAAATTCTACGAAAAAATGCGGCGGCTTACAGAAGGTTTCAAGACCGGAGCATACTCTTGTAGAACCCCCAAAGGTGATCTAGTTACCGATGCCCAGAGCATACTTAAATTATGGAGGGATCACTTCTCCAGCCTGCTGAATGGCAGTGAAATCACAACACCCTTAGAAGGCGAACCCGATTCCCCAATCGATGACGATGGAGCAGACGTTTCATTACCCGACCATGAAGTAGTTCGAATAACAATTACCCGGCTGAAGAACAACAAAGCGGCAGGGGCCGATGGATTGCCGGCCGAGCTATTCAAACACGGCGGCGAAGAACTGATAAGGTGCATGCATCAGCTTCTTTGTAAAATATGGTCGGACGAAAGCATGCCCAACGACTGGAATTTAAGTGTGCTATGCCCAATTCATAAAAAAGGAGACCCCACAATCTGCGCCAACTACCGTAGGATTAGCCTCCTTAACATCGCATATAAGGTTCTATCGAGCGTATTGTGTGAAAGATTAAAGCCCACCGTCAACGAACTTATTGGACTTTATCAGTGTGGCTTTAGACCTGGTAAATCAACAACCTCCCAGATATTCACCATGCGCCAAATCTTGGAAAAGACCCGTTGAAGAAGAATCGACACACACCACCTCTTCGTCGATTTCAAAGCTGCTTTCGACAGCACGAAAAGGAGCTGCCTTTATGCCGCGATGTCTAAATTTGGTATCCCCGCAAAACTAGTACGGCTGTGTAAACTGACGTTGAGCGGTACCACAAGCTCCGTCAGGATCGGGAAGAACCTCTCCGAGCCATTCGATAGCAAACGAGGTTTCAGACAAGGCGACTCCCTATTTTGCGACTTTTTCAATCTGCTGCTGGAGAAAATAGTTCGAGCTGCCGAACTTAATCGAGCAGGTACAATCTTTTATAAGAGTGTACAGCTGCTTTCTCCAGGCTGGACAAGGAAGCAAAACGAATGGGTCTGGCAGTGAACGAGGGCAAGACGAAATATCTCCTGTCATCAAACAAACAGTCGTCGCACTCGCGACTTGGCACTCACGTCACTGTTGACAGTCATAACTTTGAAGTTGTAGATAATTTCGTCTATCTTGGAACCAGTGTAAACACCACCAACAATGTCAGCCTAGAAATCCAACGCAGGATTACTCTTGCCAACAGGTGCTACTTCGGACTGAGTAGGCAATTGAGAAGCAAAGTCCTCTCTCGACAGACAATAACCAAACTCTATAAGTCACTCATAATTCCCGTTCTGCTATATGGTGCAGAGGATTGGGCGATGTCAACAACCGATGAGTCGACGTTGAGAGTTTTCGAGAGAAAAGTTCAGCGAAAGATTTATGGTCCCTTGCGCGTTGGCCACGGCAAATATCGCATTCGATGGAACGATGAGCTGTACGAGATATACGACGACATTGACATAGTTCAGCGAATTAAAAGACAGTGGCTACGCTGGCTAGATCATGTTGTCCGGATGGATGACATTCCAGCTCTGAAAGTATTCGACGCAGTACCCGCCGCGGGAAGCAGAGGAAGAGGAAGACCTCCACTCCGTTGGAAGGAACAGGTGGAGAAGGACCTGGCATTGCTTAAAATATCCAATTGGCGCGACATAGCGAAAAGAAGAAACGACTGGCGCGCGGTTGTTAACTCGGCTATAATCGCGTAAGCGGTGTCTACGCCAATTAAGAAAAAGAAGAAGTCATAAAAATTAATGGAACTATGTGTAATTATCATAATATATCTTCAAGTTCATTGATTTTCGGATTTACAAACTCAATTGTTTGCTTGCGCAGCACCTTTGTACAATAACCAAATTCATTTTGTGTTTTATACAACCAAATTTATTGATCGCTTCAATAGTAATTCAATACTTTCATTCTTGTTTATTTTAATAATTTTGTGCAATGTCGTTGACTTAATCGGTCTTACAAGCATATGTATAGGTTCCACTAACATTGTGCTGTTTTTTAAATAAAGTTGGTTAGTTCTTAAGCGGCAACTGAACTGTAAGTTACAAAATAAATAAAAATTTTAAAATTTAGTCTTTCTTTCGGCTTTAGTTACGAAAGTCGTGCGCTCCGAGGCCCTAGGATTGACTCGGACCACTATTTTGTTGCAGCCAAAATTCGCATCCGCCTCTGTGCAGCAAATAACGTACATCAACAAACACAAGGAAGGCTGGACGTCAAGGAGCTGCAATCACAGCAGATAGCCGGACGATTTTCTTTCGACTTCCACTCCTGCTCTCTGAGAGCATTCGTCAACAACTCGGTATAAGCGAACTGTAGAACGGCATTTCAAACTACTTAAGTACAGCTGCAACCGAAACCATTGAAGTTCGTGCGAAGAGGAGCGCCGTGTCGCAGCGGAGAGAAAACTGACTGTCTACCTCGCTACGTTACGATCGACCACAACACGTGCGGGATGGAATAGATACCGAGAGTTGAAGAGGGAAGCGAAACGCATTTGCAGACAGAAAAAGAAAGAAGCCGAAGCTCCCAAAAATGGTCTAGTGAAGCAGAAGGCGAACCCGACTCTCCAATCGATGATGGAGCAGATAATTTAAAGTTAACAAACTAAATATGATGTAATCGGTTAAAGTTAAGGTCTGACTCAATATATTAAACACGTTTTTACAAAAACTAAAACAAAATAATAATAATAATTTACTAAATTTTAATAACTCCACGAAAAAACGAGAAATTATGTGTGGGAGATTGTGTACAAAAGTATAACATTTGAAATGATTGTTTAATACGCGTGCGAAATGAGGCGGGCTATGGTATACAGGTATGTAAGTTAAAAAACGTTTTGTTATTTTTATAAAAAAAAATGTTATGTGGGAGCTATGCGCCTTTATTGAATTTCATTTAAGAACAAAAATTCCATTTAAGAACAAAAGTATAATTAATTATACTTAACTCTATACCTATGTTTGCCGCTGCAACGGGTACGGAGTTTGCTGATGCTGCGCTTCCCACAGGTTGCCACTACACGTGTCGCACTCTCAGCGATTTAGTGGTGTCATATTATATAACTTTATATCATATGATATTAAAGCATCATATGATACTTTTGAATGTATGGGGTGCTAACTAGCCCCCCATGAAATTCAAACGTCCTCGTTTGAATATTTTGGTCTATTGAAAATTTGGTTGAGTCCTTCTATTGCCGGTTGTGAGAGTTTGTTGGGCTTATCTTCTTTTTGTTTGATGAATATTAAAAGGATGATTAGCGTGATGCTGGTTCCGTTTTTTACTCTGTTTGCTGCTTCTAACAAACTTACTTTTTTTGTATTGTTGAAGTTAAGCTGTTTCAGCATCGTTATAGAACATTTTTCCATTGATAACAATTGTTACGTTAGTATACAAAATCATGAATGTCCCCTTTTAAAAATGTTAGCTCGTTGTTTATTGAAATTTCTCCTTTGTATTTATTTAGGAATATTATTTCAGGTCCCATTTCCTCTATTGTTGGGATATGCTGTATATTGACCTCCGCGCAGTTTAGCAAACGACTTTTTAAAAGATTATTTATACAAGTATCATTACTTAAATCTATTACATTATTGCTTAAGCATATTTAAAGGAAATTGTATTTTTTACAATAATATTCTATTCCATAAATTCCCTTTTCGCAATTTAAAATTGTATTGAAATTGATTTTATTGATTTTCCCGTTATTTTTTACTGCTCCAATATCTAAAGTTTTATAATTTTGGTTATCTACGGTTGGGAGGCTAACAATATGCATTATAATTTTGCCATCAGTTGCAATTTTTACTTCGGAAAATTCAAGTGCTTCATCTAAATTTAGATATGGAATATTGTCATTATCTATTACTTCTTTCGCAATATTTATTTCTTCATTTGATAAAAGAAAAGAATTTATCATGTTGGCTTTTGCCCAATGTATTGCGTATGCAATATTTAAAATTTCTTCCTAAACTATTTCTAATTTGTATTTTAACTGTAAAAATGCTTCAATTTCTTAACTTTTTTCACTTTGCATGGTTTTAATTATATTATTTGTAAAATTTGTTTTCTTGCTAATTTTGCCTATGGTAAGTTTGTTAATTAATACCTGATTATTGTTATTTTGTAAGACATTATTTATTTTATTTGAAATTATTTCGTAGTCTTCATGGTCTGAACATTCTGCAATCCATTTCCATGCGCTACCCAGGAAATTTATTGATCTTTTTATTTTTTGCTCTACTTTTAAATTGTTAAGTTGGGCTCTTATATGTGTTATTATGTGGCATATGAAGGGAGAGCTAGGGTTTTTGCGGATAGTTTCAATTTTAATAGTCGCTTATATGTGGTCTAATCTGTCCATATATTTTTCTATGTCAATTTCATGTATTATCCTAAATGTTCATGTTTGTAGTCTAGACGCTCCCTTTTCTATTGTTATTAATTGAGAGTTTGAGTAGTCGAGGATTTGTACTTCCGCCAGGCATAGCGGTAGTAATATTCTGGAAGAAAATGTCAGTACATATTTAGTTACGTATTCTACCTTTGTGAGTTATTTGTCCTTTTTCAGTTAACACGGTACTATTTCTGTCTTCCTTAACTATTTCCTTACTGTAGGGTTTACTTAAATTAGTTCCTAATCTCCTATTTTTCTTAACAAATATCATTTGTCCTCGTAAATATGATTTTATTTCCTTCTTATTTTTGTTATGGTATTCGATATCCTTTCTTTGTTTTCAGCTAATTTTTCTAAGTTGTTTTATCTAGTTCTTTCTATGTCCCCGGGGGTAAACATTTCTATGAAAAAATAGGTCTACTGGTCTTTTAAGTGTAGTGGAATGGACTGAGTGATTACACTCGGATACTGCTCCTTCTAAAAGTTCTTCAAAATTTCTGTGTCCACCGTTTTCTTTTATTCAGCGCATTATTTCAATTAATGTAGAGAGAAAGTTTCCACTTGTCCGTTGGCTTGGCTTTTGTATGGAGGAGTAGTGTAAACTTCTATTCCTAACTCGTCTTTCAAAATACATTTTAAAGAGGCGGAATTTAAGGATAGCTCATTGTCCATAGCTATTAATTTTGGTACTCCGAAGAAAAATATAATATCCCTCAAGGGTTTCCTGACGTCTTCTATTGCTCTACCATTTAGGCTTTTTGTAACTGCGTATTTTGTAAATTTGTCTAAAGCTGTCATTACTATTTTTCTTTCAGTTAAAAATATATCGAATGAACTGTGTATCCTGGATATGTTGGTAATGGAGTTTCTGCAATTTTGGGTTGGTTAGGAAGTCTCTCGTACTTATTTTATTTACAAACGGTGCAGTTGGCTATTATTTGTTTTATTTTATTTAACATACCGGGAAAATATTTTGTTTCGAGAATTTGTGTTTTAATTTCAGTGGCATTCCTATGTGCTCTTAAATGTTCTTTTAATATGACGTTCTCCTGCTCTTGTTCGTCACTAAAATCTTCAACTAGTTTTTGGGTATATCGGCTTTTAATGCTACTAAAATTAATAGGATAGATATTTTGCATCATACCCATTATCCTTTCTTCAGTATGAATTTCATTTATAAGGGATGGGTTAAGGTAACGTTTCATGAAAGAAATCAATAACTGCTCGTTGTACTCTGGCTCGGTTTCTGGAAAAATTATTTTAAATTGATATGAAGATATTCCGTCAATCTTGAAAAAAAATTGGTTTTTGAAAACATTATGACTTGATCCTTCATCGCTATAAATCGTAGGTGTGAGTGAATTTATTTGTATTGGTATCCTTTAAAGGGCATCTGCAACTACATTTGTTTTACCAAGTTTGTAAGTTAGTTCGTAGTTATATTCTTCTAAAATGGCTTTCCATCGCTTCATTTTACGATTAGTATTCTTATGGCTTAAGGCATAGGTAAAAGGTTGATATTCGGTGATAATTTGAACTTTTTTCGAACCGTAAAGGTAATTTCAAAGTGAATTAAGTGACCATATTACACCAAGCATTTCTTTCTCATTGGTGGCATAATGTTCTTCGGCTTTACTTAGAGTTCTCGATATGAAAGTAATTGGTCTAACGTCTTGCGATATTTATATTTTTCGTTGTTTACGGAAAATGTTGTTTTTTCAATGTCTGACTCGCGAAGTGGAATCTGATGGAACCCACTTCTTAAGTCAATAACAGTAAATAGTTTATTGTTTCCCAGATTTGCAAGGACTTCGTTAATTTCTGGTATAGGGTATTTATCGGGAATCGTAACTGAATTTAATCTACGACCATTTGAAACTTTTTTTCGCCAGAGGCTTCTGACTTTTTGTTAACTATCCAAAGTGGGGAGTTATACGAAGATTTCGATCTGCTTATTATTTCGTTATCTAATAGTTCTTCGATTTGGCGTATTTTTCGTATTTCAATGCCATGGGGTACGGGTATGGATTGGAGTAAGCGGAGGTTTCGGTTGTTGTCCGGATTTCACCTTTTGCGAGGGTGGTGTAGGTAGGTTTTTCATCGGGATCTAAAAAAAGGTTTGAACATTTATCAGTAATATAATATTATATTATAATATTATAATATTATATTTATACTTTGACAAATCGTCATTAAGTTTTTGTCGGTATGAATGATTGCTTTTAATTCTTTAAGTGTGTCGTTGCCTATTATGCCGCGGGACGACCCTAGAGTTGGTAATATAAAAAATTTTATTTTCCCTACTGTTGGTCCGAAAATGTCGACGAAGGTATGGTGAGTAATTTCAATTGCTCCGGCAACTGATTTTACTGTAAAGGGCTTTTCGTTCAGAATTGGATTCCTAATTCTAGTGGATTGAATGTAATTCTTATTGGATCCGGTATTGATAAGAAAATCTATTGTGTCTCCAGGCCTTGTTCTAAATTCGTAATCAGGCAGCGAAGACGGCGCTAATCTAAAAATTAATAGTATCAGGCTCATTTTTCCTGCATTGTCGTACTTTTTGTTTCGGTGGTCGATTGTCCTGGAATGTATTGGGCCTATCCTGATAATTGATTTGTCGTGATCGTATCGATTGGTCTACTTCCATTGGGGTCAGTGGCTTAGGTGGTAAAATCGCTCTGTTATTAAAGGAGGTATTTTCTCTGGTAATATGGGGGTTGTTTAAGTAATTGTTGAACCTCGGCATGAATAGTTATTTTGCGTGTAGTTAGGAGAGTGTTGAGGATATTGGTTTGATTGACGACCGAGTGGATGTTGGTCGAAAGACCCTATTATTATTGTAATTATTAAAATTGTTATTTCGGGGAGGTCGTGGTGGTGGTTGAATATTTGCTTTGTGTGTGTTGTTCACATGATTGATTCTGTAAGTCATGTTGTAAAGTTTTTGGCATAAATGCAATGCTTGTGGCAAGGTCGTCGGTTCTCTCATGCTGAGAAGACGAGGTAAATCGCCATTTAATCCTCTGATAAATGTGTCCGTATGGACTCGTCGCTTAGCTCGAGACATGAAATTTTGTCTAAAATAAGTGGAAGGTGTAGACCTTTTGGTAGAAGGTCGGAATGTCGTCATAGCGTTGGACCAGAGTAGTCATCTGGTATTCGAGGGTACCTATGTCCCTTTTATCCGAATAATGCATCATTAGGCATTTCCGGATATGACTCCAATCGAGTGGAGTTTTATATGATTCTAATGCGGTGTCGGCATCGCCAATTATTTTGTGCCTGATCGTATCGCAAAATATTTAGGGGTATTCTTAATTCCCTCATAGGCTTTAAAAATTCTATCTACGCTCTTCCTCCAGGAGTTAAATTCTCCTGGTCGTCCTGAAATTCCCTTAGGCATTTCACCATGTCCGGAATCTTATCTAATTCATTTATGTTGTTCGCGTTCAGTGTCACACTATTGTCGGGTTCTGTAAAGTCAGTTATACTTGTAGTCTGCGTAATCATTCGTTCGAGTACTTCTCGAATTATTGTCGTTATTAGAGTTGGGTTAGGGGTGGGAGGGTTTAAAGGATGGGTGGAAGGATTTAAAGGATGGGTGGTTTGCCCATAATCTAACCTCATTTGGTTTAATTGTTCTATCAGTTCCTCAGCCGTGTCTGGCATTATAATAATCTCTCCCTTTAAGTTAGTTAGAAAATAATTTCCTTTGTAATAGTACTTCCTTCAATAATTTTTGAATTTGTTTTGTAAAAGCTTACACTAATAGAGGAGTATTTCCTCTCTTTTTCTCTATAGTACGATATTTTTTTTACGATAATCTTAAAATTTTTGATAAGAGCTTACCCTAGTTGTTTACAGCTTCCTATAGGATGTTATTGTGCGTTTCGGGATTGTCCTTTTTCCTGCAGGTACTGGGGTCCCTCGACGTTTTCTAATCCCACGTTTTGCGTCGTAGCCGTTTGTCAGCAAGGTATTTTTCTTTTTTCACTTTTCACGTAGCCTTACTGTTTTATTTTCAGGCCTTTTTTTTTCTTTTTTTACTTTTCACTTTTCTACCGTTCGCCACGCGCGTAGCCCTACTTTTTGATTTTCAGCAATAACTACTTACGCGCGCTGGTCCCTGCTTGGGTGCCAGTTAAAAAACATTTTGTTATTTTTAATAAAAAAAACATTTAATCTGGGAGCTATGCTCCTTTATTGAATTCCACTTAAGAACTAAAGTTTACCATTAATTATTATTAACTCTAGACTTATGTTTGCCGCTGTAACGGGTACGGAGTTTGCTGACGCTGTGCTTCCCACAGGTTGGCACTTCGCTGACGTTGCGCTTCCCACAGGTTGCCACTACACTCTCAGCGATTTGGTGGTGTCATATTATATTACTTTGTATCATTTGATATTAATGCATCATATGATACTTTTGAATGTATGGGGTGCTAACTTGCATACCCAAAGATTGAATCCTAAGTTCGCTCTGCCCAATTCACAAACAGGGGGATCCCAAAATTTGCAGATTTGTTATGTTTGGAATTTAAAATTGGCGGCACGTTACGAAAAGAAGAAACGTACGCTGTAGTTAACTCGGCTATAATCGCGTAAACGGTGTAGAAGTTCACGAAAGTTTGGTGTGGGATTCATGGTGTTAGAGAGACTTCGGCGCCGAGTACTATCATTCACTCCGGTGAATGAACGTCTAGCCACAATCCGCATCAAAGCGAGGTTCTTCAACATATCGCAGATTTGCTTTCACGCTCCGAAGAAAGAAAAGGACGATGTGACCAAAGAAGTGATTCCGGCACAAGAAAATACATCGAGCTACCTTGCCGTGTCCAGATCGAAAAGCCACTAACCAGATCGAGCATGTTGTGATAGACGAAAGACACGTCTCTAGACGTGCGTAGGCTCCGATGTCCTAACATCGACTCGGACCACTATCTTGTTGTCGCCAAGACTCGCACCCGCTTCTGTGCAGAAAAAAATCACGTCAACACAAAAGAACACAACTTAAAAATCACTTCCCACCGTTCCCCCCAGCTGTCGCACTGGAATCAGTTGTTTATAAATTTGCTAAATGATAGTTCGGAGTATGGTTCACAAGTGTGCAACAGCGTTTTTCCAAAAGTAAAAGCAAAAAAAAGAGTGATCAGCGATAGAATTCAGGCGTAGTAGTGTGATTGCTTTATATTTAGCTGGAAAATCACAGCCAGCAATTGCTCGTGAGCTCAAACACCTTAATGTGAATAAATTTTTTGTTTATCGCACCACGTTACAATGATACTGGTGGCATGGCAAAACGCCATGGAGGTGGTCATCAAAAGACTGCAACGTCACGTGAAGATGGTTCGGAAAGTGAAGAAGCGACTTGAGCGAAATCCACGACGAAAAGCCAATCAAATGGCTAAAGAACTGAAAATATCCGACCGCAACATCCGACGCATATTGAAAAATGGGCTCAAGGTCAAGCCTTACAAGTTCCAAAAGGCCCATGATCTCACACCGAAGCAGCAAGAAGTAAGACTTGAGAGAGCGAAGCAGTTGCTTCGCTTGGCCGAATGCGGTCAAATTCTGAACATTGTGTTGTCAAACAAAAAAATTTTCCAATTGAGCAATTCGTATACTCTCAAAACGATAGGGTTTACTTGACCGACCATTCATACGAGAATCTAAGTCATCGGTTGACCACCTGGAGGCAGCACCCGCCAAAAATAATGGTTTGGGTTGCTCTCACCGCAGGTGGGCGCTCTCCAATTGTTTCCATCGAGCCTGGCGTTAAAGTAAATGCGACATATTATCGGGAAAGTGTTTTGGAGGCTGCTTTGAAACCGTGTGCAAACAAAGATATCGGTCGCAAACCATCGACGTTTCAACAAGACTCAGCACTGTCTCACAAAGCGCGAGTAAACCAAGAATGGCTGAGAAACAACGTTCCGAACTTGAAAAGCAAGGTCCGAAGTAAAAAATACACCAGTCCCGAGATGCTGGTGTCAAGAAAGTCATTGTCTGTGAGTGGGCCAAAATACCGGTAAGTCACATTCGGGAAGCTGGCGATTCGTTTTTTGACTGTCTCAATGCCATAATTAAGGCCAAAGGTGGTCATATCGAGCAAAAGTGAACTGGTCCTGAATTTATGATTATTTTCAGATCTTTTGTACTTTAAAATTAATAAAAAATATGTATGGCTTTTTTAATCGACACTGGCCGCCAGTAGGCCGGTGCAAACCTTTTGAATGGCCTCTACGTCTGCATAAAACTTTCCATCATGGGCAAATGCATTTTTCTGAAAAGGAAGGGAGTGAATAAGGGTTAAAATGTGATTTTTTGTCAAATAATCACTCACAAGCGTTAATTGATGTGACGGCGCATTATCGTGCAACAAACGCAAACTTTCATCTTCGCGATATTCGGGCCGAACACGTCGAATACGGCGCACTAAACACTTCAAAACTCCAAGGTAGAATACCGCATTAACATTTTGGCTAGGTGAAAGAAACTCTTTGTGGACAATATCCTTTGAATCATAAAAATAAATCATTGTTTATCTTCACTTTTGACTTCTCCATGCGCGAGTTTTTGGGTTTCGGCCCGTCCGATGCCTTCTATTCAACACTCTGGTTTTTCGTTTGCAGATCATATTGGAAACACCACGTTTCGACATCAGTCACAATATTGTAAAGGGAGATTTTGTCCTTTTTGACCTCCTTAGTGATGTCCTTCGAATGTTGGATTCTGAGAAATTTTCGGTATTCAGTCAATTTGTGCTGAACAAACCGTGAACACATCTTTCGTAAGCAAAATGAGATGTTAATTTCCATTTCTATGAATTTCAATGGTGATTTCGGCTGATTTTTCGGTGATCACGGATTTTGATTGGCTTACATATTGATCGTCATTCCTCACGACTACTTTAAAAACGTTGAAACCACTCGCGCACTCTGCTACGTGGTAGGCAATTATCGCCGTAAACTTGTTTCATCAATTGAAACGTTTCATTGTTAAGCTTATGCCATTGCGTCCAATTTGTTTCCTCTTTGTTGCTTGTTTCGTAGTTTTTAATTTCTCTTTGTTGGTTGGCTTTTTTGGTTTTTTTATTTTTATTTTTATTTTTGTTTCACGTTTATTATAATTTTTCAAATAGACATTAGATTTTATATACATATGTGTTAAACTTCGCGCCCGTGTAGATGTTTGTATAATAAATAATATTTCGTGCCCGGTTGTAGGTAATTTTTTTTGGTTTTTGGGTTTTCAGCACAGTTTTGCATGTATATGTATATTTATAGGTGTTTTTTTTTATCTTTTTTTTTTATAACTGCACACATGATTTAATTTTTTCTTATTATTGTAAATTTTGCTTAATTTTGGTAACTCAACACGGAACCGTTTCGTTCTTTTTTTCAAACTGATTTTTTATACAGTATACATATGCATATGTCACTTCACTTTAATTTTACTGCGTGATTTTGTTTTTGTAGGTGTGGATACGCACCTTTTATTTTATTTGATTTTTTTTCTGTAAAATTTTTTTATCTGTATGTATATGTCACCTCATTTTAACATTACCGCTTGAATCAATAGTGCTTTTCTTTGCGGCTCGAATGACCAATGTTTGAGTAGGTATCCACTTCACTTTACGCTTATGACACTTACCACTTTCTCTCACTCTCTTTTTTTTGAAGTCCGGCCTACACAATTTTAGATTATTGGTTTATATTCACACATATATTTTGATATAATGGGTTGTCAAAAAATTCTTGCGGTATTTTTATTCTTGTGGCACCCATACGTCGATCTTCTTAGTGACTCCAAGCTTCTTTAAATGTTTATAACGGTTTGATGACTACTATGCCGGTCTTTTTCGACCAATTCAACGATTTTATCGCAATTTTCGACGACAGGCCTTCCGAAGCGTGGCGCATCTTCGACTACCTCTACACCAGAACGAAAACGTTGAAATCATCGTTGTGCGGCGGAAATAGAAACTGTTTTGGGTTCATAAACTGCGCACATTTTGTTTGCGGCTTGAGATGCATTTTTGCCTTTATCGTAGTAGTACTGTAAAATATGCCGTATTTTCTCTTTATTTTGCTCCATGTTTGCGACGCTATAACTCACGAACGACTTAAAAGAAACGACAATCAATCAAACATGTGTTAGCGCGTGAAATGAGCTTTCCACAAAGGTATAGCATCACCCGATGCGACGAATAAAACTAGAACTACACGCTTTCAGCGCCAACTAGCGAAAATACCGCAAGACTTTTATGACAGCCAAGATGTACATATGTGGGATCGATCATTAAACAAAACGCACTTGTTAATTGAATTAACTATTTTCTTACTTCGAAGTTTATCAATTTCTTATTAGCAAGAATAAGCATACTGATGTTTTATACGCAGATTTGAATAAAGGTTTTGATAAATTAAACCATTCAATTCTTTTGAATAAACTTGATCTTCTTGGTTTTCAACCAACATTTCTAAAACGGATTGCTTCTGTAGCTGAGCAGTTTAAGATCGCAACGCTTAAAACTCTCTCCTTTATGACTCGGCAAATTTCGCTCGTTTCCGGATTGCGCCCCTCGCGTCGGTTGGGCTAGAGGAGGGTGATCGTTGGGTAATATTATTATTATTATTACAAATATTCCATACGCCTAAATAAGTGGGTTGCGCGCAGTGACTGTTTAATGACTATGCTTATGTCCCTTTTGCCAGGTTGATCATCCCTATTGGTAGTGTTGACTTTGGTAAGTGTAGTCAGTGTGCGCACGTTATTAGTAGATATGTCCATTACGTGGTGTCCTGTCATCGCTTCCCACATTCGGCCAACCTGCACTTTCATTCGACCCGAATGAAGGATTCCATTTCCGGTTCCTTCAAAATTTTCAATACTTCGTATCTGCCATGTTGTAACTGCTTAATGAACTTGTATGGGCCAAGATATTTGGATTTGAACTTTAGCCCAGATCCATACTGTGTTCGTTTGATTGCTACCAGTTCGTTAATGTTATACTTAATTTCAGCTTTGCGGGGAGCATTACAGGTTTTGCGATTTTTCTCTCTTCCAAAAACTTCCACACAGCTCTGACCCAATTATTTTCTTCTTGAGTTTGCTTCAATCGGCGTTGCAATGAGTTTTCCATGAGTAAATAGGGAACGCTACTTAACGCGTCTACGTGCCTCATTTTAATGCCACT
Organism: Bactrocera correcta; assembly: GCA_027475135.1. NCBI lineage: Eukaryota > Metazoa > Arthropoda > Insecta > Diptera > Tephritidae > Bactrocera > Bactrocera correcta. The sequence continues at coordinate 74,799,413 of CM050326.1, forward strand.
TGGAGCTGTATTTCGTAATCAAAATCTTGCAGATACATTGCCCAGCGTGAAACTTTCAAGGTCACGTCTCGTTTCATCATCGTCAATGCAAACCTGTTGCAATCAGATACACTCTCCATTTTTTGAGTGCTTCGATGATAACTAAGTACGAGTGGTAAAATTCCTCAGATGGTTTCGTTTTCCGACCCATATGCTAGACTGGACGTATGTTCTGATCATCCCAATTCCTCTGCAATTGTACTGCTGCATCTTCGAATTTCGAAGCCTCTGTTACTTCCGTTATCGCTTGCGGATTGTATATGTTAAAACTGCAGCGTTGATTAGTGCCGCTTTTAGTTGGGCATCACCTAGTTCGTATCGAACGTCTTGTTTCAACAACTCTGACAGTGGTCTAGCAATCGTGGCGTAACCTTCGGTGAATCGTTATACTTCGTTAATCCAAGGAATCGTTGCGTAGCTTTTTTATCACGTGGCAGCGGGAAGTGTTTGAAAGCGTTCGTCTTCGCATCGGATGGTATTATGCAACTATTCTGGATGATGTACCCCAGAAAAACGACTTTCCTCACTAAAAACTGATACTTTTTTATTTAATCAATTATTATTATTAGGTCTTCCATGTAAGCGATCACGATTCCATACCTTATCAAATCTCTGAATATGGCTAGAATGAATCTTGGAAGCACTGCTGATGAATTCCAAATTCCAAATTGTACATACAAAAACTCCTATTGTCCAGTTTCCTTAGCGAAAGACGTACGAGTATACTTTGTGGATTGAGCACTTGCATATTCCGATATGCTGTGTTCAATGACCCCTTCTTCTAGACATCGTCCAACTTGTTCGTCGACCAAAATCTTTTCTGTGTGGCATACCCGCCTCTGCCTTCGTATACTGGCTCTTCGTCTTTCAAAATAATTTTCATCTCCACAGGTGATTTTACGTTCTTTGCTAGTCGAAGCTCGTTTATTAACTAATTTATCTTCACCGCCTCTAATAACAACCTCCAAATTCTCCGATCAACTTACTGATACGATTGTAATCTTGTTTCATATGACGTTGATGCCTCGCCACAGTTCATGGTGTCAGCCCATTGGGCTCGTTTACCGGTCGCTGACGCGCTCCTTAGCGCTTTCTCTATACATTCTCGTTTCCCCACTCGAGATTCATCCGTGTTTACCGAGTTCGCCATTTCCTTCCACATGCTTCTCCGAATCTGATTCTGAGAGCCGTATCACGCACACTCCATACCTATTTCTGGCACCATTCGACACCTCGCTGTGCGTACGTAATTCTCTCACCACGCTCTCTTGCTCTTCACCACCACGTGTCTCCGCTAAGTCGTGCCCCCTAGCACCCATCGTATATTCCTTCATAACACGCTTCGACACCTCACTGTGTCCGCGCAGTTCATCAACTACATCCACGTGCCCTATGGCACCAACTTGTTATCCGCTTGCATCAGACGGAACTTCTATGGTACAAACACTTCTGTCCGTTGCCTCTACTCCCTTTATCTGCTTCTATTTTTTCTTGCAAAATTTAACATCTTTTTCAATCACAATCAAATCAACTTGTTTCAAGATGTAATTTTTTATCACGCCGTAATAACTTAAATCATGCTCATTAACAACATAGAACTTGATATCCAGAGGTATGTTGTCAATAACCATTGAGATCGCAAAGCTACCCATGGTTACTAATTCGCTGCTGCCTATGCTAAACGCTGTCTTTCCTTACTTAATTCAACATCACACCGTAGCATCAACAAAGCCTCATTCCGAATCAAACACAAGTCGGAACCAGTATCAATTAATGCTGACATCGTTTGCGGCATCATATTGGGTGCCATAAAAATCATATCTTTAAATAGTAAACTGCTGATCCGGCTTATCTTCGTTATTGTTTTCATGCTGCTCCTTAAGCTGACCATGGCAATAGTTTTACAATCGGATTCTTTATGCCCTTCTCTTCCGCAACTATTACATTTGAATCTATTCCATGGACAATCTCTCGCCAAGTGTGAACTTTCTCCGCATTTAAAGCATATCCTTTCTCCAAAATTGAAATTGGATGTAACCTTCTTTGACGACGATGGCTTCAACGAATTCGCAAATTGGGTTGAAGGTTTTCCAGTGTCGGTTCGCTCGTAAATTTTGATTTGATACAAATTGGACTTATTGGCCTTGGAATCTGGTATACCATCGATGAAGTACTCTATAAGGCTATGGTCATCTAAGTTTATAGACTTACCGATTTTCAACAGACAATATAAGTATGCACGCAAATCTTCACTCTGCTATTTACGCCGATTCCTCAGTGTCCGATGTACATCGATTGCGAAACGATGGTACCTTACAAAGGCCAGATTGACTACGAACGTACATCTTAGCAGCATCTTTTAACAACGCATTATCTTCAAAGTCTTGTAGCCATTGTTCGAAGTTAGGCTGTCCTGAACCGCTAAATGGGGTCATGGAATCTTCCACGTCGCGAAGCGTAAACATCGATCGCACTACAATTGGTGTATTTACGCCACGCCAGCCACGGTCGGCCTCATCATCGCTTGCATTCGGATGGAAGTGTTCCAGCAATCTGTCCTGCAGTACGGCTTTCCGTCCTTTCCAAATTTTTCCGTGTCAATGCCAAAATTTGTTCATGGTCCATTGTCTTACAGTACTCTTAGAAATTTACTATCAATACAAAATACTATTATTATAATGCGAAAAGTCACAAAATTTTATTTTTATATACGTTTATTAAATACAAAACTTAGAAAACTCTTTCGAAATATTTTAAGACGAATGAAATTACAAAATAAATTAAAATTCGCTTGAATTATAAAATTAAAATATAATAAATATAAAAATGTGCGGCCTTATTTTATTTACATCAACTGTACCTTCTAAAATTGTTTAACAGTTTTTCTTTTTTGGTTACCGCTACTGTACTCTATTTATATTATATGTACATATTTTAGCATCATAGCGAAATTGCTTATACAAGTATACATATAACTTATAAGCTAAGTGTTACTCCCATTCTAACAGATGCTCCGCCGCTGCTCGCTTCTGCTACAATACAGCTTCGTACGCCTGCGTTCTAAGTGATGCTCTGCCGGTGCATTGAACGGTGTTGTGCTGCTTGGACAACTTACGCTGTGCTGACTTGATTATCTCTAGATCACAGAACGTCTATCATAGACAGAGAACGTTTACCATAGAGAAGGTTCACGTCGCGAAGAACGTAAAAATATTTTTGGCTAACTCGGCAGAGATGGAAGAGTCTCACCACAGACAAATTATGAGCGTGTTTCACCACGAAAATAGCAGAATTGAGCATTTTCAGTGTTAAATGAGAAAAATAATGCTAATTCCAATGTAAACAAATTTATGCCTACAGATTCGTTTATTTCCTATGCGCAACCGACTCGGCATATAATTTTCATATGATCCTTATATATTTGGCATCAAAGCATATACTAAGTACATTAGTATGTACATACATATGTATGTTAAAATTTACCTACATATTTTATGATAAATTCCATAAAAACTTTGGAAATATGTATGTATGTATATAACTCAATAAGATTTGTATTACAACCTAAATATGCATTTTATATATGTACTTATGTAGGTTTGATACGACATACATTTATATACATAAATATGAACTTCTTCTTCTTTATTTGCCAATTCGTATTCGAATATTGGTGATCATATAACAATTAATAATATGTACAATATTAATAAACTTAATAATAATATAATAATGTAATGTTTACATGTTAAATATATCTATTGTATATAAAAAAAAAACAATAAAAATAAAAAAAATCACAGATTTTGAATTA